>OY755245.1:5696430-6216504 GCA_963576725.1 Azorinus chamasolen
ACAGAGTAGACCCTGATCAGAAGGCTCCTAGAAGAGCCATCTGACCAATGTCTGCTCTGTTTTCTGATGATACAGTTCCTGCAGTGGCCAAAAATTCCTATGTCCGTATGCTATTATAACATTCTAATTGATATCATGATGCCATTTAATTTCTTACTTAAATATTCATGGAGTATATGGTTAATAAAATAACATTCCAAAAGGAAAGATCTTGTCTTGGTCATGTTTCAAACATGTATGGAGTAAAGGGTTAACCCTTTCCTTCATAAATACGCCTTTCTACGCCTCTGTAAAAGACACTTTATGAAACCATTGTGATAAATAGAGCATTTGCTCCTATAGGAGCAAATGCTCTATTTATCACAATGGTTTCAAACTACAAAATTCTAAAAAAAATCCTTTTCTCTAGTTAATGCTCCTTTTCGGTAGATTTATTCAAAGTGGTTGGATCTAAAAAATAGCCTATGAGGGAATGGGTTAAGCAGTTGGTGTTTTTTGTGATTTTAACCAGGCTCTGTTGAAGTATTTTCGGAGATCATGGGCTCTGTGGAGAAAGAGGTGCTGTATATCGGTGATCACATCTTTGGTGACATTCTTAAGTCCAAGAAGCTGAAGGGCTGGCGGACATTCTTGGTTGTGCCAGAGCTCGCCCAGGAATTAATGGTGTGGACAGACAAACGTGAGCTGTATTCCAAACTCGAGGATTTGGACTACCACATAGGAGAATTATACAGGTAAGGTGATAGGAATATCTATGTTGAATGTCTGCCCATTGAAATTAAAATATGCTTAAATGTTTGAATAATACAAGAAAAATACTTAATTATTGGCATGCATGTTTTATGAATCCTATGAAAGGGGGAAACGTGTACAATTAAGCTTGTCATACACTTTACCTGATGTACATGTATATTCATTAATAAAATAATGATATCATGAATATCTGTTAGCTGATTTTTTTTATATCAATGCAATTTGTTCCATGCACAGTGAAACCTCTGGGGTCATGCCCATCTGTAATTAGTTGGGCATTGCAATATCATTTATATAACTGAAATACTGTTAACCCCTTCCCACATATTGATGCCTTCGGACACTTCTGTAAAAGTCACTTTTTGAAACCATTGTGATAAATGGAGCATTTGCTCCATATGAGCAAATGCTCTATTTATCACAATGGTTTCAAAATTACACAATTCTAAAATGTTCCCTTTCTCTAGTAAATGCTCCTTTTCAGTTGATTTATTCAAAGGAGTTGGATCTAAAAATAGCCTATGAGATAATTGGTTAAAACCACGTAAACATCGATACAAACAAACAAACAAATTAAGTCTTGTCAGGTAAGGGTCATGTTTAGAGAATACCCTTGGAAGATCTCTTGAAAGATGGCATTTAACTGAGAATTTCACAAATACTCTTGGTTTCCGATGTATTTTACTACTGTTTATTTTATCCTTGATCAGGAATCTGGACAGTGCCTGTGAGAAGGGACCAGACATCAGCAAGATCCAGAGTGCCATCAAGGTCAGTACATGCTTGACTTTAATCTATTCCTTCATAGGTTATTTTTAGATCCAACCTATTTGAATAAATCTACTGAAAAGGAGCATTTACTAGAAAAAATGAAAAAATAGAATTGTGTAGTTTTAAACCATTGTGATAAAAAGAGCATTTGCTCCCATGGTACAAATGCTCTTTTTATCACAATGGTTTAAAAAGTTACTTTTATAGAGGCATCAAAATGTGTCAATGTGAGAGCATGGTTTAACCCTTATTTGAATAAACCCAAATTAGACCTATATTGTAGGAGCTGTCTGATCAGGGTCTGTTCTGTTTGCTTATGATATACAGTCCACTCTCGTTATGGCGAACTCGCTTGACACGAATTTCTCGTTGACACAAAGTTTTTGTAAAGTCCCTATTTTTCTTCCTATATATTCTATATAAATTTAAGTTTTTAAGACGAGTTTGAACTGATCACGTTTTCATTAAGTCGAAGTCATTTTCCGTCCCCAAAGTGTTTGTTTGCATGTAGTTATCGGTGTTTGTAACGAAGTCACACCTCTCAGTCTGACTGAGTTCGTGGTGTGAATTGGACCTTTTGATCCGACCCTGGCAAAGTACGCCAGGTGATCGTGACACATGTAATTACAGTGTTTTGTGGGTAAACAATCACTGATGTTTATTCAAATAATTATTTCAGATAATTATTCAAACTGTTGAATAATGCCACATTGAGTGAAAGTTATTTAGTAAAATGACACATTACCGTTCATTCGTCCTAAATGTCAATCTTGACTACTGTAGTAAGAAAGATAACTCTCAAGCGTCCTCGTTTCCGGACGATTTTGTAGAGATTGGATAAAAAGTAAGGCCTGTTCCTTATTTTATTACCAATACATGCAGTTCAACATTTAATTTTTTTTGTCACTTGAGTAATAGCGAAACAGCTCACGGCGAAACATGTAAAATGGTGAATACATTTTGAAACGTCTGGTTTCCCGAATAAGGCTGTTCTCTTACATGTACCGGAAGTACGCGAATCGGCAACCAGCTAGTTCACGTGTGATTGCATATTTTCCAGTGCCCGTTGAGGAAAAGGGATTTCCCATAGAAATGGCATAAACAAACGATGCACTTTAAAACTCGCCAAACCAATGGCGATTAATTCAATGATAAAGGCAAAAGGGATCTGAAAATTGGACAGGGCCTTGTAAATTAGGGCATGGTGTCAGAAGTTTGTTCTCGCAGTAATGGATCAACACGCACATGTACATTTTTATATACACAGAGTGCGATTCTTTTACACAATGTGAAGACTAAACTGTACAAGCACATTATAATATTGCAGCTTGTTTTACAGTTTAAGGTGAACGTAATGAAAGAAACTGGATTTTTTTTAAAAACGGCATGTGATTTTTGAGTCGAACTCTCGATGAGTCGAAGTTTTTAACAGGTCCCTATGAACTCGACATAACGAGAGTCGACTGTACTATAGATATGATTCTACAGTCTCTGCCTGAGCCAAAATGTCATGTGTTCATATGCCATTATAAAAATAATCTAATAAATGTTCAGGATGTCATTATTTCTTGCATGAATATTGATCAGGGAAAGGGTTAACCCTTTACCTGATAGAGAGATTCCTTGTCACGCCTTTGCAAATAGAGTAAACCCAGATTAGACAGCTATTGTAGGAGTCGTCTGACTAGGGCATACTCTTTTTGATTTTTCTGGTTTTGCCATGGCCAAATATTCCTTTGGATCCATGATGTCATTATTTGTTACATGAATATTCATGAGGTAAATTGTATCCTGTTTTACCAAAATAAAATTTAGAGTAGTATTAAGTTTTTGGCAAGTCATATGTTTTTGATTTATTTAACCTAAGGATATGCCTATGGAATTCATATTTATTTCACTGGTTTAACCCTTTGCAATATATTAATATATAAATATCACATCCTAAGGAGAGCGACAGCACGTATTGTCAACCCGAGGTTGGTAATGTTCACCGAGACGTTAGCCGAGATGTACATTACCATACCGATGGTTGACAATACGTGCTGTCGCTCTCCATAGGATATGATATTTACACTTTCACACTTCTATTAATTACACGTTAAGTCCCCTACCGGCGAAGTCCTTTTCACCTTACAGATCCTCCTCCAAAATAGTCACATAATGCGACATTTCTCAAATAGTTAAACAAAGACAAAAACAACAGTCAAATTACGTTTGTTGATCTAATTGCAATCTCCAGATGACGTCAGTCGGATGACGTGACGCACACAATTTAATAAGCGCTCACTGATCTAGATGTACTGCTGCCCGCACGAGATAATGTTGCATGGAACAGTACAAATTGTTTCATGGCAGGTATACATAAAATTTGTTTAGGTAAGCCACGTGAGGTATAATAATGCCTTTTCATGCCTTTGCAAACAGAGTAGACCCCGATCAGACAGCTGTAGGTGCAATCTAATAAGGGTCTGCTCTGTTTGCTTATAGAATTATATAGATCTGATTCTACAATTTCTACCTTGGTCAAAATCTGTCGATCATGAAGCCATAAAACATCAGCTGATTTATATTCATACATTGATTATATATCAAAAGAATATCTGTCTGTTGAGTCGTTAGATGATTATTCTCTATCTATAGGGTGTGACCCATGAAATGGACATGTCCTATGGAATCCTTGGAAGTTTGTTCAGGAGTGGTAAGTACATTTTGATTTTTTTTAACACAATTTTGCTATCTCCATTTCCCCATTTTCCAGGTTTTGATATTTGTCTGATAGAGGAACGATTGTAAAAAATTTATTTGTAATTAACTGTCCTTGGTTAATCCTCTCCCTACCAAATTATACCTATGGATGGTTTTCTCCATTTTCTCCATAATTGTTTGCAAGTGCATGTTAATCATCTTTTAATCCCTTACACCATGAATATTCATGTAAAGAAATAATGACTTTATGAATATGAATTAGCTAAATTTTTAAAATTTCATGTGAACACAATGTTTAGATGATAAGAGAAATTGATCTATATAATTCTGTAAGCAAAAAGAGCAGAACCCTGATCTGGGTCTACTCTGTTTGCAAAGGGATTAAATGGGATTTATATGGAGTAAAGGGTTCAGCAATTACAGAACTGTAAATCACAGGAGTGTTTAGGAAATAAAGGTGTATAGAGGGAATAAAGGTGAAATTGATATTCGTACAGCCATTATTTCTTACATAAATATTCATTAGGGAAAGGATTGAATTTGAGCTTCCAACAGACAAAATTGTGATAACTTGTGCTAATTGTTGGATCCAGAAGAAATACTGAATGATCTAACATGTCTTCAGCGTCCAACTAGTTTGACACCTACATACTTGCCCTAATAACCCTAAGTATTGGGACAAACAAACTTAGACAAATTGTGCAGACCCATATCAAACTGCTTCTGAAGGGACAACTTGAGCAGGGTCTGCACTATTTGCTACTATATCAGGATCTGCACTATTTGCTACTATATCAGTCTAATTTAAAGTTTTCAAAGTGGTACCAAATTGAATATGTGCATTTTTGCAAAGTGGTGGAAAGGGTAGCCTTTGTGTCTGAATACTTAGGGTAATTACTCAATATCCCAATACAATTAAACCCCTCTAAACCGTAATTATAGAAGAAAAGAATTTAGATACTTTTAGGCAGGTGGCTGCTTAATGCAGGGTGAAAGTCATACAGAAAGCTCCTAGAGGAGCTTTCTGCATGATTTTCACCCTGCATTAAGCTGCCACCTGTCTCCAAGACCAATATTTATACTAAATTTAATGAGAACTTGTTCCTTACCCTAATTATAGACTGAAAAATATACATATGAAGCTGATAAAAATGTCATTGGACAATACTTTACTCTTAGAGTGTACTAAAGGTTTATTACATACATGTATATGTACTTACTTTACTCTTTGCATGCATAAGTATAATTATCTTCAAAACTTTGCTGCAGTTCTGAAAGTAAATTATCCTTGCTTTTTCTTAAAAAATGCACTCAGAGTTGAAATAGTTTGGATCCTAATGAGAACCTATATTACTGGGTATCTCAGTCAGGATCCAAATTGTTTACATAATAATAAATAAGTAATAATCACAAATTAATGGATTAAAATAGTGAGCAAAGAGTTAGAAGTATTTTATTGTGCGAGGCAAAACTGGCCTGCAATTCCTGTTATAACCTACATGTATTAAATATGTATATTATATCTATATTTAAAATAGCTTAAATGGATTTTTTGGTATTAGACCTTACATACTGTTTTAACTGATTTCATTAGACAATTTACAAGAATTAGATCACTGATTTATATAAAGTTTTGCAGCAGTCTTAGTTTATACACCAAATATATGTAATATAATTGTTTGTATGTATGGTGACCTATTCAGGCAGTTGGTTTAATGATCCTGATTTACACGTGTATGGTAAGGCTATTTAGTCCAGTGCATCGTCCCTTTTTGCATGCGAGCATCCCTGACTTGTATATTATATTGGGAAAAACAGAGAAATCTATGCTACAGTGCAGCTTTATCAAATGTTCCTGCTCAAGTTTTGTTTAACTCTTCTTAGTGCAAGTTTAACCCATTACCTCATAGGCTATTTTTAGATACAACCTCTTTGAATAAATCTACCGAAAAGGAGCATTAAATAGAGAAAAGGAACATTTTAGAATTTTGTATTTTGAAACCATTGTGATAAATAAAGCATTTGCTCCTATAGGAATAAATGCTCTATTTATCTCAATGGTTTCAAAAAGTGACTTTTACAGAGTCGTCAAAAGTCGTCAATATGAGGGAATGGGTTAGTGAATAACATGCATGTTTACAAAGTTTTGGATAGTTTCTGTTTCATTCAGAGCACTGATTTTAACCCTTAGTGTGATAGAGATGCCTTTTGACATTTTTGCAATCAGAGAAGACCCAGTTCTGATGGCTCCCCTAGGAGCTGTCTGATCAGGGTCTGCTCTGTTTGCTTATGAACTGTTATATATCTGATTCTATAGTGCATGCTTAGGTAAGAAATCCCTTATTCATAATGCCATTAATAAGATTTTCATAATGTCATGATTACTAACATGAATAGCAACAGAACATGAAAAGCTTAAATTTCTTATCATCTGAAATTGCTAGTCAATTTTATCCAAGCCCTTCTGAATCATCTGACAGTAGAAATACCATGAGACATGATTTTTATTTTACCCTTTTTGAATATGTCAGTAATTATAGTGATTTTTTTCTTTCTGAAACCATTCACCAGATTTCAATACATTTTTTACAGAATTACTGCTTTTATGACTCAATAAAATTCTACAAGCCATGTTTTGTCATATAAGCCAAAGCTCTAGAGACAGGAATTCTTGTAACATTGCTGTAGGCAAAAAAAAAATCTTCTCTTTATAACTCCAAAGTGTTCAAAGAGTTAAAATCCCTGGCCGGATTGTAATATACAGGGGCATGATGACTTCCTTGTCTGAGGTTAAGTAACTGAAATTCACAAACAGCATATTACCAAACCATAGAGCTCATGTTTGACAGAATTATCTAAAAGAAACAAGACTACATGTATTGTACTGTAATACAACTACAATGGATAGTATTTGATAAAGCCAGACTCATTGTATAGATTTCTCTTTTGTGTTATGCATTAACCCATTCCCTCATATTGACACCTTTTGATGCCTCTGTAAAAGTCACTTTCTGAAACCATTTTAATAAATAGAGCACTTGCTCCTAGGAGCAAAATTTAATGCTCTATTTATCACAATGGTTTAAAAACTACACAATTCTAAAATTTTCATTTTCTATAGTTAATGCTCCTTTTCAGTAGATTTATTCAAAGTGTTTGGATCTAAAAATAGCCTATGAGGTAATGGGTTAAGCTTTTATGAAATGGAGGCAGATTTTTTGTTGGTCTATGGATGTTTGTTTCCACACACTACAGTGATGCTTTATTATGTAAGATTAATGTGAAAGATATTTATAGATTTTTACAAAAATATAATATTATGGTAATTTTCTGATAACGAACGCTATTTTTAATTGAGTGAATATTCTGTATACAAAGTAAAGATATATTACCAGTACATTAATCCATATATACAAAGTTCAAACAGGTCAAGCTTGTAGTGAAATATTCAGGAAAGTGTTACATGACAAGCAGTGTAAACCCTAATGAGAGGGTTCCACAGGGAGCCCCTTCATCTGGGTCTACACTGTTTACAGAGGACATTGGCAATCAGTTTAAAAAGGCATCTTTAAGGAGTAAAGGTTTAATGTGACTGATCTTATGACAGAGTGAAATGTTGTATTTATTTTGTTGTTTTCATACATTAGACCACATGATTACATTGTGCAAGATGATAGGATTAGGTTCAGTATCCGTTGCATTCGTTTCCATGGTTTCTAACCATTTAGTTAGTTTTGTATAATTTTACAATAGAACTATTCCAAACCAGATAAAGTTTGGAATAAATTAATCCATGTAACATTGTATATCTAAATGAACCTACCATAATATGTTAGCATCAAGTAAATATTTACTAAATTGTGATGTTAGGTATATGGGATTTTTGTTTTGAGGTGACACTGTTTTTTCCAGGGAACCTTCTGATATGGGTCTACGATGTTTTTCCAAAATATCTTACCATAATTACCCTAAGTATTTGGACAAATTTAAGCAATAATGCAGACCCAGATCAAACTGTTCCTAAAGGAGCAGTTTGATCAGGATTTTTAGCTCACCTGAGCCGAAGGCTCAAGGTGAGCTATTGTGACCGCCTGTCGTCCGTCGTCCGTCTGTCCGTCTGTCCGTCCGTCTGTCCGTTCACTTTTATTTCAAATGACTTCTTCTCCTAAACCACTGGGAGGATTTCAACCAAATTTCACAGAAATGTACCTTAGGGTGTCCTCTATCAAGTTTGTTAAAATCATGACCCCCGGGCAAAAAATGGCCCCGCCCCACTACTTTTAAAGGTTTTTTTTTTAAATCTTTAAAAATCTTCTTCTCTGAAACCACAATTTCTAGAGCTTTGATATTTGGGATATAGCATCATCTAATGGTCCTTTACCAAGTTTGTTCAAATGATGACCCCCGGGCTAAAAATGGCCCTGCCCTGGGGCTTGTAGTTTTTACATAGACTTATATAGGGAAACCTTTAACAATTTTTTTTCTGAAACCACATAATCTAGAGCTAAGATATTTGGTATGAAGCATCACCTAATGTATCACTACCAAGTATGTTCAAATAATGACCCCTGTGCCAAAAATGGCCTCACCCTGGGGTTTTATATTACTTTAACATCAGGAAGCTAGTTAAAAAAAATTCCTCACAGTTATTTCCCTTGTCCCATCAGCATAGCTATAATGGACAAAGGGAGATAACTGCATTGGAATTCTAGTACTTCCAGAATAGTGATTCTATTTGTAACTACTTATAATAAAATGTGGAAGGTGGAACAGTGTAGCTGTTTTAGAAGGCATAGAAACAGATATATCAAATTCCATTTGCAAACAGCAGACCCTGATCCTATAGGAGCCACCTTATCTGGGTCTACTCTGTTTGCAGATGCATGAAAACAAGTTTATATGATGGAAATTAAGGGTTAAACAGGCTTTTCTGCAGTTAAAGGGTTATAGCTCTGGGCAGTAAAATCTCTCCAGGTCAATGCATGACTCTTAACCCTTTGCACGCTAGTGGTGAAACTGTGATTACCTATGCAAACAGTTTGGATCCAGATGAGAGGCTGCATAATGCAGCGTCTCATCAGGATCCAAACTGTTTGTCATCTTAACCATATTTTTGAAAAAAAATGAAAGTAAGTTTATTTTAAGAATTGAAGCAGATGACAATAACTTTTTGTTGCAGACGAAACATTAAAGGGATTTGGAAAGGAATGTTGACCTATTAACCCCATAGTGTGAGTGCTATACAGCTAGATGTTACCAATGTCTCTCAAATTAGATGTGGGAGATATTGGAAATCCTAAGCTAAGAAAACATGATCATGCATATGCCCCCCCCCCTTGTTTGCATCCTGATGAGACACTGCATTATCATCTGGATCCACACTGTTTGCATAGGTAATCAAGATGATTATGATGAGAATCATGAGACGCCACATTATGTGCAAAGAGTTAAATATTTAGGAAAATAATAGGTATTTCTTAAATTAGATAATACCAACAATAGATTCATTTTAATACTTTTAATTAACTAAAAAATTGTCATTTTAGGAAAAAAATAGGCATTATGCTAGTTACCATATTTAGAATATTAAATATTAAGGAAACTATTAGGTATTTCTTAAATTTAAATACATAACAAACAGTTTGAATCCAAATCACACACCACCTTATGCAGTGTCTGATCTGGAGCCAAACTGTTAGCAATGTGAAATACATCAAACTGTTCAGGATTTCGTGTACATATGTATTGAAACCTTTCACAAAGCATCTCATCGGGATCAAAACTGCTTGAAACAGTCATAATTTAACAAGTTCCTTCACATAAACGTGTTTTCATGCATTTGCAAACAGTAGACCAAGATCAGATGGAATTTAACGGAATTTAATAGATATGTTTTTCCTTCATAACATTACTCAACATCTCATCAAGAATAGACGGATTTTAAGATATAAACTGCTGGAAACAGTCAATAAACAGGTTTTCACGCATTTGCAAAGTTTACCAGAGTAGACCAAGATCAGACAGACTTTAATAGAATTTATTTTTTCGATTGCATCAAAGACAATATTTTAATATGACTTTGATTATGTGATTTATGTGATTTATACAATTACAAACAATACTAAGTGTCTATTAATTAAGCAATCTGACTTAATTACATGTTATACTTAAATTACATTCAACCCTCAACTTTTTCCATCATCTTGTTTGAGTCATTAACTGTAATTATCAGTTTTCTGCATATATTTGTTCTCTTTCTATAGGTAGGCCAGTTCAAGCAACCTATAAAGCAATCAATTGATACTGACTATAGTCTAATGCATGCTCCATTGAATTACCTGTCTGGCTTGATTGTGGGACTTATTGGAATTTTGTCAACCAAAATGTGGGAGACATTGGAATAAACCGTTAACATTTTAGTTTCACAGGTCTTTGCACAATGTTATGTTTGTTTCTGCAGTTAATTTATGTGATTGGAAAAAAATAGTTTCATTATGATCATTTATTCTAACAAATTTTATTATGCAACTCTTGTTTAATTGCATTTAGTTGAAATTTAGGTGTTTAATAATGTCTTTTCTCCTTGCTACTAATTGTATTTGTTTTAATTTGATTTTTAAAAAAAATAATGTCTTTAAGTTAATCAAAATTATTGTCGATCAATAATTAATGTTACTCAAAAAATTAGTAACTCTTCTCTATTTCAATTGTTAAAAAAACTAATGACCCTTTTAATTGACTTATCATCAGATATTCACACCTAGAGCTAGAATTATTTCTAAACACCTATTAACCCCTTACCTGTTTGCTTTGACAAAAAATTATCTGGGACTACTCTGTTTGCTAATGCGTAAAAAATTATTTCCATAAAGAGAAGTTTTAGCTTTGATAAAACCTGTAAAATCAAATCTATATCTTGTCAAATGCAAACAGAGCAGACCCTGATCAGACAGCTTCTATAGCAGCCGTCTAATCTAGTCTACTCTTATTTTTAATGCGTAAAACACATTATTTTTGTGAAGAGAAGTTTTTGCTTTGATAAAAACTGTAGAATCAGATCTATATTCCATAGGTGTCGTTTGATCTGGGTCTACTCTGTTTGCTAATGCGTGAAAACAGCTTTATATGAGGGAAAGGGTTAGAAGATTTTTAAAGATATTTTTATTGGTCGTTTCACACAAAAACTGGCATTATGTACTGCCTAGCACTTTATTTGCCTATATACCTGGATCAAGGTATAATTGCATAGCTTTATTGACGTCATTTGAATTTCTCAAAGACCAGTTTTAGGCATTTTGAGCTAAGGCAAAAATGGCACAAGTTGTAAACAGTTTAGATCTTGGTCAACCAGTCACTTGGTATTAGATCTGAATCCAGTTCAAGTTTATTCAGCAGTGAAAGGGTGAAAGCAGTGGACTAAGCTTCTTTCATCTGCCAGAAATGTTGTCCACTGAAAAATGTCAATATATTACTGTAACTCAGGTGAGCGATATAGGGCCAATGGCCCTCTTGTTACTATTGCCAACTATGTCAGTCAAATTTTAACCCTTACAGTGCGGGACACCAGTCACTAATGTCCTTTGCAAACAGTGTAGACCCAGATGAGAGGGCTCCTAGAGGAGCCCTCTCATCAGGGTCTGCACTGTTTGTTGCGTTACACTTTTCTTTAGAAACATCCCTAAATATTCACCATAAGATTGACCTGCTTGAAATATGGAACAGTCCATTTGAAAATTCAGTGTTGTAAGGGTTAATTTATCAAAGTGGTGCCAAATTGATTGATTTAACTTTACATACTGATAGAGAGGGAAGATTTGGAGTCAAAATACTTAGGGTAATAAGGATATTAATAGATGCTAGATATAAATGTGCTCATCCCACAGCTTATAATTAGGGTTTTCTGGTATAAAATATGGCCAAGCTATATTACCAAGGGATTTCAGGTTTATTTTAATCCTTTGCCTGTTCAATGTTCATGTAAGATATAATGAGATGAATATTTTAGCTGAATTTTTATAATGGTACATAAATGCATGTTTTTGTTTTACCATGGCAGAAACTGTAGAATCAGGTCTTATATAATTTCATAAACAAACAGAGCAGACCCTGATCAGAGACTCCTACATGTCTACTCTGTTTGCAAAGAAATTAAAAGGCATTCTTATCAGGATAGTGTTGGCATATAGGGTTGCCCTTGTCCGTACATCCGTACGTACACACATCTAGAATTTGTCCAGGCTCTTTCTTGGAAAATCCACACCATACTTTACACACATGTTTGTGGCCATTATATCTTGCTTATGTTCTATAACCATGTAAATCGCATCAGTCTTTTAGGAGCTGTGGCCCTTTGTTTTCAAAAATGACTAAAAATATCTTGTCCGCACTCTTTCTTGGAAAGTATTTGTTCAATCCTCATTACACTTTACACACATGTTTGTGGCTATTATATCTTGGTCAAGTTCGATAACCATGTAAATCGCTTCTGACGTTTAGGAGTTGCGGACCTTTATTTGCAAAATGGCTTCAAAAATATCTTGTCTGGACTCTTTCTTGGAAAGTATTTGTCCAATCTTCACCAAACTTTACACACATGTTTGTGGCTATTATATCTTGGTCAACTTTGATAACCATGTAAATCGCTTCAGTTATTGCATACAGGATTATGGCCCTTACTTTCTGTGACAAAAAATCTGAAGTGGCATCAGCGTCCTATTGACATATTTCTAGTCTTCATATAAAATGCCTTTTCAAGCCTTTGCAAACGGATTAGACCCAGAACAAATGGTTCGTTTAGAATGTTTCTGAACAGGGTCTGCCCTTTTTGTTATATTATAATAGATTTGACTGCAGTTTCTACCAATAACAAACAATCCGGTGTATATATGCCATTGTAACAGATCAGCTAACAATAATCATCATGTCATTATCTCTAAATTGAATAGTCAACAGGGAAGGGGTTAAAGGGATTTCAGGTTAATTTGGGTTATGGTTAAATTGTTGACAAGTCCCACAATGACGTTATCCAGTGAACCATTATCCAGCTGTGGACAGTAGTTTACCCACAAACTCTCATTTGGATAAGTACTTACCATTCAGCTTCATTGAGACAGGGACACTAAGTCTTTTGACATTTACTCAAATCACCTGCTGCATTTCCAGCATGTTGTGATAAAAAACTGCACAGTTTTTACTGTAATGCGATTGTTACATTTGTATGTCTTATCCATTTCCCTCATATAGACACCTTTGCAAATAGAGACTGAGTAGATCCAGACGATGATAGCACCTGTAGGAAAGCCATCTGATCAGTCTGCTCTGTTTGCATGTAATATGATACAGACTTGATTCTACAGCTTCGTCCATTGTCAACAATTCTTGTTTATGATGCCATTTTAATCCATTCTGTGTTCAATATACATGTAAGAAATAATGACATCATGAATATTTATTAGCTGATTTTTTATAATGGCCTATGTATAATGGTTAATCTTTGACTTACAGTTCTAGTTTCATAACCAAACAGAGTAGGTAATGATCAAACAGCTCATAGGAGCTGTCTGATCTAGGTCTACTCTGTTTGCAAATGTGTAAAATGAATCCCTATCAGCTAAATGGTAAATGTAAGATCAAAAGAAATTTACATGTGATAAAAAAAAGGTAAGATACGCACTGGTTCTTGGGCATTGAAATATGCCTGGAAAACTGAGATATAATCAGATCATTGGTGCCCCTAGTTAGCTAGTTAGCTATTGCCATGAATAGATGATATTACATGTAGTATTTCTGAAATTTAATGCCAGATGAATTTATCCTCTGAACTGACAGGCAGGATAAATTCTTTGAACCAGATTATTATATAATTATATATGCACCAAGAGAAGACATTATGCAGACCTAGACCACTGGTGCATTAACCCTTTCCCTCATACAAACATGTTTTTACGCATTTGCAAACAGAGTAGACCCAGATCAGGCGGCTCCTTAGAGGAGCCGTCTGATCAGGGTCTGCTCTGTTTGCTAAAATAATCTGATAGATCTGTTTCTTTACTTTCTTAAATGTCTACAATGTTCCACTTACAATATTTCTTTATAACTATTTTCTTAATGAATATTCAGTAGGTATTGAAATTTGGCCTAAATACAGAACATGGAAAGTGTTAAATACATTGTGTGCATGTGGTGTATGATCATTTAACCCTTCACCTGATGCATATTCATGTGACTATGAATACATGTAGTAATTAGACTCAAAGTTTTAGCTCGTCTGTTTTTCGAAGATAAGAATACAAGCTATTGTTGTAACTCTGGTGCCGTGTTGTCATTGTTGTTGCTGGCTTTGTTGTCATCTGGAAACTTCAATGTTAGCTATTACTACAAGGGCTACAATCTGACCAAGGACC
Organism: Azorinus chamasolen; assembly: GCA_963576725.1. NCBI lineage: Eukaryota > Metazoa > Mollusca > Bivalvia > Cardiida > Solecurtidae > Azorinus > Azorinus chamasolen. The sequence goes on from OY755245.1 coordinate 5,711,064, forward strand.
ATAACTCTGTAAGGCTTTTTTACAGAATTATGCCCCTTTATGGACTTAGGAAATGAAAACTTAAAATGTCTTGACAGACTAGCATTGGCATCTGCATGTGTTGCTCTTGTTACAATAGCATTATGAACAAAGGGATTTTTTTACTATGCAGAAACTGTAGAATTATGTAACAGAGCAATCTTTGTTCAGATAGCTCTGATCTGATTTGTGTCCACTTTGTAGAGGCATCAAACTGCGTCCCTATCAGGTGAAGGATTATCCCTTACTCCATAATCATGCATTGTTAGGCCTTTAAGCCTTTACTCCATGAATATTCATGTAAGAAATAATGACATCATGAATAATAATTACTGTCCATTTCAATTTACTTTGTCACTGAATTTGAATCGAGATTTTTTTTCATTTCTTAACGGATTAAGATCGAATTTAAACCACTTGTGTCATCGTTTTTCAGAAAATCTGTGTCCGAGTTTCCTTTGAATCCATCTTTAAATAAAGATTTGATGCATAAAAACAGTTTTTCTCCATTGTAAGCATGTTCATTTCAAATTGCAAATGGCGGACGATTGATGTCGAGTGGAACATTCGATTTTAACTTAGGATAATTATAGCTGTCAAAAGTTGACGTCGTACACGAAATTACATCATTTATTTCATATCAATATGCAATTCACCTCTGTTGAAAAATGATACGCTCCACTATCCATACATATGGCGAATACATATGCTGATCGAATTAGCATGTAGAAAATGCATTTTTAGCATTTTCTTCCTTGCTACTGCATGGTATTAAGGGATATTTAGCTTGGGAGTTCCTTAAAAAACAATGTAATCAAATGAAGTAGATTTAAGGTCAGTCTGACTCGATATCAAAAAAATCTCGATTCAAATTCAAGACCTGTTTTTCATGTGGCCCAGCTCATGTGTGATACAGTGTGAAGGTAGCAGCTTTGTTATTGGCTAGTCTAGCTAGTGGTGTATTGAACAACTACATGTACTGTATAATGTAATTACCCTAAATAGTCAGACACCCTAATCTCACCTCGCAGTCTGTACAGCTGAATAAGTCAATCCAGTCTCATTTGATAATTTTAACCCTTTACTTGATAAGCCGGCCTTTTTACCAATTTTCAGACAGAGTAGACCCAGATCAGACAGCTCACCTAGGTTCCTGGTTGATCTGGATCTGTTTTGTAAGCTCACCAGAACATAAAGTGCTCAGGGTGAGCTTTTGTGATCGCCTGATATCCATCGGTGTCCGTCATCAGTTATCGACAATTTGAACCTTTAAAATTCTTCTCTGAATCTACAGGGTTCTCAGCTTTCATCGTTGGCACATAACATCATCCGTAGGTCCTCTACAAAAGTTATATGAATTATGTCCCTGTGGTCAAAATTGGCCCACCGCCCCAGGGGGGCATTGTTTTCTGTAGAAACACATAGTGAAAACTTTGAAAATCTTCTCCTGAAACTGGAAGGTTCTCAGCTTTCATATTTGGCACATAGCATCATGTTAAGGTCCTCTACAAAATTATATAAATTATGCCCCTTGGGTCAAAACTGACCCCACCCCAGGGGTGGCCAGTTTTCAATAGAAACATATAGTGAAAACTTTGAAAATCTTCTCCTGAAACTGGAAGGTTCTCAGCTTTCATATTTAGCACATAGCATCATGGTCAGGTCCTCTACAAAAGTTATATAAATTATGCCACTGGGGTCAAAATTGGCCGTTCCAGAGGTGGGCAGTTTTCAATAGAAACATATAGTGAAAACTTTGAAAATCTTCTCCTGAAACTGGAAGGTTCTCAGCTTTCATATTTAGCACATTGCATCATGTTCAGGTCCTCTACAAAAGTTATATAGATTATGCCCCTTGGGTCAAAATTGGCCCCACTCCAGGGTTGGCCAGTTTTCAATAGAAACATATAGTGAAAACTTAGAAAATCTTCTCCTCTGATTGTCTGGTGAGAGATATCAGGGTCAGCATGGCCCATCTTGTTGGTTTATGTGCTACAAATCTCTACTATTAGCCATGGATTTAATTTTCAATGTTTTATGTTTGTTATACATTAGTTCAGTTAATTAATATTCATAATTAGCAGAGTCTTGCATGGATGTTTATCAAGTAAAGGTTTAAATGAATCTAATGGGGTAGGTTTTGTTACCCCAATAGTCCCTCTATCAGGTGGCCTCTTCAGGCTACCAGGCTCTATATAAAGACTTCATACAGTGTTCATCTTGTAGCTGTTAACATACAGTAGGACCAGTATGTCTTGCAGAATTTGGGAAATTAGTCAAATTTCACCAATCTTGTAAATTAAGCCCAGGTTTTTTTATGCCCCCCAAAGGCGGGCATATAGTAATCGCATTGTCCGTCCGTCTGTCCGTCCGTCCGTCTGTCCGCACTCACCAAAGGGTAGTTGTGTGACTTTTTCTAACTAGTCCCACAAGTAAAATCATTAACCTGGCCATCTCTTGTGACATTAACCTGGCCATTTCTTGTGACATTAACCTGACCAGTTGTGGGACATAGGGTTAGGGTTAGGGTTAGCTTCCAGATCATTCTTTTCCAAAGTTAGAGCCAAAAATAGTTTTTCTTGTGGGACTAGTCACACAAGAAAAGATCAAAGGAAAAAGTCACACAACTACCCATTTGTTAGTACGTCCGTCCATCTGTCTGTCTGTCCTTCCATCCGTCCCAAATTCGTGTCCGGTCTGTAACTTCTTCATCTATCGATGGATTTCAATATAACTTGCCACAAATGTTCACCAGACAGAGACGATGTGTCGCGTTCAACTCCCTGGTCCATGGGTCAAAGGTCAAGGTCACAGGCTACAATTACTTTGTCACAAATTTCATGTCCGGTCTGTAACTTCTTCATCTATCAATGGATCTCAATATAACTTGCCACAAATGTTCACCACTCAAAGACGATGTGTCGCGTTCATCTCCCTGGTCCATGGGTCAAAGGTCAAGGTCACAGGGTACAATTACTTTGTCACAAATTTCGTGTCCGGTCTGTAACTTCTTCATCTATCAATGGATCTCAATATGATTTGGCACAAATGTTCACCAGACAAAGATGATGTGTCGCTTTCAACTCCCTGGTCCATGGGTCAAAGGTCAAGGTCACAGAATACAATTACTTTGTCACAAATTTCGTGTCCGATCTGTAACATCTTTATCTATCAATGGACTTCAATATAACTTGGCACAGATGTTCACCAGACAAAGACAACGTGTCGCGTTCAGCTCCCTGGTCCATATGTCAAAGGTCAAGGTCACAGGGTACAATTACTTGTTTATCTGTGAATGGATTTCAAAGGAACCTGGCACAAATGTTCACCACACAAAGACGATGTGTCAACTCCCTGGTCCATGGGTCAAAGATCAAGGTCACAGGGTACAATTTTGGAGGCCATTTGTAACGTGACTGTGACATCTCTTGTTTGTTTGTTTGTATTTGATGGTTTTTTGTTTTGGTTTTTTTGGGGAGGGTGGGGGGTTAACTCTTAACCTCATGAATATTTATGCCGGACCTATTATGATTATGTCTCCCCCTTTAGGGGAGGGAGACATATTGATGTTGTGCTTTCTGTCCGTCCGTCCGTCTGTCTGTCTGTTAAAATTATTGTGCAGCTAACTCCTACACTATTAGAGGGATTTCCTTCAAGCTTTTACATATGAATCAGCTATATGTGAGGATGGTCATGTGGTTTGGAATTTTGGCTGCAAAAATTTTGACAGAAGTTATGGCCCTTTGGAGTTTTTCCTTATATAGAATATATAGCGAAAAAATCTTGTGCAGCTAACTCCTCCTACACTATTTGAGGGATTTACTTCAAACTTTTACATATGAACCAGCTATATGTGAGGATGGTCATGTGGTTTGGAATTTTGCAACAATTTTGACAGAAGTTATGGCCCTTTGTAGTGTTTCCTTGTAGCGAAAAAATCTTGTGCAGCTATCTCCTCCAACACTATTTTCCTTATACATGTATAGAATATATAGCGAAAAAATCTTGTGCTCCAACACGATTTTCCTTGTATAGAATATTTAGTGAAAAAATCTTGTGCAGCTAACTCCTTCTATACTATTTGAGGGATTTACTTCAACTTTTACATATGAACCAGCTATATGTGAGGAATCTTGTGCAGCTAACTCCTCCGACACTATTTGAGGGATTTACTTCAAACTTTTACATATGAACCAGCTATATGTGAGGATGGCTGCAACAATTTTGACAGAAGTTATGACCCTTTGGAGTTTTTCCTTATATAGAGTAATAGCGAAAAAGTCTTGTGCACTAACTCCTCCTATACTATGTAAGAGTTTTCATTCAAATTTTTACATATGAACCAATGGCCATCTGATCTGGGTCTCCTCTGTTCACAAATCACTGAAAAGGTGTTTATCTGAAGGAAAGGTTTAAAAAAAATGAAATATGTACTATCTGAGAGCCATTTGTAACGTGACTGTGACATCTCTTGTTTGTTTGTTTGTATTTGATGGTTTTTTGTTTTGGTTTTTTTGGGGAGGGTGGGGGGTTAACTCTTAACCTCATGAATATTTATGCCGGACCTATTATGATTATGTCTCCCCCTTTAGGGGAGGGAGACATATTGATGTTGTGCTTTCTGTCCGTCCGTCCGTCTGTCTGTCTGTTAAAATTATTGTGCAGCTACACTATTTGAGGGATTTCCTTCAATCTTTTACATATGAACCAGCTATATGTGAGGATGGTCATGTGGTTTGGAATTTTGCAACAATTTTGACAGAAGTTATGGCCCTTTGTAGTGTTTCCTTGTAGCGAAAAAATCTTGTGCAGCTATCTCCTCCAACACTATTTTCCTTATACATGTATAGAATATATAGCGAAAAAATCTTGTGCTCCAACACGATTTTCCTTGTATAGAATATTTAGTGAAAAAATCTTGTGCAGCTAACTCCTTCTATACTATTTGAGGGATTTACTTCAACTTTTACATATGAACCAGCTATATGTGAGGAATCTTGTGCAGCTAACTCCTCCGACACTATTTGAGGGATTTACTTCAAACTTTTACATATGAACCAGCTATATGTGAGGATGGCTGCAACAATTTTGACAGAAGTTATGACCCTTTGGAGTTTTTCCTTATATAGAGTAATAGCGAAAAAGTCTTGTGCACTAACTCCTCCTATACTATGTAAGAGTTTTCATTCAAATTTTTACATATGAACCATGTGGATTGGAATATGGGCTGCAACAATTTTGACAGAAGTTTGGATTTTTTTCAAATATGAAATTTATAGGGAAAACTAGTGTTTATAGATGTCTACAAAAGTTTACAGATAACCAATCTATATGTGATGCACAACCAATCTATATGTATCTATAAGTGACGCACAACCAATCTGTATCTATATGTGAAATCTATATGTGAAGGTGGTCATGTGATTTTGAATTAAACTTGATTATCATAATAGTTGTTAAAACGCAACTCTTGGTTACAACGTTCATTCCTCTTATGGGTCGGGGGCGGGGTACCGGGGGGAGACATTTGTTTTTCTCAAAAACAAACTCTAGTTAATTCTTGTTTTTAAGAAACAAACGCATTATCAGCAGAGAATCAGATTGGTAAATGGAACTGGCATGCTATCATTATGAGGTTAAGGGTTTCTGTGCAGAGGGTATAAATTGTTATGTATGCCTGTTTTGCATAATATTATGTACTAATAGTATTTCTGCACACAATTCTGTCTCTGTCAGTCTGTACATCTGCCTTTTTTTGTCTCCTTTTTTTTGCACACTTCTACTAGCAGGTGACACACATGTTCCTGCAAACACTCTTGCATTGTTTTTCTAAGGAATCGTGGATGAGTTCATCATTTAACACGATCGTGAATGTTTTCATCAGACAGATTGTAAATGTTGTATGGCATAGTTCATAAATTTTCTCTGTTCTAGTCTATTTTACAATTAGTGCTTAGTTGACAACAGTGTCAAATTTATTTTCAAGTAAGCAGGTGATAAATGATCACTAATTACGAAGATTCAAGTACAGTAGAATCTGTCTTAAGTGACTATCAAAAAGAGGTCAAATTATGGGTTTGTAAGGCAGGTGGTAGCTTAATGCAGGTCAACAGTAATGCAGGAGCTTTCTGCATTACTTTTGCCTTGCATTAAACAACCACTTGCATTTTAAGATGACTGTTCAGTAAATGAATGGCTGCTTTAAACAGGTTCTACTGTAGGTATAATATCACATAGGCATGCAAAACCATAGTCTAAAGTGCTACTTAAAATTTTGTCATTTGAAATTAAACACACATCTGGTATTAAAATGAAATGAGTTCTTTGGAGATTGGTAGTGTGGATCCAGATCCTGATAATGCAGCAGAGATGTGGTACCTGATCAGGATCTACACTGTTTGACATTCATGAGTACCTGTATAACTCTTTACTTGATGAATATTCATGCAAGATTCCTCTCATTATGAATATTGATTTAATTCTGAATTTCTGATATATTAAGGACATTTGTTTCCATGGCATACAGTAGAGAATCGGCAGGACTATCAAGTACAGTGAAACCCCACTAATGCGACCACTTAATAAACAGCCACTGGTGTCGTCTAAAGCAGGTGGTTGCTTAATGCAGGACGAAAGTTATGCAGAAAGCTCCTAGAGGAGCTTTCTGCATAACTTTCGTCCTGCATTAAGCTACCACCTGCCTCTGCCACCCAGAATTATGCCCCTTTTTGGTGGTCGCATTAGCGGGGTTTTACTGTGCATGTACAGAGTAATACATTATCCAGCTTGATCCAGATGTCATAGCTGGTTTTTGCTTAATACGAACCAAAGATCTCTTTTCTTGTGAATTCTGTAATATTTTAACTCTTTTTTTGTGACTTCTGTAATATTTTAACTCTTTTAATGATGAATTTTCAGGTGGATTGTTCAAAAATTCAAACTAGTCAAGTTTACCGTTAATATTCAGAGATTTTGTTTTTAAGAAAGTGTAACATGTCTTGGAGCCCTCTCATCTGGGTTTACACTGTTTGCAGGGGACATTAGTGACTGGTTTCCCGCCGTCACTGAAAGGGTTAACTCTTTCCCACAAAACACTTGCAAACAGAGTAGACCTAGATCGAATGGCTCCTATAAGAACCATCTGATAAGGATCTGTTCTGTTAGCTTATGAGATGTTATAGATCTGGATCTAGTTTTTGTCAAAGCAGAAAATTCCCTTGAATCTTTTACAGGATACAAATTCAGCTAATAAATATTCATGATGTCATATTATTTCCAATGATTTTGTTCATACATGTTGAATAACACCGTGTAATAGCATGGCGCTGCTAAAATGATATCTTGTGTATAATGTTTTGTACTTTAACTCATATAGTAGTAGTAAATTATGTTTTTATAAGTATCAAAGAGTTAATTACTTCATGAATTTACTTTAATTGAATAGTTACAAAGTAACTCAACTTTATCCATCCTAATTTATTTTTCAGAGGCTGAATTTATATAGATTAGATTATTTTAATTTTGTTTAATATTGTGTATTTTATAAAAAAGAATGACATATGGACTATGAATTATATTTCAATACTTATTGTACTATGATTATCAATTGAATTATATTATACTGGTTTGGTTCTATCTGAAACTTCGGGGCCGTCTAACTAAAGAAAAGAACTGAAATTATTGTAAGTTCTAACATAGCAACTGGAAGTTGTATGTTTTATGTCAAAAGTTTAAAATAATTTGTCATACCAAAAAAGTAAGCCTCAACTTACTGCTCACTAAAGTATGTTGGAAAAACTTTTGCTATGCAAGTAATAGCGATTGTTATAAATTAGGTATTACCATCTTTAGTTAGACATACTCCTGTTTTGTTTGTTTAAATTGACAAGAAACAATTATCAACTCTTTGCATTTAATCAACAAATTTGTAATTATGCTAAACGTTAGGATCCAGATGCCAAGTTACTGTAAAACAGGTTTTATTAGCGACAATATATATTTCGCGCTAATTCGCGAATGCATTGCCCCGCAAATTCAATATTTTCGCTAATAAATCAGTAACAAGTATAAAATGGAGTAACGTCCGAAATCGGTATATCCGGAATATGGTCAGATTTATCACGTCGTCGTCCATGTGTTTTCTGCATTAATAATTTTTTTTTTTTTTTTTTTTTTTCCTGTCTACGGCGTATTCATGCCCGAGTTTCGCCCGTCGCCCACAGTCACCTCCGCTGGCTCACCACTATGCATCGTACTCATTTCTTGCCTCCTCGTACTCAGCGTTGTATATGGTTACTCGTGATTTCGTCTCCACGGTTTTCTCTCCGAGTTGTCAATCCAAGTCATGGTTCTCCGAGTGCTTTCACACCCATGTTCGGATAGACTGCCTCTTCATATGCTGGTGGAATCTACTCTGCACTTTATCGCACATACACAGCTCTTTTCCAATCGGGCTATGCACTTTCGGACTCATTGTGACAAGCCGTGTCACAAGTCAATATGGGCTATTGACTACTTTTCGGGCACTTCAAGCTTCACAGACAGTTTTTCTCAGACTCCGTGTGGGTGGGAGACACAGAAAAGCATCTCTGAAATTTTCCGAGCGGACCGGGATTTGAACCCCGGACCTCCGGATTGACAGTCAAGCGTGTTACCACTAGACCACCTCTCCACCCTAATAAAATTCTTTGTTCAACACAAATGTTGGATGAATGCTTCCATATATAGTTTGTTTAGTAAACAAAACAGTGTTTAAATAAAAAATACAGACCGAAAATGGAAGAATGTTTCTCTTCTTCATTGATCTCCGTGAAAAGGGAAATAACTCTTATATACATACATGTATACATGTACGGCAAGTGGTAAATTGTTGTAGATAACATCTGGTTGTTTTTGTACAATTACGGACTTTTGAAACAGGTTTGACTCTTTGTTTGTGAAATTTTGACTATTGAATACCGGCTTATGCCAAGCAGCATTTAACAGATCAACACGTATACACAAACTTGTCAATTTGTTTTCACACGTTTACCATCCAAGTTTCAATAGGGGCACTGATTTAACCTTTAGCCTCATAATGGACAAATCGTGATAACCATTTCTTTTGCAGACAGTTTCGATCCAAATAAGACCCCGAAGTAATAAATGAGTAGTAACTTTGTTGCTTACATTTCGACCATTTCATCAGTAGACCGGTGTGTCACGCTGTGCCATACATCCGAGTTTTGGGTAAAGTTCTCAAAATAATTACAAAATTGAATACTGATAAATACAGGCCTTAACGCATGCTATAAATTAACGATTGATAACCCCTAAATTGCCGACGGCAGTTACATACATTCGGCAGAAATTTATTCTTTGCCCTTTTTACAGCGTTCGGCAGAGTTTTATACGATTCTATTTCTGTTATGTTAATTTAGCGAGATGGATGCCTTAGCGAAATCATCATGACGCGAATTAATACAAAATCACATTTACGCGAAATAATCATGATGCGAATATAACCTGTTTTACAGTACTTGGTGTCTCATCAGACTCCTACCTGTTTGTCTCTCTGACAAAATTATTGTAACAGACAACAGTTTTTGCAGACACTTACTGAGCAATGCAGAGAGTTAATTACACAGCTAATGTCTATTGTATAGATAGAGGTTGTTTTGACAGGCAAAGCCTACAGTGAAGAAGCACCCTTGCAGGCATGTGCAGAGCTGTCACACCAGAAATTATGAATATTCCACATATGCAGTAAAAGTATTGAACATAACATTGTTTTTGTGTTCCAGGCTCGCGTCAAACTTTCTTTGCCTCCCAGGTGATGAGGTACGCTGACCTGTATGCAGCATCCTTCTTGAACCTGCTACACTATCCATTCTCATATGTGTTCAGGGCACCAGCCATGCTTGTAAGTACATGTAGTTCAAGGTTATTTAGCATCACACATTTGTGTGTTCAAGGTACCAGCCATGCCAGTAAGTAGTTCAAGTTCATTTAGCACCATACATGTATGTGTTCAGGGCACCAGCCATGCTGGTAAGTAGTTCAAGGTCTTTTTAGCTCACCAGAGCACAAAGTGCTCAGGGTGAGCTTTTGTGATTGCCTGATGTCCGTCGTCTGTCGTCGTCCGTCTTCAGTCGTCAACAATTTCAACCTTTAAAAATCTTCTCCTCTGAATCTACAGGGTTCTCAGCTTTCATCTTTGGCACATAGTATCATCTTTAGGTCCTCTACAAAAGTTATATAAATTATGCCCCTTGGGTCAAAATTGGCCCCGCCCCAGGGGTGCATTGTTTTCAATAGAAACATATAGTAAAACTTTGAAAATCTTCTCCTCTGAAACCATAAGGTTCTCAGCTTTCATATTTGGCACATAGCATCATGTTCAGGTCCTCTACAAAAGTTATATAAATTATGGCCCTGGGGTCAAAATTGGCCCGCCCCATGGGTGGGCAGTTTTCAATAGAAACAAATAGTGAAATCTTTGAAAATCTTCTTCTCTGAAACTGGAAGGCTCTCAGCTTTCATATTTGGCACAGAGCATCATGTTCAGGTCCTCTACAAAAGTTATATAAATTTTGCCCCTGGGGTCAAAATTGGCCCCGCCCCAGGGGTGGGCAGTTTCCAATAGAAACAAATAGTGAAATGTTTGAAAATCTTCTCCTCTGAAACTGGAAGGCTCTCAGCTTTCATATTTGGCACAGAGCATTATGTACAGGTCCTCTACAAAAGTTATATAAATTATGGCCCCGGGGTCAAAATTGGCCCCGCCACAGGGGTGGGCAGTTTTCAATAGAAACAAATAGTGAAATCTTTGAAACTCTTCTTCTCTGAAACTGGAAGGTTCTCAGCTTTGATATTTGGCACAGAGCATCATGTTCAGGTCCTCTACAAAAGTTATATAAATTATGGCCCTGGGGTCAAAATTAGCCCCGCCCCAGGGGTGGGCAGTTTTCTATAGAAACAAATAGTGAAAACTTTGAAAACCTTCACCTCTAAAAACTGGAAGATTCTCAGCTTTCATATTTGGCACATAGCATCATGTTCAGGTCCTCTACAAAAGTTACATGAATTATGGCCCCTGGGGTCAAAATTGGCCCCGCCCCAGGGGTGGGCAGTTTCCAATATAATCAAATAGTGAAATGTTTGAATATCTTCTTCTCCGAAACTGGAAGGTTCTCAGCTTTCATATTTTGCACATAGCATCATGTTCAGGTCTTCTACAAAAGTTATATAAATTATGGCCCTGGGGTCAAAATTGGCCCCGCCCCAGGGGTGGCCAGTTTTCAATAAAAATATATAGTGAAAACTTTGAAAATCTTCTCGTCTGAAACTGGAAGGTTCTCAGCTTTCATATTTGGCACATAGCATCATGTTCAGGTCTTCTACAAAAAATATATAATTTGTGCCTCTTGGGTCAAAATTAGTCCCACCCCAGGGCAGGCTAGTTTTCTATAGAAACAGATAGTGAAAACTTTGAAAATCTTCTCCTCTGATTGTCTGGTGAGCGCTTCAGGGCCATTCTGGCCCTCTTGTTACAATACACATTTGTGTGTTCAGGATGTCACCCAAGCTGGAAGAAGCTTAAAGCTCTTTTATATCACACATATAAATGTTCAGTGTACAAACCATATGGGTAGGTAGCTCATAGTTTTATACCACATATTTGTGTTCAGAGCATTAGTCACACTGGTTCGTTGCTCATTTTTATACCCCCTAACCCCAAAGTCATCATCAATCTGTATCTGTATGTTGTATGTTTTTGGTCCATGTAGACTGTGGAGCGAACTACACATTTTTTATGAACATGTTGAGCTGTTGGGCCTAGAGGTTAAGATCAGGTGCATAAATTAAATAAATCAGCAATAACACCTTTATTTTTCCACTGAACTATTTACTGTCACCAGTTTTTAGAACCGTCTCTTCGAAAGCGTGGTCTCCAGTCTTTAGTATTTGAATATGCACCATTATCTATTTGCTCTGGTTTTGCTTGATGTAATTGTTTTTTGGAGTAGATTCAAGATAACTGGATACTGGTACTGAATCTGGAGCCATCTGATGTCAGTCTACTCTGTTTGCAAAGGCATGGAAAGGTGTTATATGAAAGAAAAGATTAAACCAAAGCCTTGAATAGATGACATCACATTGCATCACATTGACATCACATTGCATCACAGTGACATCATGTGCAATCACCATTTCTGTTGATGATCATAATGAATTTACATTCTGATTTATATATACGTATGTATCTAGCATACACAGAATGTAAACTGGTGCCATATACTTAGGCTTAATATACAATATGATTTTTCATTTCAGATGCCCCATGAATCTACAGTGGGACATGAAGACTTTTTACCCGCATCACAGCAAGATGTTATGGCTTCTCGTTCCAGAACTAATGACATGATCTCGCCTACGCAACCTGTAAGTACCAAGAGGTATCCCCTAGAGCGTGGGGAGTCGATCAGTAGGAGGTTTGCTGACACACCACGGCAGTTCACCCAGATACAGGATGATGACAGTGACAGCTCCAAGGACAGCGACAAGGAGGCCAAAGAGCTAGCACCTGTACAAGATATCAAAGAAACATAAAGAGATGCTATATGTGTTACATACACAGCAATATTGGACAATCTGATAGTAGGTTTAATGGCTTTAAGTGGGATAAGCTGTCTATGTAATGAATTGGGATGTTCATTCAGAAGGTACAAGACTATAGAGAAAACTGGTGACCTGTAGAAGTGGTGAGACAAGTGCAAGTGAACAAGACTTAGCAACAAAACAGTATGAACCAGGCTGTACACTGAGAATGATATCAACAATATGAATTTAAGATATCCAAAGATATTACAGATATGTATTTTGTCAAGATCGTGTAGACTGAACACATTTTTGTGATATAACAATATTTAAACAGATATGCTCAACCTGTTTAACCTTTTACTCCATGAATATTCATGTGGAAAATAATGTATATACGAATATTAATTAGCTGCAAATTTATAATGGCATATAAAAAAAATGTTACTCTTGGCCATGACAGTAATTCAAGGGCTTAGTGCAAAACTACTGTAACTCCTTCACTTTGTGAAGGAGTTACAATAGTTTTGCACCAAGCCCTCGAATTGTAGAGTCAGATCTGTATAATTCCGTAAGCAAACAAAGCATACCCTGGTCAAATGTCTCCTACAGGAGCCATGTGACCTGGGTCTACTCTGTTTGTAGAGGCGTTAAAAGACAAATCTATGAAGTAAAGGGTTAAACAATGGCACGAGGGTTGTGAGTGGTAGTTTTAGATTGGTGTTACCTTCAGTAATGTATAACAGGAGAGGGTATTAAAGTAGGCACTGGTGAAGGGAATTGATGTGGTGCAGAAAACTGTTAGAGGGAGAACCTAGACACTGTTTTGTTTCTAAACTATAGGAAATCAATTACAGTAAGATGTCTGTAAAGTAAGCACAGAGAGTCTTAATTGTTGTTCTATTCTGACAGACGATAACTTATTGCTAGACCAAGTTAATGCAGAAAGGATTATTTTTGTTCTACTTCACCTTTTACTCCATATATGTGCAGTTATACATCATTGTAAACAGAATAGAATCTAGTAAGATGGCTCCAATAGGATCTGCTATATTTGTTTTTAAAATGATAAAGATTTGATTCTACAGTTTCTGAAGTCCTTTGGACTAGACTATAAACCGAGGTCCAATGTATCAGTGCTTTACACGGGGCATCCAAAAGAACCAGAGAAATTCTTTCGATAATAAGAGTAGGGCATCACGCCCGGGTTTCTCTATCCTCTCCCCTCTCTCTCATCCATTCAGCCCATAGTGAGCAGAAACAGACATTAATCAACACAAACTGAAACTAACAAACAGTTTCTACCATGGAAAAAAATCCCTTGTTGATGACACCATTAGAAAAATGTATAGATTAAGTTATTAACCCTTTCCTTGTTCTATGTTTATTCCAAATAACAATACCTACTGAATATTCATGGACAAAATAGTTATAATGAAATATGGGAGGTTGCAACACAGTAGCCATTTTAGAAAGTAAAGAAACAGATCTATCAAATTCCATTAGCAAACAGAGCAGACCTAAAGGAGCCACCTGATCTGGGTCTACTCTGTTTGCAAATGCATGAAAAGGTGTTTATATGAAGGAAAGGTTTTATTAAATAATTTTTGATAATGGCATTATGAATAAGAGATATGGCAGAAACTGTAAAATCATATCTATATTATTTCTGATACAAAAAAACAACAATACAGGCCCTGATTAGAAGACTCCTACAGAAGTAATCTGATCTGGGTCTACTCTGTTTGCAAAGGTGTCAAAAGGTTTCTCTATGGAGTAAAGGGTTTAAGAGTTTCTGAAGTATTTAGATGTTGTTATAGGGTTTGTTTATGAGAGATTAGAGATATCCTTGTTGAATGATAGATGTATATGTATGTCGCATAGTTGGTTATTAATCCATACCCTCATATTTGCAGCTTTTGATGCCTCTGTAAAAGCCACTTTTTTTAAACCATGCTTTATGTATCACAATGGTTTCAGAGCTACACAGTTCAACTTTTTCATTTTTCCTAGTAAATGTTCCATTACAGTATTCTATTCTACAGTATTCTATTCAAAGAGGTTAGATATAAAAATAGCCTAATATTGAATGGGCTAAAGTTCAGAAATAAATAATAGCTAAACCATGAATGGTGGACCACTTAGTATTTTTAACAATCAAAATTACTTCTCATGTAATACACATATAAAGATGCATACCCCCATCCTAAAATCGTCATGTCTCAAACAAACCCTATACTGTGACCATGCTTTAGAATTATCTGGAAGAGATGATTCTAAAGAGTGGTCACTGTATAGGGTTTGGTGGAGATCTGTAATACATTTTGTCATAAGACTCTGTCATTAGTTCCCAAATGAGTGAATAGTCCCCTTTACATCATGTGTGATTATGCAAAAATCTATCGCTTCCATAAGCAAAGAGAGCAGATCCTGATCAGACAGCTCCTATAGGAGCCATCCGATTTTGGTCTATTCTGTTTGCAAATATGTCAATGAGGTGAAGGGCTAATGCCTAGATTAGAAGCTGCCTTGATCATGTGACCAGCGTACTTTCCAGTAGAATTGATTTGCACTCTTTCAACCTTGAATTTTCAAAGTGGAATAGCCCGTCAGTGTGTAATTATAGAATCAATTCAGTATAGAAGGTTTAAATTGCTAGGGTATAAGGAATGACAAAAAGTACTGACCATAATCAGAGGGCTCCTCTAGGAGCCCTCTGATCTGGGTCTACACTGTTTGCAAATGACAGTGCATGTGTGTCCCAGGTTGAAAGGATTTATACATCGAAAAGTGTCTTAATAAAATAAAAGAAACAACTGCTTTTCATGTAGATCTGATTCTACAGTTTTTCAATGCTGAAGAAATCCCTTGAAAGGTTTACATTTAAAACATTAGCTAATAAATATTCATGATGTCATTATTTCTTAGATGAATATTGAACAGGGAAAGGATTAAGCAGGGTGACACTTAGGGATCACTTCTCCGTTGTCTCAATCCATCTGTCTCTCCGTTGTCTCAATCCATCTGTCTGTTCATCTGTCTGTCCATTATGCTTATCATGACACTTCTGCCAATAGGTGGCAGGCATGTGTTCTTTCCTTCTCGTTCTAATGCTTGCAGGCAAGTGTTCTCATATGTAATGGAATTTTTGCAATGCTGTTTGTGTCACCTACTGCAGCAGAATGAAACTTCACATGTCATGTCTGTCTTTTCAGGCTGTCTGTCATGTATTTTTTGTCATGATTTTTTTCTGTCACACTTCTGCTGACAGGTGACACATGTTCCTTCAAACACTTTAATATAGAGAGTTTTTTGTTGTTTTTTTATTTTGACAATATACAATGTACTCCTTCCACAAAATTATTTACAGTAAAACTACTCTAAAGTGACCACCAAATACGGGATCCCATAGGAGCTTTTGACATTACTTTCGTATTGCATTAAGCAACCTACTGCTCTTATAAATCTCTATTGGCTTTCATTAACCCTTTACTCTTTAAAAATGCCTTTTTACGCATTTGCAAACAGAGTAGATCCAGATCAGATGGCTCCTATAGGAGCCATCTGATCTGGGTCTACTCTGTTTGGTTATGGAATATAGATCTAATTCTACAGTGTCTGCCAGGATCGAAACTTTTCTTGTTCTTAGGCTATGATAAATATTAAGCTAATTAATATTCATACATACATTATTTCATAAATATTCATGGAGTAAAGGGTTAAGTGGTTGCTATAAAGGGGTATTTTCTGTACTGGTATATCAAGAAAGAAACACTGCCACAGGTATGCATTTGGGTGTTTTTACCTGTAACATACATGTAAGTTTGTTATATATGAATGGCATTACTATCAGTCAAATCTCAGTTTTTGTATATAATTGATATATCAAGATTATTTGTTGAAATTACAAACCTCAATCTGTCCAGATGGCCAACTGTACATGCTCTGCACTCGAAAACTATCTCGATAGAACTTTTAACCCTAAGAATGCTGAATTTTTAAAATGGAATGGCCCATTTGTGTTCAACAGCAGAGCCCATTCTGTAGGGAAGGATTGAGTTTGCTAGAGGATTTTGGATGACAAGCGGTGCAGATCCTGATCAATGGGCTTCTCTATGAGTCCTCTAGTCTGTGTCTACACTGTTTTACAAGTACAGTAGAACCTGTCTTAAGCATTTATTCATTTATTTAACATGGTTTTAAAAAGCAGCTGGTTGCTTAATGCAAGGCAAAATTAATTACCTTTGACCTGCATTAAGTTACAACCTGCCTTACAGGTCCATAACCAGACCTCTTTTTGATGGCCACTTAAGACAGGTTCAATTTACCAGTCCAGTTCACAAATTTCTGCATTCAGAGGGTTTACATTGTATGAATATCAAACCAGATTTATTAGATGTGTGTTATAAATTGGCTGGGCCAATACATATGTTGGTTTTATTGTTTGGTATTTGTTAGTTCTTTTTGTTTTGACTTAACAGAACTGATCATTGTAAGCCTTTGTGATTTCATATCCAATAGAAACCATGTTTCTTAACCCTATTATTGCTGATTTTAACTCTTTCCTTCATATAAACGCATTTTCAACCATTTGCCGATCTGTTTGCTAATGCAAACAGAGCAGACCCTGATCACACACTGCCTACAGGAGTCTACTGGGTCTACTCTTTTTGCAAAGGCATGAAAAAGCATTTATATGAGGGAAAGTCAAAGGGTTAAGCTTAAAGTGGACAATGTAGAGACATTCTGCTGTATTTACTTGGATGATTCTCCCCTTGCATACACTGTAGAACCTGCCTTAAGCAGCCATTCATTTTTGCTCATAGGAGTTTGTAGGGCTATTTCTGCAATACTTTTGACCTGCATTAACCCATTCCCTCATATTAATGCCTTTTGACGCATCTGCAAAAATCACCTGCTGAAACCATTGTGATAAATAGAGCATTTGCTCCTATAGGAGCAAATGCTGTATTTATCACAATGGTTTCAAACTATAAAATTCTAAAATTTTCCTTTTCTCTAGTTATGTCTCCCCCCATATTTATATGGGGGAGACATATTGTTTTCGTGAGAGTTGTCTGTCTGTCCGTCCGTCTGTCCGTCTGTCTGTCACACTTTTTGTCCGGACGATAACTTCAATATGCCTGATGCCAGTTGATTGAAACTTCATATATGGAAAGAGCATAATGAGAGGAAGTGTCATGCACAAGGTCCATAACTCTGGCTTCACTAATATTGGAGTTATTGCCCTTTGTAAAAAAAAATCACACTTTTTTGTCCGGACGATAACTCCTATATGGCTCATGCCAGTGGATTGAAACTTCATATATGGAAAGATCAGGACGAGAGGAAGTGTCATGCACAAGGTCCATAACTCTGGCTTCACTAATATTGGAGTTATTGCCCTTTGTAAAAAATATCATAATTTTTTGTCCGGACAATAACTTCAATATGCCTGATGCCAGTTGATTGAAACTTCATATATGGAAAGAGCATGATGAGAGGAAGTGTCATGCAGAATGTACATAACTCTGGCTTCACTAATATAGGAGTTATTGCCCTTTGTAAAAAAAATCACACTTTTTTGTCCGGACGATAACTTCTATATGGCTCATGCCATTGGATTAAAACTTCATATATGGAAAGATCATAACGAGAGGAAGTGTCATGCACAAGGTCCATAACTCTGGCTTCACTAATATTGGAGTTATTGCCCTTTGTAAAAAAATCACAATTTTTTGTCCGGATGATTACTCCTATGTGACACATGCCATTGGAGTGAAACTTCATACATGGAACGATCATGATAAGAGAAAGTGTCATGCATAAGATCTATAACTCGAGCTTCAATAAATTTAGAGTTATTGCCCCTTGTACATTTGTTTAATTCTTTCTTGTCCGGACGATAAATCCTACATGGCTCTTGCCATCGTATTGAAACTTCATGCATGGAAAGAGCATGATGAGAGAAAGTGTCATGAACAAGGGCCATAATTCTGGCTTCAATACTTTTGGAGTTATTGCCCTTTGTTACATTTTTTGGCCGATCAATAACTCCTGTTCGACTGATGCTATTGGAATGACATTTTATTTTTGGAAAGAGCATGTTGAAAGTAAGTGTCATGCACAAGGGCCATAAATCTGGTATCAGTATTTTTGGAGTTATTAGCTGTTATCATTTTCTTCTTGAAAAATGTAGTGTGGAAAACGCATGAGGGGAAGTATCATTCATCAAGACCATAACATTTTTAGTGATTTCCCTTTACATATTGTTTTTATTAGAGGGGAGACATCCGTTTTTGTGACAAAAACCTCTAGTTAATGCTCCTTTTCGGTAGATTTATTCAAAGAGGTTGGGTCTAAAAATAGCCTATGAGGTAATGGGTTAAGCTACCACCTGCCTTACATACTTAGACATCTTTTTGATGGCCACTTAAGACAGGTTCTGTTGTAGGCTTACATTAGTCAGTTAGCAATGTCATTAGAACGGGTAGTTTCAGCATTATCTGTATATAGTTTATGCTGCTTAAGTTACCTAATCCTTGTAATTTGATGTGCATTTCCAGAAGTTTGGCCATTTTACTATTATTGATGATAAACGCAGTTTTCTTAGACATTCATGTAATACATATATCTACTGTAATTACCTTAAATATTTGGCAAATTGTGCAGACTCAGATCAAATGGCTTCTGATCTGAAGAGGGGAGATTGCGTGTCTAAAAAATATACAAGCGTATAATTATGAGTGACTTCCTACCAATTAATCAAACTGGATTTGAACACATAGCTTAGTCCATTTATCCTCAATGTTGGACACCCAATCTCCACCAGTTTATAAAGCTGAATAAGTCATCTTGTCCCAATGTTGACATAATAGCAAAATACTTTAGATTCTGATCAAACTGTTCCTTCAGTAGCATTTTGATCTGGGTCTGCACTAGTTGTCTGGCCAAATACTTATTGTAATTAAATCGCAACCCTTGAAGCAATAATCAAAACGACGTTATTTCTCCCATTATCAAGTAGTATATTATCTTAATATTTCATTTACTCGATAGATAGTTCTTTTTACACTGTTTCCAAACTGAGTAGACCCAGATCAGATGACTCTTGTATGAGCCATCTGATCAGAGTCTACTCTATTTGCCTCTGGAATTTATATAGGTCAAACTCTCATAGTTTCTGCATGGCCATATTTTCCTGTGTTCAAATGCCATCATTCGAATGAATATACATGTAATTCAAATTCATAATGTTGCTATTAACTCTTTCCTTCCTATTAACACCTTTTCACCTATTTGCAATCAGAGAAGACCCAGATCAGATGGCTCCTATAGGAGCTGTCTGATCAGGGTCTGCTCTGTTTGCCAATGAAATTTGATAGATCTATTTCTTTATTTTTTTTAAATGACTACAATGTTTCACCTTTCATTATAAATATTTGTCGATGAATATTCAGTAGGTATTGAAATCTGGAATAAACGTAGAACAGGGAAAGGATTAACAGAAGTGGTGTGAGGAGAAATAGCAAATGATTACTGATCATACTTCTCCCTGTGTTACATACAGGTGCCAGATGCTGTACAAATTGTTACATTTTGTTTACATGTGAATACAGATTTGTTACTTTTTTGTACACATATAAATACAAATTTGTTATTCTTATTTATGTACAAATGGATATAAATTTGCTACTCATTTGAGTATTTGTTGTATGCATTCAAATGAGAGGCAATAGCTCATGCAACCATCATTTTTAGCTTGTCTATTTCGAAGAAAAGTCGAGCTGTTGTGATCACTGGGTCGTAGTCGTCGTCGTCGTCGCAGTTGGGGTGCAAAAACTTTAATGTAGCTCATAACTCAAAAAGTATAAGAGGTATCAACATGAAACTTCATAGGTTAGTAAAGGCCACTATATAAGAACCATAACTCCTGATTTAAAAAAATTGGAGTTATGGTCCTTTATCGTTTTCAAATTATTTTAATTTAGCTGGACAAGTACTAAATCAGACGATCGTTGGCGTCACACATGCCTCTTGTTATCACCTTCTACAAGCAGGAAGACACTTAGGAATGTCTGTCACTTTATTTATCCATGCGTTGTGGCATGCTTTTTTCATCACACTTTCACCCGAGCAGGTGATGTGTATTCAAACTTGAAACAATTTTGTTTTTTGTACAGATGAATACGGCTTCATGGGTCACTTAGCCACTCACTGCCGTGGTTTGAATCTCAGTCAGGGCATTCAGATTTTCATTTTCGAAAGCCTTCCAGCAGACTTGCAGTAGTTCTGTCCGGGTATTCTACTGTACACAAAACCATGGAATCTGTTCTGTGCATCAAGATACCACAGGACTCTTCCTCCACCTGTAATTAGCTGGACACAGCGAAATGACTGAAATACTGACGTAAAACTCTGACACAAACAAACATACAAAATACTACAGCTTCATTTCTATATGTGTATGTGGTGTGACACTACAGCTTCATTTCTATATGTGTACATGGTGTGACACTACAGCTTCATTTCTATATGTGTATGTGGTGTGACACTACAGCTTCATTTCTATATGTGTACATGGTGTGACACTACAACTTCATTTCTATATGTGTACATGGTGTGACACTACAGCTTCATTTCTATATGTGTATGTGGTGTAACACTACAACTTCATTTCTATATGTGTACATGGTGTGACACTACAGCTTCATTTCTATATGTGTATGTGGTGTGACACTACAGCTTCATTTCTATATGTGTACATGGTGTGACATTATCCATATATTTGTCATTCACAGGACATCTCAAATTGTGTGCATTTAGTTTATCACACAAAATGTTGATTTGTTACCTGTCTTGATGTCTAGAATAACTGAAGGCCAGTAATATGTGCCATTTGTGTTTTAACCTTTTACTCCATGAATATTGATGTCAGAAATAATGACCTCGTGAACATTTATTAACTGCATTTTTGTAATTTAATTGACAAACAGAGCAGACCCTGGTTAGATAGCTCCTACAGGAGTTGTCTGATCTTGGTCTACTCCATTTGCAAAAGCGTAAAAATGTGTATCTATGGAGTAAAGGGTTAAGGGATGTCGGAGTGATCTCCTCCTTTTTATTGCAACCTGGAGCTGAGCTCTGGAACAAACAAATAATTATATTAGTTTTGGTATGTTCATAGATTATTGTTGTAGATGCATGTTTTATTAGTTATGTGTGTATTTCTTTTCTTTCTTTTAACAGTGTAACTATGATTGTATTTTTTTCTAGGATAACTTTGTTAGCTTTCTAGGTAAAATAGATGCAATTAATTATTTTCATGTTTAAGCCTCAACTTCATATTATGTATTATGTATTTATGACTATGATTGTTGATAAGTTTAATTGTTATAATGCCATATGAATAAAGTATATATTTTGCCATGGCAGAAACTGTAGTATTCAATTGTTCAATCCAGTATTAGATCTATATAATTCCAAAAGCAAACAGAACAGAACAGACCCTGATCAGATGGCTCCTGCAGGAGCTGTCTGATCTAGTCTACTCTGTTTACAAAGATGTTAAAAATTTTACTCTATAAATACACATTTCTTTGCATTTGCAAACTGAGTAGACCCAGATCAGACAGCTCCTGTAGAAGTAGTCTAATCAAGGTCTGCTCTGTTTGCTTACGATATAATTATAGATATGATTCTACTGTTTCTGTGATAGCCAACAAATTACGTGTCCATGTGCTATTATAACAATTGATTTAATTAATATTCATGAAGTCATTATTTCTTACATTAATATTCATAAAGTTAAGGGTTTATAACCCGTTCAAATTCTCTTTCACAATAGCATTCCAGAAAACCAGTGAAACATTAAATAATTCCATGGACCATGCATACAGTTAACCCATTCCCTCATATTGACGTTTTTGACGCCTCAGTAAAAGTCACTTTCTGAAGCCATTGTGAGAAATAGAGGATTTGCGCCTTAGGAGCAATTGCTCTATTTATCACAATGATTTCAAAACAACACAATTCTAAGATTGTCCTTTTCTCTAGAAAATGCTCCTTTTTGTTCAAAGAGATTCGATCTAAAAATAGCCTATGCAGGAATGGGTTAACCCTTTACTCAATAAATAAACTTTTCTACACCTTTACAAACAGAGTAGACCCAAATCAGACAGCTCCTATAGAAGTTGTCTAATCAGGTCTGCTGTTTGCTTATGAAATAATATAGATGTGATTCTAAAGTTTCTGCCATGATCAAGATTTCCCTTGTTCATGTGTCATTATGACAATTAACCCTTTCCCTGTTCTGTATGTAGGCCAAATTTCAATACCTACTGAATATTCAGTAATAAAATAATTATTAAGAAATATTGAAGGTGGAACATTATAGCCATTTTAGAAAGCAAAGAAACAGAACTATTCAAATTCCACTAGCAAACAGAGCAGACCCTGATCAGACGGCTCCTCTAGGAGCCGTCTGATCTGGGTCTACTCTGTTTGCAAATGCGTGAAAACACGTTTATATGAGGGAAAGGGTTAATCTAATTGATATTCATGATATCATTAGTTCTTGCATAAGTATTCATGGAGTGAAGGGATAATAAACTGAGTTTTTATGATGATATATGAACAGAAGAATTCTTAGATATGACAGAAACTCTAGAGTCATATCTATATTATATCATAAGCAAACAAGGCAGATCCTGACCAGAAGAAATTTTCTGACCATTGTGACTTTTCAGAAATGTGTGTGCCTTACACAATACAGTATAACGGCGTTATTTCGACTCTCGTTTTTCCGAGATACCCGCTTATTCCGAGGGAATGTTGAGGTCCCGACTCAAATTCTATCAAATCTCATTGAAAATACCTGCATTAATCCGAATAGCGATAATCCGAAAATTCGAGCATGTGTGCTTGTCCCGCGGATCATTCTGGTTCCCTTTATTGATTGTTTAATTCGAGCACGGTGTTTTCCTAGTCCTTCATAGAAAGCCGCCGCATATGCTAATATCAACATTTCCCTTCATTATTATTGATATTTTACAGTTTTTATTTTCTGGCATATGTTGATGCTTGGAGAGATATATAATTTTTAATAAAGAGCAAGGGAAACGTCTAAATAATTTGGACTAGGTGTTTTCCCACCTCCGAGGTAATTATTCACACCTTCTCGATACGTTGTCGTGACCTTTTGAAAGATCCGTCTATGGGGCATTAGATCTTCCAAATGTGTGAATAACACATTCATTGAATGCAGACTTTACTTTGGTGTAAATAATGATGATAATTTAATAAGACTGAAGTCTTAATAAACAAAGAGTCACACTCATAATTTGCATACGTTCGCAAACGTGTAGTGCTTTTTCGGTACCGCTGAATGTGTGCCATATAACGTCTTTCTGCTTTAAATTTTGTAATAGTGCAGTGCTTTTCGTGTAGTGCTTTGAAATTCGCAATATTTTTGCTACTTTTAGACAGTCTCGTTCATGCAGACTCTTGCTACGAGAGATGAACGAGAATAACTATGCCAGACGAAAAAAGCCGAGTGTTCCGGTTATTAATTAATTTGGTCACTCGCCCCGATTTTCCTCACTACGAAACAGCACGGGAACGAAACGAAAATGTTTGTTTGTGCACCCAACTCAGCGCCAACAACTAAATTAATGTCGACAAATGGAAAATATGCAAAATAGACGACATAACGCTATACGCTACGACTATTCTAGGGATATGTCTAAATGGTTTGAAACAAGTTTCGAGTTTATTGTGAAGGGTCCGTCGAACGTACCCAAACAAATTATACTGAAACTTCGGTCGCCGGTGTTTTCTGTTATCACTTATATAAGGAAAGATTCGATGAATTATATATGCATTGAAGTTTATGATAATGTTAAAACAGTTTACTGTGAAGAAATACCCTTCCTCTCGTCGTCAAACAATGCTCTTGGAAATGATATAAAATGCTCTCGGTTCTTTCGAGTATCGCGATAATCCGAGGTTTTTGCCGATTCCCGATGGTGCTCGAAATATCGCCAATATACTGTAGTTCCATCAGACTCATGTGATGATGTGAGAGATATGTCACATACAGCAAATATACCACAAACTGCTGGCGCATGAACAAATTATTTCGTTAACCCATTCCCTCATATTAACGCCTTTTGAGGCCTCTGTGGAAGTCACTTTTTGATACCATTGTGATAAATAGAGCATAGCAAAATGCTCTTATTTATGACAATGGCTTTAAACTACACAATTCTAACATTTTCCTTTTTCTCTTGTTAATGCTCCTTTTGGATAGATTTATTCGAAGAGGTTGGGTCTAAAAATAGCCTATAAGGTAATAGATTAATGCCATATTTGTTGAAGAACCAAAAACTAAACTTCAGCAGCTCTAGTGTGCCATGATGTTTTATGGTGTGTGCAAATAGACAGAACAAATTAATACAAAAAGTGTTTCACATGTAAAGTGTTTCACATGTAATGAAACAGTTAACCCTTTCCCTCATATAAACATATTTTCATGCATTTGCAAACAGAGTAGACCTAGATCAGACAGCTAAAGGAGCTGTCTGATCAGGGTCTGCTCTCTGTTAGCTTTCTACAGTTTTTGCCAAAGCAAAAAATTACATTGTTAAGTTAACGTTCTGAAAATTCAGCTTATAAATATTCATGATATTGTTATTTTGTACCTTTAGCCCTGCATAACCCTTTCCTTCATATAAACACATTTTCACACATCTGCAAACAGAGTAGGCCCAGATCAGACAGCTCCTATAGTCATAATAGGAGCCGTCTGATCAAGGCCTATTCTGTTTGCTAATGGATTTTGATAGATCTGTTTCTTTAGTTTCTAAAATGACTACAAATGTTCCACCGTCCATATTTCATTGTAACTATTTTGCCCATGAATATTTAGTAGGTATTGAAATTTGGGATAAATACAGAACAGGAAACAAATAATGCAATAAGGCTGGATTGGAGTGTGTCTGCAGGTATCTGATCCAAACTTAAGAATATACACAGATTGCTTTTTCACTCAGAAATTGACCCCGGTTAGATGGCTATTATAGGAGTTGTCTGATCAGGGTCTAGTCCTTTTGCCAATGAAATGATTTTACAGTTGTGGCCAAAGGTAAAACATTCTGTGTCAGCTAATAAATATTTCTAACATGAATATCCATGGATTAAAGAGTTAAATAGAAATAATTTGTATGTTCTTCATGGATAAAGTCACCTTTTGAAACCATTGTGATAAATAGAGCATCTGCTCCATAGGAGCAAATTCTCTATTTATCACAATGGTTTCAAAGCTGCACAATTCTAAAAAATATGCTTTTCTCTAGTAAATGCTCCTTTTCGGTAGATTTATTCAAAGAGGTTGGATCTAAAAATATCCTATGAGGGAATGGGTTAAAAAAATGTTGGAAAGTGGAGACCAGGTGTCATAATATTTACCTGTATGGTAAATAGGTTATGCATGTGTTTTAATCTTGTGTAGTAACATTTTATTACAACTATCTGCATTCAGTTATGTGCAATTCTTCTACACTGTGATGATTGTATAGAGCTAGACACGTACACGTATTACCTCTGTATGTTTGTGCAAAGAAAATGTCTTGAATCGACAATTCTTGAGAAAGGATTGTTGGTATAATATGACTCACTGCTCCATCAATATTTTGCAGAATGAAAATGATATTCCAGGAAAGAGGTGACCATTAACCCATTTCCTCATATTGACGCCTTTTGACGCCTCTGTAAAAATAATTGTGATAATTGATAATTGTGATACATGCAATTGCTCTATTGCAGCAAATGCTCTATTTATCATAATGGTTTCAAAACTACACAATTTAAAAAATAAATCTTTTTTTCTAGGAAATACTCCTTTTCAGTAGATTTATTCCAAGAGGTTGGGTCTAAAAATAGCCTATGAAGCAATGGGTTAAACACATTTTAGTAGTTTCTAGTAGTCTTTTTTTGTTGTCTTTTAATCAGACCTTTTTATTGATACCTTTTATTCAAGTCGTAACTCCAGGGACGTTTTACTTCCTTATATTTACTTATTTGTGTTCAGCCCAATAGTATAATATTTGAACATTGTTTTTTTAGATAGATAAAACTTTGTTTTTAAAAATAGATAAAACTTCGGCAGATTTTCTATGTAACCGAGAACTTGCTTAGATTACTGCTATCATTTGTCACTCACACTGCAGTTTATGACTATAACACCTTACTCATTTGGCACAAAAAAATGGAATTTGCAAACAGTGTAGACTCAGATCAGTATACTCCTAGAGGAACCCTCTGATCAGGGTCTGTACTGTTTGCCATTCAAATTCATCTTGCAAAACTGCCAGTGTCTGCTCTGTTTGCTTATGGCACAATATGGATTTGATTTCTGTTCGGGCCAAAATTCCTGTGTAGATATTCCATTATAAAAATTCATCTAATTTATATTCATGATATTATTATTAATACCTATGTACACTAGCTGTTTGGAATTTTTTTGACAGAATAAATTGCAGGATGATAGATATGTACACAGGATATTTTGATATTGAACATAAGTGTTTATAGTTTCAGATCTATAATTTTATATCTATAATTTCATAAGCACACAGAGCAGATCCTGATCAGACAGCTCCTGCAGGGGCTGTCTGGTCTGGGTCTGTGCTGAAAACAGTGGAAAAATGTTAAATAATTTATCCCATTCCTTTCTATGAACGTTTTTTCACACCCAGTAGACTCAGACCAGATGACTCTTGTAGGCGACATATCTCAGATAGCACCTGTATGAGCTGGCTGCTCTATAGCATAATAGATCTGACTCTACAGTTTCATACAATACCTTTGCCATTATAAAATGTACAGCTAATAAATATTCATAATGTCATTTCTTGATACAGTATTATTAACCCTTACAATGCTGAGTTTTCAAATGGACTATTCCAAAATTCAAACGGGTCATGCTTGCAGTGAATATTTAGGGATTTTTCTAAAGAAAAGTGTTACATGACAAACAGTGCAGACCCTGATGAGAGGGCTCCCATAGGAGGTTGTAACTTCTTTATGAATATTCAAGTATTAAGAAATGACATTATGAATATTAATTGGATACATATTTATAATGGTATATTAACACAGCAAACCTTGATCAGACAACTCCCACAGGATCTGGGACTTTATATGAATGACATACTTGAACACCAGTTTCTTTTATCATTACAATGTATTTTTTTCTTTATCATATCTTTTATTGTTCAGATTTTACATTTCTATGTTAGTTTTTAACTATTTCTGTGTGACTGAGTTTTTACCTTTTAACCCAATAAATAATAAGGATCTGAAAAGTCACGTTGTACATCTTGGTTCTTGGCAAGTACATTGTGTATGACCTGCTCATTAATTTATTCTGGTCAGATGTAGGGTGTAACCTGGTTACGGGTACACCATTTTAGGACCAGAATATATGCCATGAATATTGAGTGAGTGTAATACCCTGATTACCCTAAGTATTCTGACTAGCAAATAGCAAAGTGATTACAATGCAAACCCAGATCAAACTGCTTCCCATTGCAACTACATGTATGTCTAATAATTGACCTTTTCACACAGTTGCAGAGTTAGTCTGAGTAGACCCAGATATGCCATCTGATCGGGATCTGCTCTGTTTGCTAATGGAATTTGTCAAGTTTCCATAATTGCTTCAATGTTTCACGTTCCATGTTTCAGTATATGAATATTCAGTAGGTATTAAATTCTGGAATAGATAATTATAGGGAGTGTTAAATAGAACAATACATGTATTTGCCAATTTTAGCTTTTCCAGTTTTGGAGAGGAGATTAGTTGTCTGAATACTTACTGTAATAGTGGTAAAGTTGCTAAATGATCTGTTAATCCTTTACTTCATGAATATTCATGTTAGAAATAATCTCTTCAATATTAATTACATTAATTGTTATACTGGAGCATTGAGCACAGATTATGTATTAGCTGTGGCAAAACTATAGAACCATATTTATATTATATCATCAGCAAACAGAGCAGACCCTGATCAAACGGCCCCTACAGGAGCCGTCTGATCACGGTCTACTATTTGCATAGACGTAGAAAAACATATTCATTGAGTAAAGGGTTAATTTTGTATACAGCCATGGTCTTTCTGGTGTACATATCACTGTAGCTATGTAGCATACAGCTGTCACATTCTGCTTGATGCTATTTTAATAGTATTTTCATCTGTAATCACACTTAGTATTTTTATTATCTGATTAAGGGTAAAATAAAGATGAAAAACAGTCAAATGGCTTTTGTGTATTGACTTTCCAAGCCCAGAAATATGAAGATACCCTATGTGATTGCACTGACAATGTAGAAAGCTCCTAGGAGCACCCTGCATTAAGCAGCCATCTTACTAAAATTTTGATGTATCGAGAGTTTTTACTGTAGATTTCATTTGATTCAGGTACACATTTTAATATGAATATGACCTATAGGAGCCGTCAGGGTCTGTCCTGTTTGCTTTTGAAATAAACCAGAATATCCTGTGTACACGCCATTATGAAAAATAATAATATGTAATGTTGGATACAGAAGAGCCTGACACTCTAATGTAGGTAATAGGACATAAAAGGCACTATGTATATTCTATTTACTCTTTATTAGTACATAATCCTTAACTTGATTGCTTAACATTGATAACATCTGTATGATGCTTAACAAAGCACATGTGAGCAGCACAGGGGAATATGAATATATACATGTATAGCCCTTCAAAATACATTTGTGCACATTTAACATACACATGAAGAAACACAAAATGCTGGCAGTATAAGCATAAACTGAAGCACAAGCATGCCATTTTTTCTTTTCTGCTCTCATTGTGTAGATTCCCTAACCGTCTCTGTAGAACTCACAAAAGGCACTGGACCATGTTCCCGCAGCTTTGTCCACACTGCTACTGCTTCCCACTGGTGGCAAGGTCAAGGTCATCATCTCCCCAGACGTTTGTGACTGAAAATAGACAAAAATGACTTGCAATAAAGGGGTAAAACGGATAAAAAACATATACACGTACATGTATGTGTAAATAATAATTTCACTACCTTGTTACCGCTATGATACACCATAGCAATCATAATTTTTACCCTAAAAAACTACACTGTAATTACATTGCTTATGTTTGTTATAACATGCTAAGTGCAGCCTGGCATTTGCATACAGCTTGGATCCAGATGTGACGCTGAGTAAGCACAATAAAATTTCCTTGTTCTATATTTATTCCAAATTGTAATACCTTCTGAATATTTATTGACGAAATGATTACAATGGAAAGTGGACCATTGTAGCCATTTAAGAAACTAAAGAAACAGATCTATTAACATTCTATTTGAAAGCAGAGCAGATCCTGATCAGACAGCTCCTATAGGGTTCATGTCATCTGATCTGATAAAGATGTTATATGAAGTAAAAGGGTTAATGTCTAATTCTGTATTAGATGACTCACCTGGTGTGCCTGTTTCACTGTGATTTGCCTGTACATGTGTCTCACTCCCTCGCAGACAGACAGACGGAGGGCCAAGTGCAGATTCTGGGACGTATTGCCATCCATAGCAGACACCAAAGACTGTCGTCCAATGCAGCTAATCTGGTCATCTGAAAATAAAAGAATATTTGAATGATTATATATGTATACATTTTACATAACATAAGTACATGCATGACTGTCATGGAGCATTTAAAGAAGTTCTGTAATTTTAAATATTAAGAAAAAAGGACCCATATTCAGGTAATAATTATCATCATATATTTAACCCTTTTCACCATGAGTATTCATGAAAGAAATTGTGACATCATGAATATTAAATGGATAAATTTTAAAATGACATGAAATTGTTACCAAGTACAACCCATAGTATCAGATCAAAATTCCCAGACTTTTGTCTTTTTTGAAATTTTAAATTTCGCTGACATTGTTCCGAATTTGCTGCCATTTACCTGACCGCGAAAGAATTTCGATTTCTCTTGTGCATGGCATAAGCAGGATGCTTTACCTGATAGAGACACTTTCTTAGGCATTAGCAAACAAACCTTGATCAGGGTCCATGCTTATAAAACTTTTTAGTTTAGTTTGAGTTCGTTCTCAAGCTTTTGATTGGTCAGATCTGACCAATCAAAAACTTGAGAACGAACTCAGACTCAACTAAAAGTTTTATAAGCATGGACCCAGATATTTATAAAGCCATTCACCTCCTCCTATGACTTACCTAAGATCTGAAGCTGAACATGTGGGTCATCCCTGGCAACAGCTGTTGGCATCTCCATGGTGATGTCAAGGTCACTGAATATGTAGCTATTAGTGGTTTAGATATTACTCTCTTGGCTTGTGACAACTTTGCAGAGCTTGTCTGAAGACTGATGACCCAAGCTGATATCTGGTGAGGTTTTATAGGAGGTCAGTGTTTGTTTGGTTTGACCTCATTAACACAATCAAATGTTAATTGTCTGAACTGTAGTAAGCTATTAGTTTAATTACTTCTTTGATTTTATAACAATCAAAGGAACATCAAAAACAATCTAATGCTCAAGTTAGTAATGAGCTAAAATTGTAATTAATTATCACCTTTATTAAAGCCACATCAAAGACAAACACCAATTAACAAGTGAATGAACAAACATGAATTATTGAAAAGGATTAAAATGGCAAACAAATGTTGATAATAATTATATGTTTGAACATTTAACAGTTGTAACAAATTATTAGGGCCCTGCATTGAATCATAGGAATTATATTTTCTGTCCGTCCGTCCATCCATCCATCCATCCATCCATCCATCCATCCATCCATCCATCCATCCATCCATCCATCCATCCATCCATCCATCCATCCATCCATCCATCCATCCATCCATCCATCCATCCATCAACAGTTTTGATGTGATGCAAACAGTACTTCAGTAAACAGCAAACAGTACTTCACATATTGCTTTCATATTAAGGGTATATGGCAGGTGACTGCTTAATGCAGGGTTAAAGTCATGCAGAAAGTTCCTCTAGGAGCTTTCTGCATGACTGTCACCCTGCATTTAGCTGCCACCTGTCTCCAAGACCGATATTTATACTAAATTTAACGTCCGGTTTAGAGGGGTTTTACTGTATTGGGCACTGCTTAGACCGTGCAACAAACTGTTCCTTGCTAAAGTTATTAGATTTCATATTTCTTTAATCGCTATTCAAAATCATAGTCACTATGGAAACTGTTTTGAGCATTATGCCAATTTAGCATCATCTGGAATCAAATCTAGCATACATTTCATTTGGAATCAAATCTAGCCTACATAGTTCATCTGGAATCAAATCTAGTCTACATTTCATCTGGAATCAAATTCTGTCTGCATCTCACATGGATCAAATCTAGGCTGTATCTCATCTGAATCAAGTCTAGACTGCATCTCATCTGAAAAAACCTCATCCAGATTACATTAACTTGTGCCTCATAAGAATCAGATTAACCCAGTACATATATCTCATCAGAAATTAATCCAGCCTGCATCTCATTTTGATTAAATGTTCTTGAAGGTTATAATAAATTCATAATTTAAAAAACAGAAAACAAATGTAGATGAAAAAAGTAAGAATAAATCAATATGATGGTCAGATGATTTTGTCAGAAATATTAGTTTCTGATGTGCAATAAATTAATGGTAAAATAACCAACTGATAAATAAATAATTTGTTACAACTGTTAATTGTTCAAACATTCAATATATACTTATTTTAAGGTGTATCAACATTTGTTTGCAATTTGATCCTTCCTAATAATTCCCGTTTGCTCAATAATTTGTTAATTGGTGTTTAATTGTCTTTGATGTGGCTATGATAAAGGTGATAATTATTAATTAATTGCAACAATTTTAGTTCAATACTAACTTAAGTATTAAATTGTTTTTGATGTTCCTTTGATTGTTATAAAATCAAAGACGTATTTAACTAATAGCTTACTACAGTTCAGACAATTAACAGTTGATTGTGTTAATGAGATCAAACACTGACCTCCTATAAAACCTCACCAGATATCAGCTTGGGTCATCAGTCTTCAGACAAGCTCTTCAAAGTTGTCACAAGCCAAGAGAGAAATATCTAAACCACTAGAACAAATAGCCACATACTCAGTGACCTTGACATCACCATGGAGATTCCAACAGCTGTTGCCAGGGATGACCCACATGTTCAGCTTCAGATCTTAGGTAAGACATAGAAGCTTCTGTAGTAAGAACATTTTAATTTCAATCTGATAAATATTTATGATACATTAACCGGATGCTGGATTTTCAAATGGACTATTTCAAATTCTGGGTCTACACTGTTTGCAAATGACATTAGTGACCCATGTCCTGCACTGTAAGGATTAAGAATATCTACAGGAGATGAATGGCATTATAAATATCTACCATCTAATCAAGGTTTGTTTGCTAATGCATCAGAATGTATCTCTATCAGGTAAAGCATCCTGCTATGCCATACATAAGGGCAAATTGTCAGCAAATTTTGAAATATGTAAGCAACATTTTAAGATAAAAGGTAAATATTAGGGTACTTTGGCAACTATTTAAAATTGATCTAATATATATTCATGACAAAAAGGGTTAAAATATATTATGACTGTTATTACCTAATTTTCAAACAATATATGGGTCCCTTTTTCTTAATATTACAGAACTTATGCTCCGTACTTGTATAAAATGTATACATGTACAATCATTTAAATATTTTTTTTATTTTCAGATGACCAGATCAGCTCCATTGGACGACAGTCTTTGGTGTCTGCCATGGATGGTAACACATCCCAGAATCTCCACTTGGCCCTCCGTCTGTCTGTCTGCGAGGGAGTGAGGCACATGTACAGGCAAATCACAGTGAAAAAGGCACAGCAGGTGAGTCAGCTGTTTGTATACAAATAGACACTTAACACATTCCCCCTTAGGTTATTTTTAGATCCAACCGCTTTGAATAAATCTACTGAAAGTAAATCTACAGAAAAGGAAAATTTTAGAATTTTGTAGTTTTGAGATAACTCGAAAATAATTTTTCTAACATTAGAAACTAGAAATTAGAACAAATCCAATAACTCAAACTTCTGTTATCTCAAAGTAATATGTATCTATCGACTGTATTTGCAAATGCTTAGAACGGTATGAGTTAAAGACGAACATAAGTTGTGTTATCCGAAAGGAATTACTACATTGTAGTTGTGGACTGTTATTTCAGTTTTCTCATAATTATTACTGCTTACACATTTTTTTTTTATGTTTTGAACGCTCCAATTCATTACATTTCATTTTTGTCTGTTTTCAGTCACACATGGATGGGGAGATGATCGCCTTGACCTTGCCACCAATGGGAAGAAGTGGAAGTGTGGACAAAGCTGCAGGAACCTGGTCCAGTGCCTTCTGTGAGTTCTACAGAGACGGTTAGGGAATCTACACAATGAGAGCAGATGTAGACACAGATGGAGTACTGTACCCATTTTAACAATTCTGTGCTATGAATTCTTGTTAACATGACATGCTTGTTTGTATTACCAGTGCTACTGCTGGAGCAATATCATACATGTATATTATTTTGTGTCCCTTCGTGTGAATGTTCAATATGCACAAATGTATTTTGATAGGCTGTCTGTGTATGTACATTTCCATTTCCCCTGTGCTGCTCACATGTGCTTTGTTAAGCATCATACAAATGTTATCAATGTTAAGCAATCAAGTTAAGGATTATGTACTAATAAAAGAGTAAATAGAATATACATATATAGGGTTTGTTTTGTGTCCTATTACCTATGCCAAGCTATTCTATATCCAATATTACATACAGCTTCTGTGAGACCCAAAGATAATAACAATGCAAATGAAAATCAACTACAGTAAAACCCCGCTAATGCGACTACTTAATGAATAAACATGGGTGTCTTTATAAGCAGATCTCCTGCATTAAGCTACCACCTGCATCTAGCACCCATAATTATACCTCTTTTATACCGCATTAGCGGGGTTTTACTGTAAATGTGACAGCTGTATGCTACATAGCTACGGTGATATGTACACCAGAAAGACCATGGCTGTATACATAATTAACCCGTTACTCCACAAATATGCCTTTATATATGCAAACATGGTAGACCCAGATCAGACGGCTCCTGTAGGACTTTATTGGAAATAAATAGTGCACAGACTCATGATTTTGTGGCCATGTCACAAACTGCAGAATGAGATCAATAAATGTTCATAAGCAAACAGAGCTGACCAATTCTTAGAATTACAGTATAGTATGAGGCAGTTAAGAATGTTTAACAAACAAATATTTTCGTCACCAAGGACTTGTACAACAAAAAAGGCATCTCTATAAATACCATTTCAAAAATTATCTCCCTTTTGTCTCTTTGGTCTATACCAATACACACTTAAACTTAATCCTTTCTTCCATGAATATTCATGTTAAGAAATAATAACATCATAAATATTTATTAGATATTCTTGGCCATGGCAGAAACTATAAAATCATATTTATATTAACCCATCGCTTGCTATTCACTTGCTATCAGCGCAGACCCTGATAACATGGCTTTGAGTTGAAAAGTAAAGCAAGAAAATCATGTAAGATCATATTGGATAATTATATTCAAACAAAAGGTGGCAATACCACGAAAACCAGATTGTTTCCCTCAATCACCAGGTATAGCATTCTTGGTCTTATTGAAGGTTAACAAAATCCAGTTTCCTTTTTAAACATCATTTCCTAAGTTATTGTCAGGAGCAACAGCGACCTTGATCTCAGTTACCCATAAAGCAAATTCCAGTTTCAATTTCAAGCTGCAGTCTTCCCACACAAAGCAATTTTTTAGCAACAGTGACCTTGACCTCAACTTCCCATGAAGTAATCAGAACATTTGTCTTTATATAAGCAAGGCAACTAACACAAGACATTTGCAACTGGAATCACATCCTTTTGTATTATTAACATATATTTAAACATGAGAATACTCTACTTTTTCTGAGCAGGGATCTGGTGAAGATGCAACCCCAAGCTTTTGTATTCATAAAATGATATTTATTGGCATTATTGCATTCCATATTGAATTTGTTGGCTGGGAATGCTTGTCTATTTTTAGCAACAATGACTTTTGACCTTGACCAGATCCACCTGAAACATGAAATTGGCTTGTAGCAATAGCAATAGCAATAGATTTTATTGTGATAAAGGCCTCCGGCCCAAACACATATACAACATATAAACAGTACATGCATGAGTGTTTAACAAGAACAATTGAAGCATACACCCAGTAGCAACATGTATAAGTATATGATCTAATCAATATATGTTGAGACAGTTATCTGAATAAGAGTTCATACAGCAAATCAGATACTCCTGTAACACTATTATTCACCGACTCTGGAGTAATATATGAAGATGTAAGATATAGTGCTACATCAATATACACGGAATAAAGAGGTAAAGTAGTATACTCTCTTGCCTCCAATATGCATGGGGAAGAACCCAAACCTTTGCTGTTTACACATGACTAAAGTATATAGTATATTAGTGTTCACTAGCTAATAAACATTTCCTTTCCTTAAAGCCATAGTATATAAATGCAGCTAATTTTCTTATAATTGTTTCATTGCTACTTGATATTAGAATTTTAAAATGTTGAAAGGTTGGACACTTGTAGTATTTTTCAGAAATGTACTTTTCCCTGAGTTCTTTATATAATGGACATATCAATAAAAAGTGATATTCATCTTCAATACATGATTTACAGTAAGGACAAATTCTTTCTTCTCTTTCCAAACCAATGTATCTACCTTTTTCTATCATTAACTCATGAGATGAACATCTGAAGGAAGCAAACGAATAACGGAATTTCTTAATGTTAAGACAATTCAGATATGGCTCAAGCTCAAAATGTGATTTAAAATGAACGTAGGTTCTTAGTTTAGAGCTATTATTACAAGTTTCTGTCCAATTTTGAAGATACTGATCTTTCAGCCGTTGGGTAAACTGTGCCAGAAATAAATAAGTTTTCATTTGTAACCGCCTGATTCTCCCAAACATAACCAAAACCATTTTTATATAATGTTTGCCTTATGTTTGATACCCAATTTGTTTTCCCTGATGAGTCAAGCATTTTTAACATGTTATAGCATTTACGCACATATCTGCTGTCAGGTAAATGTAAAATATGTAACCAGTATTTTATGCATCTCTTTGTCGAAGCGACATACATTGGGAATCGTCCACAATCACCCATAATTGCTGCATTGCAAGTTTTCAAAGGAATATTAGCAAAACGTTTACATGCATAATACTGCACTTGTTCTATACATTTCATTTGTTCCAACCCCCATAGTTCTGAACCATATAACAAAACTGTAGCCACTTTAACATCAAATAGTTTAAAAAACATCCTATATGACATTGGTAAGTATTCGTATAAATATGTTAGCAGAGAAACCAACACCCTTTTACCTTTAAAACCTATTGCCTCAGCCATTTTGTACATTGACAATTTGGATGTAAAAAATACTCCTACATATGTAAAACCATTAACAATCTCTATAGGATTCTTTTTATAAAACCATTTTTCATGCTTAGATAAAGCGCCACCTTTTTTGAAGACCATAATTTTTGTTTTATGTATATTTACATTCAACTTGTATATGTCACAAAAAGTTTCTAAAATATTCAGTTGTTTCTGGAGTTCATTTACAGTATCTCCCAATAATGCAATATCGTCAGCAAACATTAAAAGGAACAGCTTTACAGTATCAGGGTGTAGCTGGATCCCGCTGCAGTCACTATTCTCTATCAATACACTTAAATCATTTATAAACAATGCAAACAATACAGGACTCAAATTACAGCCCTGCCTCAATCCAACAGGGCAATCAAAAATGCCGCTTACATCATTACCAACTCTAACCGCAGCTTTGACACACATGTATATGGATTTTATTGATTTAAATAAATTACCTTTTATACCATTTCTTTGTAGGACTGCAAATAAATTGCTTCTGTCGACTGAATCAAATGCTTTTTTAAAGTCAATAAAAGCAACATATAATTTCCTTCCCTTTTGACATAAATATTTGGTAATAACTGATTTAAGAATAAAAGCATTATCAATAGTAGAATAACCTGCCCTGAAACCTGCTTGGGATTCACTAAGTTTTTCAAATGCGTCAGTATAATATGTTAATCTTTTATTCAGGATACTTATATATGTTTTACTTAAAATTTCTATTAGGGCTATGCCCCTATAATTGTCAGGGTCATTTTTGGAACCCTTTTTGTGTACAGGCACAATAACAAACCTAGACCAAGTTTTAGAAAATATTCCAGACTTAAAGATCCTGTTGAATAGCTTTGCAACAAAAGGCATCATCAAGTCGATACCATACACAATATGTTTCGCCATTATCATTCCTGATGAGGATTTGTCAACCTTTAATTCTTTTACAGCCTTATCAATTTCATCATAAGTTATATCCCCATTAAACAATAGTTCTTCGAGTTCATTGAAGTTAGAAGTGAATATATCATCAGGATGTTCTGTAGCTTCGGTAGTTTCATTTCTACTAACATCATTAAAAAGTGAACAGAAATGAACATACCATTGGTCAATGTTAATTTTTGGGGTAACATGATATGGTTTAACTATGCTTTTTATTTCTTTCCAAAAGACCTTGCTGTTTGCCATCGACTTATCTATAGATGTAAGTTTCACTTTATGATAGGTTGCCTTTTTCTCGGTCAATATACTTTTAAAACTTTTCTTGCATGCCAAATATTTCGATAAATCGTCCGCTGTTTTTGTTCGTCTAAATGTTCTCAACAATTTGTTACGTTTCTTTTTAATTAGCAAACATTCTTCATCAAACCATGGATCAAATTTCCTAGGGGATTTTCTTGATGTCTTTAAAGTTTTCTTGAATGGTTTCGAGCATGATAATAGTATATCCTCAAAAGATTTAATTAATTCATCAATACTAACATTCTCATTATTTAAAAGCTCATCAAAGGATTCAAACACCCCAATTTTTATATTTTCTTCTAATATAGATCTATACTTTTCTTTGTCTTTCCGGTCTTCAGAAAAAATATATTTAGTATAGGTTGCATTATTATCGTCAATATCAAGATCTCTCACAATTTGACAATCAAGTGTTAACTGTAGTGGTAAGTGCTTTAGGGCACCATTATTGCCAACTGCAAAATTCACAATAGAATCAAATATGTCTGCAGAACATATAAAATAATCAATTAGACTACACCCAGTAGTATCAATATACATGTATAATCACCAATTTGATTATCTTCACCAATTCTACTATTTACAATGTACAAAGAATAGTGTTTCAAGAACATCATTAATTCCCTACCAAATTTATTTATTGTCTTATCAACAGAGACCCTTGGTATATTTATTTTTGCAGTTAGAATATCATTATACTCTTCAAGCTCTTGGACATTTGTTATATCTTCATTACATTCTTGTAAATCACCTGTCCTGGCATTGAAATCTCCACATAAAATAAAACATGTATCACTCGTAAGCACATCATTATTCACAAGTTCATTCTCAAGTATTTCCATCACAGACTGATCAATTCTCGAATAGAGTGGGGAGGCATCTGGAGGAATATAAACACATGCAAGAACAACAGTTTTACAATGAGAACTCAGTGGAAACCTGTCGAACTTTATAACAATACACCGAATTCAAACTCTTTACAAATACGTGTCGGGTTAAAGCAAAGGTTATTATTAAGTAATACAATGGCCCCAGCCATGTCACGGCCCCTTCTCAATGATTTGAAAGATGGACACATATGTACAGTAAATTCATGAAATACACTGTTAATGACTGTAATATCATCCATCCAGGTTTCCACTAGGCATATGATATCGAAACTCTTTATATAACCAATAAATTCACTGTTATTCAGTTTATTTCTAAGACCTTCTATATTCCAATGTAAGATTGTTATAGTTTTATTTCTATTTACAACTTGTGTTGAACCTTGACCATTGTCCTATTTCGTACCACCTGATGAGTTATCACCAGTATTTGTATTGTTAACAGGCATGTCAATATTCATGGCACTTGGACCATGTTCACTGGGTGAGTTAATAACAGCAGCTGCATAAGTCTTATTTGATGGTCGTACCGCTCGTCTAAACACCCTATCAGAAGAATGATTATCATCTTTCAGTTCAAAGAATTTCCCATTTTTGAAATACCCCTTAATACCTCTTTCATTCTGCGACTTCAAGAATTCCATTTGACGTGATGTTAATTCATTTGCAATTTTGATGCCCTTTTCTCTTAATTTGTCACGTATTCCAAAGACCTTAAGTTTATCTGCAAAATTTTTAAATTTGACAATAATCATTCTTGCACCACCCGCGTTTAACTTTCCCACTCTTCTAGCACTCTCAATACAAGAACTATCACATCTATTATCGCTGGCCATGTCACTAAAAATAATACTTTGGTAATACTCCATTTGTACCAAAAGGTTTTGAGTTACCTCAATCTCGACCCAAAATGCAATTCAAACCTTCTTCTCTATGCAAGCTAAGTATTATTTGCTTCTCATACTAGATATCTATGACTATGGAATATTGTAAAGGAAATAACCAATTGGTATGGAAAACAAATATACTGACATTTACAGCAAACAGTGCAGACTGAGACCAGAATGCTCCTGGGGGGCCCTCTGATTAGGGCCTGTACTGTTTGTAAATACTCCTGCAAATTAAATCTTTTACAATGCTGGACTGTTTCACTTTTAAATCCAGCATTCAAATGCTTAACCAATGGCATACTACTTGCATATCTCTGGCATACATTCTGGTCCTAATGACGTTTAATCTGGTCTAACCATGTAAGTCAGATCCAAGATATCCAGGTCTGACCGGTTTAGACTTGTCATAATGAAACCATAGAGTCAGATCTATAATTGTATAATCACACAGAGCAGACTCTTGTCAGACAGCTCCTGTAGGCGACAGAGCAGGCTCAGTTAGCACCTGTCTGCTCAGGGTCTGCTCTATCACAATACATCTGACTCTACAGTTTCATACAATACAAAACAATACATTTTTACATTGGCCATTATGAAAAAAAAGCTAATAAATATAATATCCATAATGTTGTGTTTCTTGATACATGGATATTCAACAGGGAAATGGTTAAATCTCTGTTAGCAATGATCTATACATCCTAGTTCTTAGCAAGTATTTATTCTAGTCCTACCTGATCAGACCCAAATTTATTATGTCCGACAGATGTAGAGTGTAACCTGGTAACTGCTACACCATTTTAGGACTAGAATATACGCCATGAATATTGAGTGTCAGTGTGACACTTTGAACTGCTTCCCATTGCAAATACATGTATGTCTAATAATTAACCATTTACTTCATATAAATGCCTGTTTCACGCATTTGCAGAGTACACACAGTCTCTGATCAGTGTCTGCTCTATTTGCTAATGGAATTTGATAGCCCTGTTTCTTTCTAAAATGGCTACCATGTTCCACCTTCTATATTTCATTATAACTATTTTGTCCATGACATTGGAATTTGGGGTGTGAGGTAAAAATGCCACAGGTAGAGGTAAAAATGCCACAGGTATAAAAAAACAAATAAAACCCAAATATTTTTGAATTTATAAAAGGAAAACTGTATAATTTGAAATAATTTGTATCATTTCATAATCAAAATTGGTATATCAAAACCACAGTGGTGCACATTTAAGTGCACAGAAGGTGGCCCGGTGCTCACATTGTGCACCCATGGAACACTCCGGGTTCCATACGGGTTCCATACGGGTGTCTGCAAAGTATCGCTTTGGCATGTGTAGACCCCCCGGATGGCAACAAAGTGCACCTGGAATGTACCAGCATGTCAACATAGTGCACCGTGGTGCACATTTAAGAGCACAGAAGGTGGCCGGGTGCTCACATTGTGCACCCATGGGACACCCCGGGTTCCATACGGGTTCCATACGGGTGTCTGCAAAGTATCGCTTTGGCATGTGTAGACCCCGTGGATGGCAACAAAGTGCACCTGGAATACACCAGCATGTCAACATAGTGCACTGTGGTGCACATAAGGTGTCCTGGTGCTCACATTGTGCACCCATGGGACACCCCTGGTTCCATACGGGTGCCTCCAAAGTACCGCTTTGGCATGTGTAGACCCTGCGGTTGGCAACAAAGTGCACCTGGAATGCACCAGCGGGTCAACATAGTGTACCGTGGTGCACAGAAGGTGTCCCGGTGCTCACATTGTGCACCCATTGGACACCCCAGGTTCCATACATTGTGCATTTAAGTGCACAGAAGGTGTCCCGGTGCTCACATTGTGCACCCATGGGGCACCCCGGGTTCCATACGGATTTCTGCAAAGTACCGATTTGGCATGTGTAGACCCCATGGATGGCAACAAAGTGCACCTGGAATGAACCAGCATGTCAACATAGTGCACATTTAAGTGAACAGAAGGTGTCCCGGTGCTCGCATTGTGCACCCATGGGACACCCCAGATTCCATACGGGTTGCATATGGGTGTCTGCAAAGTACCACTTTGGCATGTGTAGACTCTGCTGATGGCAACAAAGTGCTCTTGGAATGCACCAGCATGTCAACATAGTGCACTGTGGTGCACATTGAAGTGCACAGGTGTTCCGGTAAATAACTGTAGCAAATGTTTTTATTTTTTTGGACTCAGCTCAAATTTCAAAATATTTATTAAATATTTTTTTATATACCCCTGGCATTTGAGGGGGTCTGGGTCAACAGTTTAAATAATTGTAGGAAAAATCATAAGAAACAGGTACCGGTAGGTAAGATTTCAATATCTATGTTTTAATGAGCAGTATCTATATAGTAGTTGTAGTTGTGATTAACATTACTACTGATAATGCAGCATATCATATAATCCAATGGTTTATTAACCCTTTCCTCCATGAATATATATCAAATAAATATCTATCAAATTCCAGTAACAAACAGAGCAGATCCTGATCAGACGGCTCCTATAGGAGCTGTCTGATCTGGGTCTTCTCTCTTTGCTAGTTCGAGAAAAGGTGAGATTAAGGGTCAATTGACATCACCACTCATAACTCATAATATTTAAATGGTTTTAAGATATTATTAAAAAAAAATAAAAAAAATAATAAATATTTTAAATTTTGGTCCGAGTCCACAATATGTTGAATTTCAAAAATACTGTTTTTTTTAGCAATATTTAAGATACCAATCTGATTATTATATGTTATTACACCTTCGAATCTGAACTCTGTTTTGCATTACTTGTGATTTGTTTTTGTTTTTATCTTTAGTATGTAGCAATACATAATTCTATCTTTTGAAACAATAATGAAACATCTATCAAATTCCAGTAACAAACAGAGCAGATCCATATCAGACAGCTCCTATAGGAGCCTTCTAATCTGGGTCTACTCTGTTTTGCATTACTTGTGATTTGCATTTTTATCTTTAGTATGTAGCAATACAATTCAATTCAGTTTCTTTAATGCATAAAACATACATAGTATGCTTATAGCAAGCATGATAAGGAATACAATTCAGTCATATATGAACATGTTAATAGACAAAAACGAATGCTGATCTATACCTCTT
The DNA here is from genome assembly GCA_963576725.1 of Azorinus chamasolen. Taxonomy (NCBI): domain Eukaryota; kingdom Metazoa; phylum Mollusca; class Bivalvia; order Cardiida; family Solecurtidae; genus Azorinus; species Azorinus chamasolen. The sequence goes on from OY755245.1 coordinate 5,754,384, forward strand.
TCAAAAATAGATTAGAAAGTTTGGTTGTTGTTTTTGATGTTTGTTTGTTTTCTATTGTTGGTTTGTTTTTCCCCTTTCATTTCATTTCCCTAGAAGAGCTCTATCTGAAATTTGAAGTTTCTTTGGGAAAGATAGATGCTAATACATGTATTTTTGTGTTTTAATTCAGTTTATGTTATTTCTTCTTCTTCTTTTTAACTCTATTTATTTGTGTTTTTTTTCAATTTATTTGTTTATTTGTTTGTTGAATGACTTTTAAGTTGTTTGTTTTTATTCTTATTTATTCTATTAATTTTATTGTGTTTGATTTCTTATTTGGTTTGCAAAATAAATAAATTTGGAAATATTACTGACAATCTTTTTTTTGTTTGTGCACATTAGATTTCTAAACTTTAATATCGTAGGCCATGTGTAGTAATATCGTGGTAAGTAATTTGTGCGTACTTGGCTGTACTTTGGGCAGATGAGTAGGAAATGATACTCATTTTCAATTTGATGATGTGTGCACTTAGTACAGATTCTTTGATTTCTTTCTGTATTTGTATATCTTCCTGTTTCTACTTTTAAATCATGAGATGATATCCTAGGAGATCTGGGTCTTCTCTCTTTGCTAGTGCGAGAAAAGGCGGGATTAAGGGTCAATTGACATCACCACTCATAACTCAATATATTTAAATGGTTTTAAGATATTATTAAAAAAAAAATAAAATATTTTGAATTTTGGGTCCGAGTCCACAATATTTTGAATTCGAGCCTGTCAGTCCAAAATACTTTTTTTTATAATATTTATTATTATATATTATTACACCAAATTTGTTCACACTATACAGTTTTCAATTTATAAATTTAAAAACAACAAATTTTGTTATTACAATTTTTTTTTTATACCTGTGGCATTTTTACCTCTGGCATTATTACCTAAGGCATTTTTACCACTTTACCTGTGGCATTTTTACCTGCATTCGGAATTTGGAATTAATTAAGAATAGGGAAAGGGTTAAAAAGAAAAAATATGTCAAATTTAGCATCTCAAGAGTTGAAGAGGAGATTGGATGTCTGAATTCCTACTGTAACAGTGGTAACCCTTTACTCCATGAGTATTCATGCAAGACATAATAACCTCATAAAAATAGATTAATATGTTAAACATGTACTAGCACAATGGACACATGGTGTTTTGGCTGTGGCAAAAACTGTGGAATCACATTTATAACAAGAGGATAAATGTGTCAATTCTTTCTTATAATCTAGAATTTATTAAAATGTAACATTCTTGCAGTAATACTACTCATAGGAGTTCTACATAAGAATCCCATTCCTTCAATTTAGTCATTAATCCATTCCCTCATATTGATGCCTCTTTAAAAGTCACATTATGAAACCATTGTTTTCCTTAGGATCAAAGGCTCTATTTATCACAATGGTTTCAAAATCATACAATTCTAAATTTTTCCTTTTCTCTAGTTAATGCTCCTTTTTGGTAGATTTATTCAAAGAGATTGTATCTAAAAATAGCCTATGAGGGAATGGGTGCAACCTTTAACCTTGTTAGTATGTTTAAGAAATAAATGACATCATGAATATTTATTAGCTAAAAGTTTCATAATTGCATATCATTAAATTATGATATTTTCGCCATAGCAAAAAAATAGTATTGAAAATACAAAATTTTGCAAACAAACAGAGCAGACATCTCACACTAGGTATCTTGCATTTTATGACTATTGACTAGTGAACAGGAAACACCATTTGGTATGGAAACAAATACACTGACATTTGCAGACCCAGATCAGAATGCTGCTGGGGGAGACCTCTGATCAGGGTCTGTAATTTTGTCAAATTCTTCTTGCAAGTTTACACTTTTATTACAATGATCCACTTATAACATCCAACATTCAGATTGTTAACCAATTTCATTTTCTAATGTGTTTCAGTCTGTTGTAACTGTTGGAGTACCAGCCGTATTCACGAAGCACTGAGTCTGAGACTCAAGACTCAGAATGGAAACTACCACAACTTGAACAATATTGTTTTGATCACCTTAAGAAATGATTATGTCAATTTAAGCTGTAAAAGAATTATTTATGGCAATTTTCATTCCGTTTTGCCGAGGCATGATTGAAATTTTGCCATGTTCAGTTTGAGCTTTGAGTCTTAAGTTTCAGACTTAGCGCTTCGTGAATACGGGCCCATTTTAGACTTTTCCCTAATCAGACCTAAAATATGACCTGTTTAGACTCTTCCCTGGTCAGACATACAGTCCTGATCATACATTTTAATGACTTTTCCCTTTTGCAGAGCTGCCAGTATGACCAGAATTCAAGAGATCTGACCAGGCCAGACCTGATTATACCTTTTTGGGTCCACAGTGTTTACCAGGTTACAATCTCTGAAGTTTGGTTTTGGTATTTTTGACAGAGTGAAAAAAAATTGCAGGACGATAGATTAGATATGTACACAGGAATTTTTTATTTTGGTAGAAACCACAGTAAGATGTCTGATCTGGGTCTACTCAGTTTTCAAGGACACGGAAAAGGTTAAATAATTTTTCCCAGTCCTTCATATGAGCGTTTTTCATGCCCAATACTCATTTTAGTAGGCGACAGAGCAGACTCAGATCAGATAGCACCTGTATGGGCTGTCTACTCAGGGTCTGCTCTATCATAATAGATCTGACTACAGTTTCATACCAAATAATACCTTTGCCATTATAATTGAAATGGGGAAACTCTTTCCTCCATATGCTATTTTTAGACCCAACATCTTTGAATGAATTTCTACCCAAAAGGAGCATTTACTAAATAAAAGTAAATTTAAGAATTTTGTAGTTTGAAACCAATGTGATAAATTATTAAGAGTGTTTGCTCCTATAGGAGTAAATGCTCTATTTATCACAATGGTTTAAACAGGTGATAATTACAGAGGCGTAGAAAGGCGTATTTATGGAGGAAAGTGTTAATAAATTAATATGCAACATGGAATGGGTTACAAAACAAACACTATGTATATTATATTTATTCTTTATTGATTGATTGCTTAACATTGAATGCAGTCACTAACACCTGTATGATAATTAACAAAGCACATGTATATATGCATAGATCATTGACAGCCCTTCAAAATGCGTCACATTGAACAATCACACAAAGAAACACAAAATACATGTGGCACTGGCAGCGCAAACAAGCATGTCATGTTAACATGAATCAAATGGGTACAGCAAGCTATGTCTCATCTATATTCTGCTCTCATTGTGTAGATTTCCTAACCGTCTCTGTAGAACTCACAGAAGGCACTGGACCATGTTCCTGCAGCTTTGTCCACACTTCCACTTCTTCCCATTGGTGGCAAGGTCAAGGCGATCATCTCCCCATCCATGTGTGACTGAAAACAGACAAAAATGAAAAATTTGTAATAAAGAAACAGGAGCTCTCAAAACATAAAAAAACCATGCGCAAGTAGTATTACCACTCTTACTCATATAATACTCATAATAATAACTGTATGAGTACTGTTTAACCAAATCTTTGAGAACACAACTAGGCAATGTTTCGTCTTTTATCATGCTAAGTATGACTTGACATTTGCAATGAGTTTGAATGAGACGCTATTGCATAGGGATCCAGATAATTAGCTGACTCACCTGTTGTACCTTTTTCACTGTGACCTGTCTGTACATGTGCCTCACTCCCTCGCAGACAGACAGACGGAGGGACAAGTGGAGATTCTGGGACGTGTTACCATCCATGGCAGACACCAAAGACTGTCGTCCAATGGAGCTGATCTGGTCATCTGAAAATGAAATATATTTGAAAGATTATATTATACATTTTACACAACTCAAGTACATGTATGTCATGAAGTATTTTAATTATATAAAAAGACTCATATTGTTTTGAAAATTCAGGTAATAATACCTAATAATAATAATATGCTTTACCCCTTTTCACCATGAATATTCATGTAAGGAATGATGACATCATACATATTTATTGACCAAAGTACAAACCATAGAATCATATCAAACTTCTCTGACATTTTACCTTTTATTCTAAAAATGTGTATTGAGTAAACAAACCATGATCATATTTATTATGCCATTCATCTCTTATAGATATTCTTAATCCTTACAGTGCAGGACATGAGTCACTAATGTCCTTTGCAAAAAGTGTAGACCCAGATAAGCTTGACCTATCGATATTTGAATTTGGAATAGTCCATTTGAAAATTCAGCATTGAAAGGGTTTATGTATCATAAATATTTGTATCAAATTAAAATGTTCTTGAAGCTTCTATGACTTACCTAAGATCTGAAGCTGAACATGTGGGTCATCCCTGGCAACAGCTGTTGGCATCTCCATGGTGATGTCAAGGTCACTGAGTATGTAGCTATTTGTGTATAGTGGTTTAGATATTACTCTCTTGGCTTGTGACAACTTTGCAGAGCTTGTCTGAAGACTGATGACCCAAGCTGATATCTGGTGAGGTTTTATAGGAGGTCAGTGTTTGGTTTGACCTCATTAACACAACAATCAAATGCTAATTGTCTGAACTGTAGTAAGCTATTAGTTAATTACGTCTTTGATTTTATAACAATCAAAGGAACATCAAAAACAATCTAATACTTAAGTTAGTATTGAACTAAAATTGTTGCAATTAATTAATAATTATCACCTTTATTATAGCCACATCAAAGACAAGTAAACACCAATTAACAAATTAATGAGCAAACAGGAATTATTAGAAAGGATTAAATTGCAAACAAATGTTGACACACCTTAAAATAATTATATATTGAATGTTTGAACATTTAACAGTTGTAACAAATCATTTACTTATCATTTGGTTATTTTACCATTTATTGCACATAAGACACAAACATTTCTGACAAAACTATCTGATTATTATGTTCATTATTCTTTATGATTTCCACATGCAGTTGCTTTCTTAATGAGGCACAAGTTAATTTAATCTAGATTTGTTCAGATACAATGCAGTCTAGATTTGTCCAGATGAAATTCAGTCTAGATTTGATTCAGAAGAGATGCAGTCTAGATTTGATTCAGAAGAGATGCAGTCTAGATTTGTCAAGATGAAATTCAGTCTAGATTTGATTCAGAAGAGATGCAGTCTATATTTGTCCAGATGAAATTCAGTCTAGATTTGATTCAGAAGAGATGCAGTCTAGATTTGATTCAGAAGAGATGCAGTCTAGATTTGATTCAGAAGAGATGCAGTCTATATTTGATGCAGATGAGATGCAGTCTAGATTTGTCCAGATGTAATGCAGTCTAGATTTTTCCAGATGAGATGCAGATGAGATGCAGGCTAGATTTGATTCAGATGAGATGAAAGATAGATTTAATCTAGATGATATACAATGTAGATTTGTCCAGATATGATGCAGGCTAGATTTTAATTAAATGAAATGCAGACTGGATTTGATTCCAGATGAAATGGAGGCTAGATATGAATCCAGATTTGACTCTAGATGAAATCATATGTAGGCTAGATTTGACTACAGATGAGGGTAATTTGGCTTCTCACACTGGAGGAGCTGTCTAATCTGGGTCTTCACTATTTACAAGTAGGTATATTGACGTGAATAGCAAGCGAAGGTTTAATATCAACAAAACATTGACATAGTTTTGATTGCTACAAAGGACATAGTGTAAGGGAGATAACTCCAAATGATGACTACTACTTACTGATCATTGATTGTCTACCAGTTGTAAAGGTGTGTCAAGCTGCAACAGTTTAATACATTTCAACAACTGTCATACAATGTTATGTTGTATTGGTGTTTTGTCATCGTTTTAACATTTTAATGCCTTTGTAAACAGAGTAGACCAGATCTGATGGCTCCTGTAAAAGCTATCTGATTAGGATCTGCTGTTTGCTTATGAAATAATGTAGATCTGATTCAAGTTTCTGCTGTGGCTAAAAACACTTGTCATATACCATGGTGAAAAGTAAGCTTATGAATACTCATCTTGTTATTATTTTTTACATGGAGTTTGGGGTTAAAGACATTCATCTGGCTAATTGCATTATGGCTAATTGATGACCCCCTCACCCCCATTTGTTCCCAATAGGCATGAAAGTAACTGTAAAATCATGAGAGTCACATGAATACCATGGCAAAGCCAGCTAAAACTCTCTAGACATACTCAGCACCGTCACAGCTGCACGAACAGAAGGTGACGGTAAATCAAAAGCCAATTAAATAAAGAAGTTCAATGCATTCAAATAATCACCTATGCTGTAAATTATAAATAATGTTAGAATTTTAGTTCTCTAAACAAAATTTATCCATATCATATATATATTTTACACTGCCATCATATTTAAAAGTCATCCAATTGTGGCTTAAGGTTTTTTGAAACTACTGGCCCAATGGCAAACAGCTTGGATCACGATAAGATGCTGAATTACTCTGCGTCTCATCTGGATCCACGCTTTTTGCAAATGCTGGTAAAGACAAGTTTAGCTTGAGAAGGGTTAATGCAGTTTTCACACCAAACCTGAGGAAATAATACCAAAGTAATGGAGAAAATAAAAAACAAAGTACTAGTTCCCTGATACCATAATTTAATCTGTATCCCATGGCAATCTAACTTTTGCAGTCTAATCTGTAAATTTATTATTCATACATTCATACAAAATTCAACAGTCTTTGTGCATAGTGGTTGTTTGTGACAAAAAAAAAATTCAGTTCTTCTTCCCTCACTCTCAAAGTAGAGCTTAACCCATTCCTCATAGGCTATTTTTAGAAACAACCTCTGAATAAATCTACCAAAAAGATGCATTAACTAGAGAAAAGGATTTTTTTTTTAATTTTGTAGTTTGAAAACCATTTTGATAAATAGAGCATTTGCTCCTATAGGAGTAAATGCTCTATTTTTCACAATGGTTTCACAAAGTGACTTTTACAGAGTCATCAATATGAGGGAATGGGTTAATAACCAACTGCAGTTTTCAATCAAATTTTCTGCATATGGATTTATAATCACTGGTCAGTACTTCCTGACATTAAATAGTAAAAAACCTGTCTTAACCCTTTCTCTCATATATTAAACACTTTTTCACACCTTTTGCAAACAGAATCAACCAGATAAAACAGTGTAGACCAAGATCAGACAGCTCCTGTAGGAGTCATCTGATCAGGGTCTGCTCCGTTTTGGTTATGATGTGATTTTACAGTTTTTGCGACAGATCGTAGAAAAGGTGTATTTATGGAGTAAAGACTTAAATTACTATAGCGAACAGATTTAACCCTTTCCCTGTTGAACTTTATCTAAGTAATAAAGATACCAAGAATATTTATACACTGATTATTTTTAAAATAATTTACAGTAAAATCTCGATTATTCGAATTTTTTGTATATAAGAATTTAGACCCTTTTAGGCAGGTGGCAACTTAATGCATGGTGAAAGTCATGTATACAGGAAGCTCCTACAGTAGCTTTCTGCATGACTTTCACCCAGCATTAAGTTGCCAACTGTCTTAAAGATCGATAATGATACATATTTTAGCGTTCGAATAATCGAGATTTTACTGTATGAGCTAAAGATTGTTTGGTATTGGCAGAGACTGTAAAATCAGAGCTATATAATTCCATAAGCAAACAGAACAAATCCTGATCAGACTGCTTCTATGGGAGCTGTCTGATCTGGGTCTACTTTGTTTGCCAAGAGGTGAAAAGGCGTTTGTATGAAGGAAAGGGTTAACCCTTTACTCCATAAATATGCCTCTTAATATATCCTGTGGTAATATACCATTATACAAATTCAGCCGATAAATATTCATGATGTCATTATTTCTCACATGAATATTCATAATGTAGAGTACTAATATTATTCACTGCATTTCAACATTTATTTGTATCAAGAAAAAACAACAACTTTAACCCTTTAATCCATAAATATGTCTTTCTATTCCACTGAAAACAGAGTAGCTGCTCCTATAGGAGCCGTGTGATCAGGGTCTGCTCTGTTTGCTTACGACATAATATAGATATGATTCTACAGTTTCTGTCATGGTCAAAACTTCCTGTGTCCATGTGCTATTATAACAGTTGATGTAATTAATATTCATGGTGTCATTATATTTGACATCCGCCTGCCCGAACAATGAGCAATGACATATGGCAATCCAATAACCAGGGCTTTTCTTTGAAAATCTGGTTAATAATGGAATAACATGTAGATGGCCTGATAAAAAGTCATACTCAAATCTCATGTATAAGCCCTTCCTTGAAAAAAGCCAAGAAAGGCTGAAATATTGAGCTAAACTTTTTATTACAGATAAATTAAAAGTAGTGTTGCTTTTGAACATGTGATGAAAATGTGAACGGATGAATTGGTGGCTTAACCCATTCCCTCATATTGATGACTTTTGACGACTCTGGGTTAAACACTCATAGTGAGTGTAAATAATGACCTGCATTTAATGTAGAAATATTTTAAAAGAAAAATACATATTTCACTCTACAATATCACAATATATCCAGAGCATAACAAGTGATTGACAACACGCTGGAAAAACTCTGGTGTCTTTGCAGGACTATGCATGTTATGGTAAAAGCTTTAGCACAAATAGTGGCCTGTCAAATATTGATGAAGCGAATTCATTTGACGGGGCTATCACTAACGAGCTAAGTGTAACAAAAAATGTTTAAATTCCCATTATATTTTTCATGTGCATTAATATCAGCACTCACTTACAGTAGCTCTCCAATAGCTAAAACATGAGGTCTTGTTTAATTTAAACATAACATTTGATGTTTTGTTTGCTCAAAAACGATGCAGGAAAATATCGCAAACAGACAAAAACAAACAAAATTTAGCATGTACAGTAAAACCCATTTAAACCGGACATTCAATTTTGCATAAATATCAGTTTTGGAGACAGGTGGCAGTTTAATGCATGGTGAAAATCCTGCAGAAAGCTCCTCTAGGAGCTTTCTGCATGACTTTCATCCTGCATTAAGCAGTCACCTGTCTAAAAGTATCTAAATTCACCTCTGCTAGAATTCCGGTTTGGAGGGGTTTTACTATATATAATATCAGTGAATCACATGACCATGGACTGTAATTTTGTACAACAAAGATGGTTACATAAAAGCTGTGGAATAAATCACACAGATGAGCTAATGAAATACTACATTCAGTAAATAAAATCATATTGACCTAAATCTGAACGATGCTTTTCTTTTGAAGAAATATCACATCCTTAGAAAATATTGTAACAAACACATTTTAAACCCTTTACTCACTAGATCCACTTTTTCATGCCTTTGCAAACAGGATCAAACCTTGAACAGATGTCTCTTATAGGAGCTTTCTGATTTGAGTCTACACAGTATGCAAAAGCATGAAAAGGTGTCTCTATGAGGTAAAGGTTAATTCCCACACAAATAGTCATAATAAATCTGAATCAAAATACCTCTGAATCATACTAAATCACAGTTCGAGCAACAATAGAACCTGCCAGCTGCAACACATAATGAGTAAACATGAAGGTCTATAAGGTCTAGCAGGTAGTTGCTTAACCCATTCCCTCTTGGGCTATTTTAAGACCAAACCTCTTTAAATACATTTGTACATCTACTGAAAAGGAGCGTTTAGTAGAGAAAAGGAAACTTTTAGAATTGTGTAGTTTTGAAAACATTAGGATAAATAGAGTATTTGCTCCTATGGAGCAAATACTCTATTTATCAAAATAGTTTCCAAAAGTGACATTTGAAGAGGTGTCAAATAGCGTCAATATGAGGAAATGGGTTAATTTAATGCAGGACAAAAGTTATACAGACAGCTCCTTCTGCATAACTTTCATGTAGCATCACGCTATGACCTGTCTTAAAAGTCCAGAATTATACTTAAGTCTTGTTTTAGGTGGTTGCTGTAGACAGGTTTCACTGTACCTATGGCACTTGTACTAACGCTTTTCTAGCTCTCACACCATTTCACAAGTCTTTTCTAGCTCTTACACCACACTACAGTATATCCCCACCCCCCAATCTTCTATGATACCAAAGCTGTGGATATGTAAATCTGAATGAGTGATCTTGTGGACAACTCAAAGACAATGAAAATAGCAATGACACTCAGACTAACCCTGCAAAGTGGAATGATCTATCATTGTTTAACCCATTCCCTCATAGGCTATTTTTAGATACAACCTTTTTGAATAATTCTACCGAAAAGGAGCATTAACTAGAGAAAAGGAAAGTTTTTAGAATGTTGTAGTTTGAAACTATAGGAGCAAATGCTCTATTTATCACAATGGTTTCACAAAGTGACTTTTACATTGTCGTCAAAAGCCGTCAATATGTGGGAATGGGTTAAACCATCACTCCATGAATATCTACATAAGAAATAATGACAGCATGAGTATAAATTAAGATTGTGTTTCATAATGAAAATGTTTGGCCAAGCAGAAGCTGAAAAAGTAGATCTATATAAATCCATGAGCAAATAGAGTAGATCCTGATCTGGATCCACATTGTTTTCAATGGTGTTAAATGGAATATTCATCACTGGGGGCAAACTACGTATTATTATCAAATGTTTTGCTACGACAATTTATATGGGTATTATAATAGATTTGTTTTCCTATGAAGCCAGTGTATCAATTGGGAAATGTTTTCCTACGAAAACAAAGTTGCCTTCGTAGGAAAACAAATCTATTATAATACTCATATAAATTGTCGTAGCAAAACATTTTGATAATAATACGTAGTTGGCCCCCAGTGTTCATGACATAAAAGATTGAATGTAGTCTATTAATCCTTTACCTCATAGATACACCTTTTAATGCCTTTGCAAACAGAGTAGACCCAGATTAGACAGCTCCTGTAGGATCCCTCTAATCAGGTCTACTCTGTTTGCTTATAGAATTATTATAGATCTGATTCTACAGTTTCTTCCATGACCAAAATTACTGTGTTCATGTCATTATAAAAATCAAGCTTATATAGCCATAATACTAGTAGTTTTTACATGAATATTCAAGAGGTAAGGGGTTAAAGTTTGAAAGGCTGATTAGAGGGATCTGGTGTCTACACTTGTTTCCAATATTTAAAAGGTTAAATTCTGATACAAATCCAGTGTTTACCACTAAAACAGTGATATCACCTTCTTTATAGCCTTTATGTGCAATTGCAAGATTTTTGTGTAGAGTTTTATCTAATCGTCGTTAACATTCCCTCCTTTCCCCTTCCCCCCACACCCATCCCACAATCATCACATATCCGTGTGTTATATATTTTGGATTGTAATGAGACATTTGAAACAAGAGCTTTTCCTAGTGCAGCATAGTGTAGTGAAGTCTAAGTCGAAAAAGGGACATAACTACGGCAAAATTAATTTTAGGGATACCTGCCCTTGTGAAATTAGTTCCCCTTCTGATAGTAAACATGCATAGTAAATTTTAACCAAATATCTTTGATGGTTTCTGAGAAATGGACGTTAACAAAAAGGTTAACCAACGCTGACGAGAGGGTCATGACAAAAGCTCCATTTTTCAAAAAAGTGGAGCTAAAAACAGGCCCTATCAGCAAGGCAATCACGGATTAACCCATAGAATTTAGTTTTACCCTATGCATCCAGACACCCAATCTCCATCAGTTTGTACAGCTGAATAATCTAATTTGGCACCATTATTAAAACTTTAAATTGTAGCAAATAGTGTAGACCCTGATCAAAAGGCTCCTTCAGGAGATGTTTGATCTGGGTCTGCACTGCACTATTTGCCTGTGTTTGTCTGTCTGAATACTTAGAGTAATTAAGGTAACACAGGTAGTTTTGTGTTAAATCCTCAACATGATTTTAATACATAATTATGAGCTACATCACAGGAAGAAAGACATCATGAACATTGTAAACATTTCCATTGCAGAATCTGACATTGGTTTGCACTATTTGTCCCCCTTATCAGCAAATGTAAAGATAGTCTAAAAACCCTGCAAGCCGTGTAACAATGCCAAATAAGCAGGTCCTGCACTGCTTGTAATATCTCAAAGCACCTTTTCTCTCTAGCGTAACTCAAATGTCTTGATTCGGAATGTATGTCTGCCGAAATGTATGTCTGCCGAAATGAAGAACTTATACACATCAGTCTGCTGCGCAAAGTTTTGTCCACACACAAAAATACGATGTGAGTGTCAAACAGTTTTGATCCAGATGAGACATTGACTAAGCCAAACTGTTAACCCTTTCCCTGTTCTGTGTTCATTCCAAATTTTAATACCTACTGTTTATTCATGGAAAAATTATTTATAATGAAATGTTGAAGGTGGAACATTGTAGCCATTTCAGAGGGCAAAGAAATAGATACATCAAATTCTATTAGCAAACAGAGCAGACCCTGATCAGACGGCTCCTCTAGGAGCCGTCTGATCTGGGTCTACTCTGTTTGCAAATGCGTGAAAACACGTTTATATGAGGGACAGGGTTAACAATGGCAATCAAGAGCAACATATAAACATGTGTATTCAAATACTTATATCGTCGTTTCTCCACCAAAACCCTATGTTGTGACCACTCTATAGAATCGTCACTTCGAGAGTAGTCACAACATAGGGTTTGGTGGAGAAATAAAGAAGTTGTTACTGAAAATGTTTTAATTTATGCATCTTATCTGAACTTCTGGTAATCACAAATTTGCCCATAGCATGCTAAGGTAAAGAGCCTCTTCAATCCTAGCATTTATCATTGAAGAAAGTTTCAGCATTGGCCGCATAGTCCATTGGTAGTGTGAAATTGACATGTCTGGCTCCTAGACTGGCTGCCCCTATGCTGGCGGGTTGTTTCAGCTGTAGTAGCGTCATCTCTTTGATTCTCTTGTTTGGTCGGTCTGCCTTCATAACTCTAAGAAAACCTACAAATCAAATATTTGACAATTAGCCATACAACTTTTAACCCTTTATTCTCTTATGAAATTATATAGGTTCCACAGTTTCTGTCTGGCCAAAAATCCTGTGTTTATGTGCCATTTATAAAGATTAACCCTTCGCTTGCTAAATTTTAAAATACATTTCTCCTTCTTTACCCATGCCCTGTTGTATAATTACATATATCTTCACTGTGTACAAGCATATCGCTATGCAATCACTGCTGTGGAGTGCACCGGTTGCGCAATCAACTTGTAAATAGTGCAGACCCTGATGAGACAGCTCCTGCTGGAGCTGTCTCATCTGGGTCTTCACTATTTACAGGTACGTTTATTGACGTGAACAGCAAGCGAAGGATTAAGCTAACTAATGATCATAAAAGTAATTAATTCTTACATGAATATTCGTAAGGCAAACATTTCACGACAAATTAAGTGGTGATACACAGTCAACTAATACTTCTAATGCTAGTTGCATATACTTCAAAAATAGGATTGGTCTATATACGTCTTAGCCCATTCCCTCCTATTGATGCCTTTGACGTTTCTGTAAAAGTCACTTTTGAAACCATTGCGATAAATAGTGCATTTGCTCCATAGGAACAAATGCTATATTTATCATAATAGTTTAAAAACTACACAATTCTAAAGGTTTTCCTTTTTCTCGTACATGCTACTTTTCAGTAGATTTATTCAAAGAGGTTGGATCTAAAAATAGCCTATGAGGTAATCTGTTCTAGTAGTGGAAAGCAAATTGAGTATTAGTCATGAAGATTGACATGCAGCGATATTGAAATTTCATAAAAACTGTTGCACAGGTTTGATCTACAAGCAAGTGTTTATATATTCAGACACTACAAAGAAGGCGTAAGACAAAAGGAAAGTATTTCCTTAAACCCTACCTTTGTAAACAAAAGGGCCCTAATGGTCCTGGGTCGCTCCTCTAAGAATAAGGTCCTGGGGTGGGGCCAATAATAACCCAAGAGGTATAACTTGAATAATCTTAGTAGAGTGGTTCAAGATGACACTTCATACCAAATATGAAAGCTCTAGGCCATATGATTTAACAAGAAATGTCGACACGACATCAAACCGGGTTTTCCTTCACTATTAACTGGTCAAAGTTCAAAGGGGCATAACTCCCAGAACAAGAAATGTGTCACAGTACGTGACAAATGCCCCAAAGCAAAGCACTGACAATATGCGTTTGTAAGCAGGCCTGCAATATGCAACTGCAAAATGAAAATAAAGATTGCATAGTAAGACCACAATTTGAACTCAAGTTACCCTAAATGACAATCTTTTTTTCATATTTGAGGTCAAAGGTCAAGGTCATGGCCACATGACCTACAAAAAGTATGCAACATTCCAGCATCCGAAGATGAACTCATACACCATATTTAGTGATCCTAGCTGATTCGGTGTAGGGATGACAAGCTTTTATGTAAATGAAGTCAAAGGTCAAGGTCATGGTCACACTGATCTTTAAATAGTATGTGACAATGCTATACCAGGATTTACTCACAAACCATATTTGGTGATCCTAGCTGAAGTAGTGTAGAAGATATGTTCCGGACAAGCCTTTTTTTTAAATGAGGTCAAAGGTCAAGGTCATGGTCACATTAACCTATAACTAGTATGTGATCCCAAGACGAACTCACACGTCACATTTGGTGAACCTAGCTGATTCAGTGTAGGAGGTAAGCTCAAGACAATTTTTTTGTAAATGAAGCCCAAGGTCAAGGTCACATTGACCTATAAATAGTATGTGACACTCTGCCATCCTAAGTTGTACTCACACACATACACCATATTTGGTGATCTTAGCTGAAGTAGTGTAGGAGATATGCTCAGGACAGGCTTTTTTTTGTAAATGAGGTCAAGGTCACATTAACCTAAAATTAGTATGCAACACTCCGCCATCCCAAGACAAACTCACATGCTATATTTGGCGATCCTAGCTAATTCGGTAAAGGAGGTATGCTTCTGACGAAATTTCTTTTGTAAATAAAGCCCACGGTCAAGGTCACATTTACCTATAAATAGTATGTGACACTCTGCCATCTCAAGATGTACTCACACAGCATATTTGGTGATCATAGTTGAAATAATGTAGGAGACATTTTCCGGACAAGCTTTTTTTGTAAATGAGGTCAAAGGTCAAGGTCACCTTGACCTATAAATAGTATGTGACACTCCGCCGTCCCAAGATGTACTCACACACCATATTTGGTGATCTTAGCTGAAGTAGTGTAGGAGATATGCTGAGGACAAGCTTTTTTTGTAACTGAGGTCAAAGGTCAAAGTCACGTTGACCTAAAAATAGTATGCAACATCCGCCATCCCAAGATGAACTCGCACACCATATTTGGTGTTCCTAGCTGATCCCGTATAGGAGGTATTCTCCAGACAAGTGTTTTTGTAAATAAAGCCCAAGGTCAAGGTCACTTTGACCTATAAAAAGTATGCAACACTCAGCAATCCCAAAATGTACTCACACACCACATTAGGTGATCCTAGCTGAAGTAGTGTAGGAGATATGCTTCGGACAAGCTTTTTTTGCAAATGAGGTCAAAGTTCAAGGTCAAGGTCATATTGACCTTAAAATAGTATGTGACACTCCGCCAACCCAAGATGAACTCACACACCATATTTGGTGATCCTTGCTGATTCCGTATAGGAGGTATGCTCCAGACAAGTGTTTTTGTAAATAATGCCCAAGGTCAAGGTCACATTGACCTATAAATAGTATGTGACACTCCGCAATCCCAAAATGTACTCACGCACCACATTTGGTGATCCTAGCTGAAGTAGTGTAGGAGATATGCTTCTGACAAATTTTTTTGGCAAATGAGGTCAAAGTTCAAGGTCAAGGTCACATTGACCTAAAAATAGTATGTGACACTCTGCCAACCCAAGATGAACTCACACACCATATTTGGTGATCCTAGCTGATTCCGTATAGGAGGTATGCTACGGACAAGTTTTTCTTGTAAATGAAGTCCAAGGTCAAGGTCAAGGTCATATTGACCTATGAATAGTATGCAACACTCCACAATCCCAAAATGTACTCACACACCAAGTTTGGTGATCCTAGTTGAAGTAGTGTAGGAGATATGCTTCGGACAAGGGTTTTTTGCAAATAAGGTCAAAGTTCAAGGTCAAGGTCACATTGACCTTACAAAAGTATGTGATACCCCACCAACCCATGATGAACTCACACACCATATTTGGTGATCCTAGCTGATTCCGTATAGGAGGTATGCTCCGGACAAGTTTTTCTTGTAAATGAAGTCCAAGGTCAAGGTCACATTGGCCTATAAATAGTATGTGACACTCCGCCATCCCAAGATGTACTCACACACCATATTTGGTAATCCTAGCTGAAGTAGTGTAGGAGATATGCTCCGGACAAGCTTTTTTTATAAATAAGGTCAAATTTCAAGGTCAAGGTCAAATTGACCTAAAAATAGTATGCGACATTCCGCCATCCCAAGATGAACTCACACACCATATTTGGTGATCCTAGCTGATTCCGTATAGGAGTTATGCTCCGGACAAGTTTTTCTTGTAAATGAAGCCCAAGGTCAAGGTTACATAAACCTATAAATAGTATGCGACACTCCGCCATCCAAAGATGTACTCACACACCATATTTGGTGATCCTAGCCAAAGTAATGTAGGAGATATGCTTCGGACAAGCAAAATCTGTTAATTCAGTTAAAAATATACATGATTTTGACCTTTGACCTTTAAGTATGACCTTGAACTTTCAGCTATTTACATCGTTTTTTTCATGCGACATGCCATACCGTCTAGAGGAACATTTATGCCAAGTGATTTCACAATCCATCCATGGAGTTACAGCCTGGACAAGACCGGACGGACGCACATATGGACTGACACATTTTTAAGTTCAAAGGGGCATAATTCCAATATTAGTGAAGCCAGAGTTATGGACCTTGTGCATGACACCTTCTCTTATCATGATCTTTCTATGTATGAAGTTTCATTCCAATGGCATGAGCCATATAGGAGTTATCGTCCGGACAAAACTGGCAGCCACCCGCCCGCCTGCCGTACATCACCATTTCAATAACCGGAGTTTTCCGTGGAAAACCCGGTAAAAAACAGAAAATTTCCCAGGGGCATAATTTGAACAATCTTGGTAGAGAACTTCAAGATGGTACTTCATACCAAATCCTGGTCTTGTGGTTTCAGAAGAAGATTTTCAAAGTCTTCACTACATATATTTTTATTGCAAACATGATACCCTAGAACAGGACCAATATTAACAAATTTGAAGAATCTTGGTAGAGGTTCTCAAGAAGATGCTAAATAACAAATACACATATTAGAGCCCTTAGTCTTGTGATTTCAGAGAAGAAGATTTTCAAAGTTTTCACTATATACATTGTATTTCTATTGAAAACATGGTACCTTCTGGGTGGGGCCAATTATTAAAACCAGAGGCATAATTTGAATAACTTAAAATGATGCTTCATACCAAATATGAAAGCTGTAAGTCTTTTAGTTTTAGAAATGAGACTTTCAAGTTTTTCGTTTTGGTTTCCATGGCATGTACAGTCTTGCATTATATTTATTTTTACAGCATTATTAACAAGTGAAGTGTTTTACCGTGGTAGAGATTGCAGAATCAGATCTTATTTATTTCATAAGTAAACAGCTGAGCAGACCCTGATTAGATGGCTCCTACAGAACCATCTGATATGGGTCTACTCTACTTGCAAAGGAATGAAAAGGTATCTACATCAGGAAAAATTGCTTCACAACTGAAGAAGTAGTTCATGCCATAAACATGTACAATACATGTATGTATATGTACAGTATAACCTGGTTTATCCGACATCCCTTGGGACAGACTGAATTTGTCTGATACATCAGTGTGTCAGGAAAGTCAGGGTCAGACGATCAACCATCCCAAAACCGAAAGTTCAACGAAAGTGAAATATACGATCAGGATAAAACATTGCCTCTTGATGTTTATTTACACTCAACTGGAATATTGGTCCCTACAAAATTCTTTCCTTTTAAGAATATCGACCATTAATGATCTGCCAATTCCAAACTTCAAAGACAACTAGGATTGCACCAATAAACTGCTTTCAGACTCAAAAGGAGCAAACACTCTCTTTATCACAATGGTTTCAAAACTACAATGTTCTAATTTGTTTACTATTTCACATAAATGCTCATGTGAAATAGATTCATTCAAAAAGATTGGGTCTAAAACTTATAAAAGTCTAAGAGGGAATGGGTTAAACAAATGCATTCATTTAAGTGTCAAGAGTCTGAATCCAACTGAGGTGCCAAGTAACCTGACATCTCACCTTAATCTAAATTGTTTGGAAAGTTTATCATAAATTTGCCCCATATGTGTGCATTGGGTCTACAAATTGCACTTACCTTCCTTCAACAGATCCCAGCTGTTCCATACTGACCCAACAGTCACCACGTGCAGACCCCCGGCCTCATCCAGTAAAGTCTGGAAATACATGAAGAGTGAAAAAGTTGTGGCTTATATCAGTACTTTTACCTTTTACTTCATGAATATTAATGTAAGAAATAATGACATCATGAATATTAATTACAGGAATTTTTAAAATGGCGTTGGCAGAAACTGTAGAATAAGATCTACATAATTGCATAAGCAAACAGAGCAGACCCTGATCAGATGGCTCCTATAGGAGATGTCTGATCTGGGTCTACTTTATTTGCAAAGGCATAAAAAGGCATATTTATGGAGTAAATGATTAACCCTTTACCTCATGAATATTCATCTCAGAGAAAATGACATCATGATTATTATTTAGATCACTTAGTATATGAACACAGGAGTGTTTGGCTAAGGCAGAAAGTGTAGAATCAGATCTATACTATGTCATAAGCAAACAGAGCAGACTCTGCTAAGGCAGAAAGTGTAGAATCAGATCTATACTATGTCATAAGCAAACAGAGCGGACTCTGCTAAGGCAGAAAGTGTAGAATCAGATCTATACTATGTCATAAGCAAACACGGCAGACTCTGCTACGGCAGAAAGTGTAGAATCAGATCTATACTATGTCATAAGCAAACAGAGCAGACTCTGCTAAGGCAGAAAGTGTAGAATCAGATCTATACTATGTCATAAGCAAACAGAGCAGACTCTGCTAAGGCAGAAAGTGTAGAATCAGATCTATACTATGTCATAAGCAAACAGAGCAGACTCTGCTAAGGCAGAAAGTGTAGAATCAGATCTATACTATGTCATAAGCAAACAGAGCAGACTCTGCTAAGGCAGAAAGTGTAGAATCAGATCTATACTATGTCATAAGCAAACAGAGCAGACTCTGCTACGGCAGAAAGTGTAGAATCAGATCTATACTATGTCATAAGCAAACAGAGCAGACTCTGCTAAGGCAGAAAGTGTAGAATCAGATCTATACTATGTCATAAGCAAACAGAGCAGACTCTGCTAAGGCAGAAAGTGTAGAATCAGATCTATACTATGTCATAAGCAAACAGGGCAGACTCTGCTAAGGCAGAAAGTGTAGAATCAGATCTATACTATGTCATAAGCAAACAGGACAGACTCTGCTAAGGCAGAAAGTGTAGAATCAGATCTATACTATGTCATAAGCAAACAGAGCGGACTCTGCTAAGGCAGAAAGTGTAGAATCAGATCTATACTATGTCATAAGCAAACAGAGCAGACACTGATCATACAGCTCCTATTGGGTCTGCTCTGTTTGCAAAGGCATCAAACGTTGGTGTGTACACTATTTGTCTAAGTCTGTCTGGCAAATATTTAGGGTAATTACAATATAAGCATTGTACTGTAATTCTGAATTTTTAAAACAGGTGGTAGCTTAATGCAGGACAAAACTGATACATAAAGCTCCTATGTGAGCGTTCTGTATCACTTTTGCCCTGGATTAAGCAACCGCCTGTTTTTACAGTCTCCTAGATTAAGTTAACCCTTTCCCTCATATAAACGTGATTTCACACATTTCCAAACAGAGTAGACCCAGATCAGACGGCTCCTAGAGGAGCCGTCTGATCAGGGTCTACTCTTGTTTGCTAATATAATTCGAAAGATCTACGTCTTCACTTTCTAAAATGGCTATAATGTACCACCTTCCACATTTCATTATAGCTATTTTGTTAATGAATATTCAGTAGGTATTGAAATTTGAAACAAACATAGAACAGGGAAAGGGTTAATAAATCACATGGTTGCTTTAGCCCTTTACTCCATGAATATTCATGTCAGAAATAATGACCTGAATATTCATTTGCTGAATTATTATATTGGCATATGGACCAATTAAAATTTGGTAGATACAGTATTGTAATATAACCTACTGGATCCTGTTTAAAATTAAACCAGATAAAATTTTGAACTAACAAATATTTTAAAGCAATACATATACATGTATTAGGTTAACCTTTTCAAAGTGGAACAGTCCATCAGTGATAAGGACAGAGTCCAGTGAGGATTTTAAATGACAAACAGTGCAGACTCTGATCAGAGAGTTAACCCATTCCTCCATAGGCTATTTTTAGATCCAACCACTTTGAATAAATCTACCCAAAAGGAGCATTAACTACAGAAAAGGAAATTTTTTAGAATTTTGTAAGTTGAAACCATTGTGATAAATAGAGCATTTGCTCCTATATGAGCAAATGCTCTATTTATCACAATGGTTTCAACAGGTGACTTTTACAGAGGCGTAGAAAGGATTATGGAGGAGAGGGTTAAAAGCTCTCTTATCTGGGTCTACACAGTTTACAAATGTCAGTACACCTATTACTCAAACTCTAAGGGTTAACAGGAGTGGACTCAGTGAAAAGCATGCAGAGTGAACCAAGGCTGAGATGACCTTACAAATCAGCTGTGTACCAATCAATATAAAGGCAGCAAGGCCACATTTGGAAACTCTCTGCTCTAGCCCTCAGTATTGAAAGAAAACAGCTGTGTGCAACTGCTTACTCTGACAGTGTATTTCTAGAAAAAAAAACTTGTTGATTACATGGTTAGTAACACTGGTCAGGATGGAGTCTTTAGATCTTATTTGTTTAGAGCTGATGTACAAGGAAAATAAACTGCAGAAACAGCTGGCTGGTGAGTTTGCCTGTTTAATATTTCTAGGATAGTGATATATTTTAAAGGTACATTCTGTTCATACTGTTGGCAACTTTTGTGTAACAAACCGTGCATGTGACTTAATTCACTTACTGCTAAGAGCATGAGAAGGAAACAACTGTTTGTTTAATACAAACTGTGAAAATTTGATTGCTACGGAAACCAATGGAACCAGTTTGCTATTCACCATTATATGTAATAGAAATCAATGATTGTGAATGCACATGTAGTTCAGCTAATACACAGTAGATGGTCTATTTTGTGTGGGTTTTTTTTCACTTTCTACTGATTGTACCAGCCATTGTTGTGATTTTATATTCCATTTTGTTTTGAAATGAGAAATCCATAAAGGTCAATCACAGCTTGGCAAACATGTAGGATAATTTCTGTAAAATATCGTTTTTGGTCTATAAAAAAGTCGGTAGTTTTCTAAGGATTTAGCAGTTTCAGATACTGTTAATGTTTAGTCCACATTTGTGTACATGTACTCTAAATGGTGATATCGAGCTACTTTCGGCTTGGACGATATCCCCTCCTTAATATGAAACCAATATGTGAATTACCGTTACTGTTTGAGTTATCGCGTCACATCAAAATTGTTGACAGATGGACGGACAGACAGATGGACAGACAGAAAATGTGATTCCTATAGGGCCCCTGCATTTTCAATGCAGAGCCCTAATAATTATAACAGATCAGACTGTACAGTTTCTACCAATACTAAAATATTATGTTTGCACATGCCATTATAAAATTTAAGCAAATAAATATTCATTAAGTCATTATTTCTTATATGAATATTAAACAGGAAAAGGGTTAAGACCATGAATGATAGAATCAAAATATCTTGGCCTATAGACTGAGACATATACTAATGGATAGACATAATAATAATGTAATACTAGTTTCACAGAAACTTTGCAGACATATTTAAAAGATAGCTTGAAATGAAAATTCTGTATACAGTTAAACCCCCCTCTAAACCTGACTTGTAATAAAGAATTTAGATCTTTATAGGCAGGTGACTGCTTGATGCAGGGTTAAAAGTGATACAGAAAGCTCCCTTGGGAGCTTTCTACATGACTCGCCCTGTAACACAGGTAAGTGTCTGTCAGTAGACAGCAGATTGCATTTTTGGTGCAGTGTACTGATATTGCTGGTTTATTAATGTACATGTATTTACAAATATCTGCACTTTCCTGCGTCGCATTTTCCCATTAAATGCAGGTACATGTGCATGCACTTGTCAAATTCTGACAGCTATTTCTATATTTTCATACGGAAGTGTGTGTATGTATGTATATGCAGCTGTCAAGTGGAGAGTTCAAACCAATTGGTCAAGGAGGTCATCCACTGTTTTGGCCTATTGCATGGGTACTCCCAGCATGTACATGTATATAAATTCTGGATTTTGTTTGTAGAGGAGAGCTAGAAATTATACTACAAACCATTTAGGCCTACTCACGAAAATAGTACTTTGGAGCTGTTATTTTTAGCTCACCAGAGCACAAAGTGCTCAGGGTGAGCTTTTGTGATTGCCTGATGTCCGTCGTCCGTCGTCGTCCGTCGTGCGTCGTGTGGTGTGCGTCGTCAACAATTTGAACCTTTAAAAGTCTTCTCCTCTGAATCTACAGGGTTCTCAGCTTTCATCTTTGGCACATAGCATCACCTATAGGTCCTCTACAAAAGTTATATAAATTATGTCCCTGGAGTCAAAATTGGCCCCGCTACGGTCCCAGGGGTGGCCAGTTTTCTCTAGCTGACTGTTGTTTTCTGTACAAGTAGCAGAATGCTGGGCTCACTTAGGTTATGCATGGGGAAAACTTCAAAAAAATTCTTGTCAAAAACTACATGTCACAGAGCTTAGATATTTGGTGTATAGATTAACTTAGTAGACCTTATTGACAGTGGTTAATATCATAGTTCTGAGGTTAAAATTGGCCCTGCCCTGTTGGTTATACTTTAAAATTGACTTACACTATAAAGGTTCCTCTGAGCTAGCACTCCATCTGTTATGCAATCACTTGAGAGGGCAAGTTCCTGGTCAAAACTCTATGAAGTTGTCTGCTTCAGAATTAGTGTCTGTTTGTTCACACTGTTTTTAACCCATTCCCTCATAGGCTATTTATAGATCCTGTTTCTTAGAAAATTTCAGAATTTGAAGCCATTGTGATAAATAGAGCTGCAAAAGTTGTTTCCTTCCATATCTTTTAAAAAACAAATGTCATAGTGAAAGACAGTTTGGACCCTGATGAGATGCCAAGTTACTTTGTATCTCATCTTGATCCAGACTGTTTGCAAAGGTTATTATAAATGCAAAAAAAACCCCAAAGCAAGTAGCTTGTGTAATATTAGCAGGCTTAAGGTATAGGACCTTTGAAGAGTGAGTGATCAGCCATAAGCATATTGACTAGGGATAATTGCAGATCACTTATGCATATGGATGAGTTTTCTTGGTTCACTAAACTTGTATATAACCAGGGCTAAATGCTAGCTAATCCAAACCTAAATCGCAAGCTCATTAAAAAAAAAATGGCTAGGATTAAGTTTGCAATAAAGCTTGCAGTTGCAAGCCAATTAAGGGAGACAGGCAGATCTCTAGTTAAACATTTACTGGTGTCTATTTTTAGCATACATTTAAAGGTAGGTTATCTCCCTTTTTGATAACAACTGGATTGCCTCCTTTGTTGTTAGTAGATCTGCAGTAATATTGCAGACCCAAACAAAGAAAATTGTTATAGTTGGTTGAAAATAAATTAAGATATGAATAATAATAACTCATGAAGGTGTTATGAAAATATCTGAAATTTTGAATATCATAAGTACATGTATAGATTAATTTATTATTTCTGAAATTCAACCAATTTGCCCAGGGAGAGGGTTTACATACTTTTGTACATGCCCTTCTTTAGATTGACATTGTAATATGTTTTCATTTTCTTAAAAAAAATTCATGTGAGGTCCTCTACAAAAGTTACATAAATTATGCCCCTTGGGTCAAAATTTGCCCGCCCCAGGGCCGGGTAGTTTTCTATAGAAACACATAGTGAAAACTTTGATAATCTTCTCCTCTGATTGTCTGGTGAGCGATGTCAGGGCCTTTCAGGCCCTCTTGTTTTGTTACTGTATCACAACACTACATAAATATGCAACCTGTCTTAACCTTTTACTCTCTATATAATTATGACATTTGATGCCTTTGCAAACGGAGTAGAACCAGATCAGATGGCTTTTGTAAGAGTCTTCTGATCCAAGTCTGCTTTTTGCTTCTGTAATAATACACATGTACATGTAGATCTGATTTACAGTTTCTGCCATAGTCGAAATTTCCTGCATTCAAATGCTATTATAACAAGAGTACCGCATACGGTACATAATACGCCCACTTGCAAACTTTCTCTGATTCAACATGCCTTATAAGTGTTGACATTTTCTAATCTGTGCTTCAGATCTTGATGCATTAAACATTTGTGTGAAGATTCATTAATATCTGTCAAATAGTTTTCCCAGAAAACAGCGGACAAACTATTTGCAAAGTAAATGGGCCATAACTCCGAAACGACAAATCAAATGAACCTCAGAATCGACTCAGCTTCAGATCTTGATGCATTAAACATTTGTGTGAAGTTTCATTAATATCTCTCAAATAGTTATCCCAGAAAACAGCGGACAAATTATTTGCATGTATTTGCATTATTTTTTAAGTAAAAGGGCAATAACTCCGAAACGACAAATCAAATGAACCTCAGAATCGACTCAGCTTCAGACCTTGATGCATTAAACATTTGTGTGAAGTTTCATTAATATCTCTCAAATAGTTTACCCAGAAAACGGCGGACAAACTATTTGCATATTTTTTAAGGACAAGGGCCATAACTCCGAAACGAAAAACCAAATGAACCTCAGAATCAACTCAGCTTCAGATCTTGATGCATTAAACATTTGTGTGAAATTTCATCAATATCTCTCAAACAGTTTTCCCAGAAAACAGCAGACAAACTATTTGCATGTATTTGCATTATTTTTTAAGTAAAAGGGCCATAACTCCGAAACAACAAATCAAATGAACCTCAGAATCGACTCAGCTTCAGATCTTGATGCATTAAACATTTGTGTGAAGTTTCATTAATATCTCTCAAATAGTTTTCCCAGAAAACAGCGGACAAACTATTTGCATATTTTTTAAGGACAAGGGCCATAACTCTGAAATGAAAAATCAAATGAACCTCAGAATCAACTCAGCTTCAGATCTTGATGCATTAAACATTTGTGTGAAGTTTCATTAATATCTGTCAAATAGTTTTGCCAGAAAGCAGCGGACAAACAAAATGTTGACGGACGAACGAACGAACGAACGAACGAACGAACGGACGGACGGACGGGGCCACGACAATATACGACCACCTTTATTAGGTGGGCGTATAAAAAGAGGGCCATGAGGCCCTGAAGCACTCACCTGAGATAACCACAGGGGCGGGGCCATTTTTGACCAAGAAGTCATCATTTGTACATCCTTGGTAAAGAACCACAAGGCAAAGCAGTATGCCATTAATTAAAGGTCTAACCCTTATGGTTTCAGAGAAAAATAATATTTCATATTTTTCCCATGAAAAACTGATAAGCCCCAAGGCAGGGCCAAGTTTTGCCCAGAGGTCAGGGTCCTAAGTTGAACATTCTTGGCAGAGGACCACAAGCCAAGCTACATATTTGTTGAGGACCATTAGATCATGTTACATACCAAATATCAAAGGTCTTACAGTTTCAGAAGATTTTTAAAGATTTTCCTATGAAAAACTGATAAGCCCTTGGGCGGGGCCATTTTTGGCCCGGGCTAATTTGAACAATCTTTGTAGAGAACCATTACATCATGCTACATACCAAATATCAAAGGTCTAGGCCTAACAGTTTCAGACAAGAATATTTAAAAAGATTTTCCTATGAAAAACTGATAAGCCCTTGAGCAGGGCCATTTTTGGTCCAGGGGTCATAATTTGAACAATCTTTGCAGGAGACCATTAGATCATGCTACATACCAAATATCAAAGGTCTAGGCCTTACAGTTACAGAGAAGAAGATTTTTAAAGATTTTTCTATGAAAAACTGATAAACCCCTGGGCGGGGCCTTTTTGGCCCAGGGGTCATAATTTGAACAATCTTTGTAGAGGACAATTAGACTATGCTACATACCAACTATCAAAGGTCTAGGCCTTACAGTTTTATAGAAGAAGATTTTTAAAGATTTTCTTATGAAAAACTGATAAGCCCTTGAGCGGGGCCAAATTTGAACAACTTTCGTAGAGGACCATTAGATCATGCTGCAGACCATATATCAAAAGGCCTAGGCCTTATATTTACAGAGAAGAAGATTTTTAAAGATTTTCCTATGAAAAACTGAGAAGCCCTTGGGCGGGGCCATTTTTGGCCCGGGGGGTTATAATTTGAATAATCTTTGTAGAGGACCATTAGATCATGCTACATGCCAAATATCAAAAGTCTAGGCCTTACAGTTTCAGAGAAGACGATTTTTAAAGATTTGCCTATGAAAAACTGATAAGCCCTTGGGCGGGGCCATTTTTGGCCCGGGGTCACAATTTGAACAACTTTCGTAGAGAACCATTAGATCATGCTGCAGACCATATATCAAAGGTCTAGGCCTTATATTTACAGAGAAGAAGATTTTTAAAGATTTTGCTATGAAAAACTGATAAGCCCTTGGGCGGGGCCATTTTTGGCCTGGGGGTCATAATTTGAACAATCTTTGTAGAGGACCATTAGATCATGCTACATACCAAATATCAAAGGTCTAGGTCTTACAGCTTCAGAGAAGAAGATTTTTAAAGATTTTCCTATGAAAAACTGATACGCCCTAGGGCGAGGCCATTGTTGGCCGGGGGGTCATAATGTGAACAACATTTCGTTCCCCCTAACCACTGATGCTTCTGACAAAATTTGGTTAAAATCAGTTTCAGAGGAGACGGACGCCAGATGGATCGCTGTCACAATAGCTCATCCTGAGCCTTTGGCTCAGGTGAGCTAAAAATACTTCTGATCAATATTCATAAACTAATTACACAAATATTCATGAAGTAATGGGTTAAGGACCAGCACTGATACTAATTTGAATGTCTGGTTTATAGGGGTTTTACTGTTTGTTCTCAACTACATTATAGGACACCACCGATGCTGTCAGAAACCAAAGAAGGGAGTTGCTGATAAATCCCAGACACTAACTGTGAACTTGTCCATACAGGAAACAATCAAGAGCCTTCTTCCCCAAACATCCAAAACAACATCAAAACAGGTGAGAACATGTTAACCCTTTACTCCATACATACACTTTTTAACACCTTTACAAACAAAGAAGACCTAGATCAGACACTCCTTAAGAAGTCATCTGATCAAGGTCTGCTATGTTTGCTTATGGAACTAGAACTATTACTAAACATGGTGAATACCCCTGCATGGCAGCCAACTCTAAGGGCTGATAACTTGTGTATATGTTAGATACTGAAAAAATTATGTGATGCATATCTACACTTTACCAGATCAAGCACTTCAGATGAGAACTATAAACCAAGGTCTGGTGTATCAGTGCTGTACATTGTGCATCTAAAAGAACCAGAGAAACTCTAATGAGTAGAGCAATACATACGGGTTTCTCTGTATCTGCTCCCTTCTCTCTGGGGCATCCAATACAACCAACTAACATCTATACTTCACACAGATCGTGTGTATCAACTTTCACTGAATTATGTTGAAAACTGTAGAAGTTCACACTACAAACTCTAGTGGCTAGCAACACATATGGTACAAATCCAGGGGCAGATAACTCCTGTAATGAATTGTTAGAAACTGAAAAGAATTATAGCATACACATCTACACTTCAAAGAGACCAACTTTCAAAGAAATCTGATGAAAACTGTAGATGTAGTTTATACTACAACTTCACTGTTACCCCGATACAACAGTAAACCATTACACTTAAGTTTAAAGGCAGGTAACTCCATATAACCTGGAGACAGCCAAATGAAAATTGTTAAATGCACAAATACACTTCATAGAGGCTATGTATATAAATTTTGATTGAAATCTGAAGAAAAAAAACCTGATGGAGGAGTTTGTGACACCAACTACCCATGTTAAAGGCCCAAATGACAATACAATAATCAAAGTTCAAGGGGATATAATTCTGCAATTCCTAGAAATTAATGTATGTACATGAAAATTGAGTCTTACATATCTGCTATTTGTGGTTATTATGTATGCCAAATATTAATTCAATACCTTTCAAATTGAAGGAGGAGTTGGCCACACCAACTTCCCCATAATACAGACCTAAATGACAAAAATACTCAAAGTTCAAGTGAAGATAATTCTGTAATACCTGGCGATAAACAAATGAAAACTACATCTTGCACATCTACTATTCATGGTTATTATGCATGCCAAATATAAGTTAAATAACTTTCAAAGGAGGAGTTTGTGACACCAACTACCCATGTTAAATGCCTAAATGACAAAAAATACTCAAAGTTCATGGGGAGATAATTCTGAAAAAAACCTGGTGCTAAACACATGAAAAGTGTGCCTTGCACACCTACTATTCGTAGTTATTATGTATAGCAAGTATCAATTCAGTAACTTTCAAATTGAAAGAAAAGTTCACGACACCAACTACCAATTTCAAATTCACAACTGACCGACCAACAGGGCGATTCCAGTATACCCCCTCAAACTTTATTTGCTGAGGTATAATTATATAAATTCTACAGTTTTTATCAATGCATATTTTTTATTCCCCCCACATAGTGGTGGCATATAGGGTTGCCCTTATCCGTACGTACGTCCGTACACACATTTAGAAGAATTTGTCCGGACTACTTCTTGGAAAGTATTTGTCCAATCCACACCAAACTTTACACACATGTTTGTGGCCATTTTATCTTGGTCGAGCTTGATAGCCATGTAAATCACTTAAGTAATTTAGGAGTTGTGGCTCTTTATTTGCAAAAATGACTTTAAAAATATCTTGTCCGGACTCTTTCTTGGAAAGTATTTGACCACTCCACATCAAACTTTACACACGTTTGTGGTCATTATATCTTGGTCAAGTTCTATAGCCATGTAAATTGCTTCAGTCGTTTAGGAGTTGTGGCCCTTTATTTGCAAAAATGACTGTAAAAATATCTTGTCTGGACCCTTACTTTCTGTGACAAAAAGTCAGAAATGGAGGCATCAGTGTCCGATGGACACATTTCTAGTTTCATAAGCAAACTTAGCAGCCATCTGATCTGGGTCTTCTCTGTTTACAAAGGCAATGTGTCTATGGAGTACAGGATAAAGACTCCCCATTACAAATCATGTTCTTTCACACCTCTGCAAACAGAGTAACCCAGATCATACAGCTCCAGTAGGAGCCATCTGATAAGGGTCTGCTCTTTTGCTTATGAAAATAACTCTAATTAAAACTCCTGTGTATATACATGTATGCTATTATAAAGTTCAGCTAATAAATATTCATGTTCTTACATTAATATTCAACAAAGAGAGGATTACATAAGTGTTATTGGTGTTACGTAAGTTTCACAAATAATTCATTAGTTCATGTCATGCAAGTGTGCTATGTTGATGACTTTTCTCAGTCAAAACAGCAACAGGGAATTTTCCAATACACATGTACTCCTTCCCATGGCTCAAAGTGCACAATGTGTCAAGAATTTCAATAAAGAAAGTGTTGTTTTTTTAAAAATAATTTGCAGCTGGTAACAAAATCCAATAACAGACTGATCCAATAATTCAAATCATGCTTAGTTTTTGGATTGAACCGATCCCCTTATGACTATTCATGAACGTAGTAATGACATTGTGTGTATCAGCTGTAGTTTTACAACAGTATGTGCAAACAGGTGGGATTTTTTTTCAACCATGGCAGAAAATGCTGAATCAGGAGCCGCCTGATTTGGATCTACTCTATTTGCAATGGTATCTAAGGGGTTAATTTCTTGCATGGTAACCCATTCCCTTATGGGCTATTTTTAGTTCCAACCTCTTTGAATACATATACCGAAAAGGAGCATTTACTAGAGAAAAGGATTTTTTTTAGAATTGTGTAGTTTTTAAACCACTGTGATGAATAGAGCATTTGTTCCTATGGAGCAAATGCTCCATTTATCAAATGGTTTCAAAATGTGACTTTTACAGAGGCGTCAATACGAGGGGATGGGTTAATAGTAAATTTGTAATTAATCACCTATCAAACAGTTTTGATCCACATGATGTGCCAAGTAACTCAACAGAACCCACACTGTTTGACACTCTGATCAACATGGGAATAAATCCTTTACAAAACTGTAGCAAATAACAATATTTGCAGATGACAGATTTGACAGCGCAGTGGCTCTAAAAATAGCTTCCTGCAATATACACAACATTTGAAGCATGATGGTGCTCAAAGATGGTATTATAATTCCAGTTGCAATCAATACACAAGCATTTTCTGTTGCAATCGATGTTTGTTGGTAGCAACAGTCTCCATCAGCATCAATTGTCCCACTGATACTCTGATCTTGCTGAACCCCAGGAATCTGAATCTTCATGTAATAAACAATGGCATCATCAACATTAACCCTTTCCCTGTTCTGTGTTTATTACAAATTTCAATACCTACTGAATATTCATGGACAAAATACCTGGTAGTTATAATGAAATATGGAAGGTGGAATATTGTAGCCATTTTAGAAAGTAAAGATAACGATCTATCAAATTCCATTAGCAAACAGAGCAGACCCTGATCAGACGGCTCCTATAGGAGCCGTCTGATCAGGGTCTACTCTGTTTGCAAATATGTGAAAACACGTTTATATGAAGGAAAGGGTTAGGTCTGAATGGAATTTATGAACAAGTGAAGTTTTGACCATGGTAAAAGTTGTAGAATAAGATCCTTTTTTATTTCATAAGCAGATCTCAATCAGACAGTTCCTATAGGAGTCATATGATCTGGGTCTGCTCTGTTTGTGAAGCCTTAGGCTTCAAAAGGGTTATCTATCAGATACAAGCTATTGTCTATAAGTCATAGCTTTTAATCCTTTCCTTGCTGAATATTCATGTAAGAAATAATGACATCATGGATATTTATTTGCAGAATGTTTATAAAAGTATATGTACACATGACATTTTGGTATTGGTAGAAACTAGTAATTCAGATCCATTATAATTTTATAAGCAAACAGCAGGCCCTGATCAGATGGCTTCTGAATATCTGATCTGGGTCTCCTCTGTTAGAAAAGGCATGAAAAAGAGTTTATACAAGGGCCAGGGTTAAACAGCTTGGATCCTTATTTAACCCTTTCCCTCATATAAACGTGTTTTCACGCATTTGCAAACAGAGTAGACCCAGATCAGACGGCTCCTAGAGGAGCCGTCTGATCAGGGTCTGCTCTGTTTGCTAGTGAAATTTGGTAGATCTGTTTCCTTGCTTTCCAAAATGTCAACAATGTTCCACCTTCCATATTTCTTTAAAACTATTTTCTTAATGAATATTCAGTAGGTATTGAAAGTTGGTCTAAATAAAGAACAGGGAAAGGGTTAACAAATTGTTACTTATGCCTCAAAGTCACATTTGCCACGGCATCAGTATGGTCTAAAATTTCTATAGTCAATAGCATTTTCACTGGCGCCACAGAATTCCTTCCACCATATACTGCAGTGGTAATATATGCTACGGCTGCCATAAGGCCCATTTTGAATTTGTGGAGGCAGAAAATCTATGGCTGCATTATGGCATTTGAAGTGATGACCCACAGTCACCGTACAGCATCATAGTTTTTTAGCTCCACTTTTTCAAAAAGTGGAGCTATTGTCATGACCCTCTCGTCGACGTCGGTTAACCTTTTTGTTAAGGTCCTTTTCTCAGAAACCATCAAAGATATTTGGTTCAACTTTGGTATACATGTTAACTATTACAAGGGGGACCCATTTCACAAGGGCAGGTAACCCTAAAATTAAGTTTGCCATAGTTATGCCCCTTTTTTTGACTTAGAATGTTCATTGTTGGTTAAGTTTTATGTTCAGGTCCATGTCTCAGAAACTGTCAGAGATATTTGGTTCAACTTTGGTATACATGTTAACAACTAGAACTATCACTAAAGGTGATGAATACCCCCACACGGCAGCCTTGATTGCAAATCCAAGTTTTGAACATGTAACAGGACCAAATAACAAAAATACCCAAAGTTCAAATAGAGAAAATTCTGTAATTTATGCCAAGTATCAAGTGAATCAGGTTGAAATTGAAGGAGGAGTTCAAAGTACAAGATTTTGCCTGCCAATTTCAAGGCCAAAGGTCAAGGTAAAGGTCACATCTACTACTCCTGAGTAACATTTATGCCAAGTTTCAAATGAATCAGGTTGAAAGTGAAGGAGGAGTTTGCCGTACAAGATTTTGCTTGCCAATTTTAAGACCAATTTCAAGGCCAAAGGTCAAGGTCACAGAGATTTTAAATTTGTGTCTTGCACATCTACTACTCCTGAGTAACATTTATGCCAAGTATCAAGTGAATCAGGTTGAAATTGAAGGAGGAGTTCAAAGTACAAGATTTTGCCTGCCAATTTCAAGACCGATTTAAAGACCAAAGGTCAAGGTCAAGGTCACAGAGACCTGAAATTTGTGTCTTGCACATCTACTACTCCTGAGTAACATTTATGCCAAGTATCAAGTGAATCAGGTTGAAATTGAAGGAGGAGTTCAAAGAACAAGATTTTGCCTGCCAATATCATGGCCAATTTCAAGGCCAAAGGTCAAGGTAAAGGTCACAGAGACCTGAAATTTGTGTCTTGCACATCTACTACTCCTGAGTAACATTTATGCCAATTATCAAATGAATCAGGTTGAAAGTGAAGGAGGAGTTTGCCGTACAAGATTTTGCTTGCCAATTTTAAGACCAATTTCAAGGCCAAAGGTCAAGGTCACAGAGATTTTAAATTTGTGTCTTGCACATCTACTACTCCTGAGTAACATTTATGCCAAGTATCAAGTGAATCAGGTTGAAATTGAAGGAGGAGTTCAAAGTACAAGATTTTGCCTGCCAATTTCAAGACCAATTTCAAGACCAAAGGTCAAGGTCACAGAGACCTGAAATTTGTGTCTTGCACATCTACTACTCCTGAGTAACATTTATGCCAAGTATCAAGTGAATCAGGTTGAAATTGAAGGAAGAGTTCAAAGTACAAGATTTTGCCTGCCAATTTCAAGACCGATTTCAAGGCCAAAGGTCAAGGTCAAGGTCACAGAGACCTGAAATTTGTGTCTTGCACATCTACTACTCCTGAGTAACATTTATGCCAAGTATCAAGTGAATCAGGTTGAAAGAGAAGGAGGAGTTCAAAGTACAAGATTTTGCCTGCCAATTTCAAGGCCAAAGGTCAAGGTCAAGGTCACAGAGACCTGAAATTTGTGTCTTGCACATCTACTACTCCTGAGTAACATTTATGCCAAGTATCAAGTGAATCAGGTTGAATGTGAAGGAGGAGTTCAAAGTACAAGCTTTTGCCTGCCAATTTCAAGACCAATTTCAAGGCCAAAGGTCAAGGTCAAGGTCACAGAGACCTGAAATTTGTGTCTTGCACATCTACTACTCCTGATTAACAATTATGCCAAGTGTCAAGTGAATCGGGTTGAAACTGAAGGAGGAGTTCGCCGTACAAGATTTTGCAGACAGACCGACCGACCGACCGCCCGACCGACGACCGACCGACCGCCCGACCGACCGCCCGACCGACCGACCGCCCGACCGACCGACCGACAGGCTGATTCCAGTATACCCCCCTCAAACTCTGTTTGTGGGGGTATAATTACAAGGGGGACCCATTTCACAAGGGCAGGTAACCCTAAAATTAATTTTGCTGTTATTATCTCCCCTTTCTGACTTAGACTTCTACTATACTATCCAGCATTAAAGAAAGTGGAGCGGGCTGTCTGCGGACAGCTCTTGTTTAAATTCCACGGCAGACACAATGAAGCCGCATGGCACGCGCAGTCTGGTGCTACGACTACACAACTTGGTTGTAAAAAACTATGGAGCTGTAGAAATAATACTTTCTTGCTAAAAATGCTACTCAGTACTGCAACCCTATTGCCTGTAAAAAATAGAGATATGCTGCACAGCAGCTGCCGCAGATTTTCAATGGCTGCCACTGAAATCTCGATTTCAGTGATCTACAGCTGCCGTAGAGTAAATGTTACTGGGGGTTTAGCACCTGATCTGGATCCAAGCTGTTTGCTATGGCCAGTCAGGTAGCCATTTTCAGGATAAGGGCTGAAACTGTTGTCTGTTTAACTTTTTTTAGTGTTTAAACATGCACCTTAACTCTTTCCTCCATAAATACGCCTTTCCATGCCTCTGTAAAATCACCTGTTGAAACCACTGTGATAAATTGGGCATATAGAAGCAAATGCTCTAATTATCACAACGGTTTCAAACTTCTAAAATTTTCCTTTTCTCTAGTTAATGCTCCTTTTCAGTATATTTATTTAAAGTGGTTGGATCTAAAAATAGCTATGAGGGAATGGGACAACTGTTGCTCTGTTCATCATGTAATTATCTCTTACACATTTTAATATTCTTTACACAAAGAATATTTAAACCTTTCCTTTGTATAAACGTGTTTTCATGCATCTGCAAACAGAGTAGACCCCGATCAGATGGCTCCTATAGGAGCCGTCTGATCAGGGTCACCTCTGTTTGCTAATAGAATTTGATAGATCTGTTTCTTTACTTTCTAACATTGGTACAATATTCCACCTTCCATATTTCATTATAACTATTTTGTCCATGAATATCAGGTAGGTATTGGAATTTGGAATAAGCAAATAAAATCTTCTGCATTACTTCTCAAAGTATACCATTTCTCTGCTCATTTTGCTAAAAGCAAACTTAGTCTTTCAGCCGGGTCCAAAGTTTGAAATACTTGTTTGAAATTCACTCAAAGTGCTACAGGTCAGACAGAGAGAAGCTAGATAATTGAAATCCAATACAATCTGGACTTTTATGACCATCAATAATTCAGTCTGATCATCTGTATCCGCTTCTTGCAACAATCTTTCTTATAGTCTTTCTTGTACATTAATTTAATATCCAGACCATAACACTTTCCTTCATATAAATGCATTTGCAAACAGGGTAGACCCTGATGAGATGGTTCTTATAGATGCTGTATGACCTATAGATGCCGTCATGTTTTGCCATGTTATGTACACTTTTTACCGAAATAAATTTACCGTATCTATCTATCTATATATCAGGGTCTGCTCTGGTTTTTGTACATGGTAGAACTATAGGATCAGATCTATATCATACCATGAACAAACAGTGCCACACCTGATCAGACAGCTCCTGCAGGAGTCATCTGATCTGGGTCTTCTCTGCTTGCAAACATGTCAAAATGTCATCACTATCAGGTAAAGGTTTAATGTGTAGATATCACAATGAACATGCACTTTAACCTTAATACGCCTTTCTACGCCTCTGTGATAACCACTTCTTGAAACCATTGTGATAAATAGAGCATTTGCTCCTACAGGAGCAAATGCTCTATTTATCACAATGGTTTCAAACTACATGTACATAATTCTAAAATTTCACTTTTCTCTAGTAAATGCTTCTTTTGGGTAGATTCATTCAAAGAGGTTCGGTCCAAAAATAGCCTATGGAGGAAAAGGGTTAACATTGAAAAATGCATCTACTGGTATTTGCAAAAATATGATACCAGATCAGAGGCCTCCTAGAGGAGCCCTCTAATCCTAGAGGATCCCACTAATCATAGTCAGCATTGTTTGTCATTAAATTTTTCAAACTGAATGGAGTCTAGTTAAAAAATAATGGACCAGTCCACTTCAGTCTTCATCATAAGTTTAACCCTTTCAGTGTGGGAATCGTGTCACTAATTAATATTCTTTGCAAACAGTGTAGACCCAGACACATTTAGGACAGAAGGATCCTGTAGGAGCTCTGTGATCTAAATCTATATTGTTTGCAAATGCCAGTACACTCATTTCCTGCATTAAACTTTAATAAAGGATTAAGCCTTTACCCCATAAATACGCCTTTCTATGCCTTTGCAAACAGATAAGACACAGATCAGACAGCTCCTATGTGCTCTTTTGGGTTATGATTTGATATAAATATGATTCTACAGTTTCTGCGATGACCAAAATTTCCTGCGTCCATGTGCTATTATAACAATTAATGAAGTCATTATTTCTTATATGAATATTCATTGAGTAAATGGTTGACTCTGTGAAACTTAACGGAGAATTTGTGATTCTACGCAAACAATTTGAATTCAGATAATACAGTAGAACCTGTCTTAAGTGGTTATCAAAAAGGTCTTAGTATGGCTCTGTAAGGCAGGTGGTAGTTTAATGCAGGTCAAATGTAATGCATAAAGCTCCTATATAAGCTTTCTGTATTACTTTTGCACTGCATTAAGCATCTGCCTACTTTTTAACCCATTCTCTCATATAACCGTATATATATATCTCATAACCGTCTCTCATATAAAATGTTTACAATGTTCCACCTTCCATATTTCTTTATAACTATTTTGTTAATGAATATTCAGTAGGTAGTGAAATTTGGCCTAAATACAGAACAGGGAAAGGGTTAAAAAATTTATGTTCCTATGAATGTCTACTGTATGCCATATAACCTGGCTCATATCAGACTATCTTTTTGCAGCCCCCAGTCCTGCAGATGGTGAACCAGTCTAAACCAAACACTGAAACACAGTCCAGCTGTCACTGCAGTAATATCAACCGAGACATCCTATGTGAGGACAGACAGCTGAACGAGCTTTAAAGTTTTCTTCACATTAATTGCAATGGCCTCTTTACTGTGATATTTTGCAACGATGTTTTTACGAAATGCAATGATGTTTTAATTCTGTGAAATTTAGCTATACTACAAGCCCTAACTGCCCTAAGTATTCTCTTAGACAAACTTTGGTGAATAATGCAGACCCTGATCAACCTGTTCCTTAGGGCAGGATGATCAGGTTCTTCATAATTTGCTGCCATGTTAGTCTAGTTTAAAGTTATCAAAACAGTTTCAATTTGTATTATTCAGCTTTTACAAAATAGTTGTGTGATGAGAGTGAGTGTCCAAATGTTTAGGTTAACCCTTTCCCTCATACAGATGACTTTTGGCACCTTTGCAAACAGAGCAGACTCAGATCAGATGGTTCCAACAGGAGCCATCTGATCAGGGTCTGCTCTTTTTGCTTATGGAATAATATAGATCTAATTATACAGTTTTGCCATGGTTTCCTGTGTTAAAACACTTACAAAAAAGATTATTTCTTACAAGAATATTTATGAGGGAAAGGATTAATTAGGATTAAAATATTTCCGGGCATTGCAAATATCGGAGACCAAGATCATCTACTGATGTAAAAAAAACACAGCTACTGATTAGGGTCTACGCTGTTTGTGGAAATAGATGATAGACTTTTGCAGATACTTTTTAGTACTAAAATGGTGTAGGCCCTGGTTAGACTCCATGTTGATGATGTGATGACTGGTCTGGGACCAAAATCATGGTGTTACTCACACTACTGCTAATATTCTAATGAAATACCGGTACTAATTTCATTGAAATATGAATTATTGTTTGAATGAAAAATGAATAGTACAGTTTTAATGAATTATAATGTGCTTTTAAATGAATTGTAAAACATTTGTGTTCTAATGATTTATGAAATACGATATAGAATGTATTTTCAAGACACCTAAATAATTGTCTTAAAGAATATGCTCTTTTAATGAAATGTATAACCTTATTGTTTTAAAATCATTTGTATGTTTATGTATTATTTTTATGACACATGAACTTATTGTCTAACCCTTCGCTTGCTATTCGCGTCAATATGCCTACCTGTAAATAGTGAAGACCCAGATGAGACAGCTCCTGCAGGAGCTGTCTCATCAGGGTCTGCACTATTTACAAATTGATTGTGCAACCACTGCACTCCACAGCGGTGATTGCACAGCGAAATACTTGTACACAGTGAAGATATATGTAATTATACAACAGGGCATGGGTAAAGAAGGAGACATGTGTTTTAAAATTCAGCAAGCGAAGGGTTAACCCTTTACTCCATGAATATTCAGGTAAGAAACAATGACATCATGACTGTTATTTAGAGTAACTTTTATAATATCATACAAACGCAAGATTTGTTGGGCCCAGCTGGAAGTGTAGAATCATACCTATATTATTTTATAAGGAAACAAAGCAGACCCTGATTAGACAGCTCCTACAGGAGTCATCTCACATGGGTCTACTTTGTTTGCAAAGGCATAGAAAGGTGTATGAACAGTATCTATGGAGTAAAGGATTAAATGAAATATGAAAACTGTTTTAGAGAAATGTGAATAATTGTTTTTAACAAAACATTAGCTGTTTGAACCCTTTAACTAATGAATATTCATGTAAGAAATAATACAATCATGAATATGTATTGGACATTTTTTATAATGGTATATTAGCACAGGATATTTTATTTTGCCATAACAGAAGCTGAAGAATCAGGTACATACAGCAAACACAGCAGATCCTGATCAGATGCCTCAATCTGTTCTGGGTTTACTCTGTTTACAAAGGCTTGAAATAGCTTGAAATAGCTTCTCTATGAGGTAAAAGGTTAAAACATGCCTATGTTATCTATTACTTTTTCACAGTTTATTTAGTTTAATATTGTGCTATAAGAGAATTAAAAATATTATGCATACCGGTACTTCTCGTTTTTCTTTGACCATGAGGAATGAATATATTCAGCACTGAACTATCCCGTTGTCTAATGAATACTCATGTATGTAAGGAAAATGACATTATGAATATTAATTAGATGCACTTTTATTGTGGCATATAAACACATGAATATTTGGTCATGGTAAGAACTTTAGAATCTAAGTAAACAGAGTAGACCCTGATCAGATGGCTCCTCTGGTTGCAAAGACATTAATGGCTAAACGCTCCTGTTTATATTTGCCATCATAAAAAATCTAAAAATTAATATTAATAATGTCATTATTTCGGACATAAGTATTAATGGTTACAGATTAGTGGAGCTTCTAACAAACAGATCTGGAGATAAGATCCACACAGATCTATCTAGATGAGATCCACATTGATCTATATTGTTAAGATCCACACTGATCTATCTAGATAAGATCCACACTGATCTATCAAGTTAAGATCCACACTGATCTATATATTTAAAATACACACTGATCTATATTGTTAAGATCAACACTGATCTATCTAGATGAGATCCACACTGATCTCTCTAGATAAGATCCCTACTGATCTATCTAGATAAGATCCACACTGATCTATTTAGACGAGATCCACACGGATCTATCTAGATGAGATCCACACTGATCTATCTAGATAAGATCCACACTGACCTATCTAGTTAAGATCCACACTGATCTATCTAGATGAGATCCACACTGATATATCTAGATAAGATCCACACTGATTTATTTAAATAAGATCCACACTGATCAATCTAGACAAGATCCACACTGATCTATCTAGTTAAGGTCCACAATAATCTATATTTTTAAGATCCACACTGATCTATTTAGTTAAGATCCACACTGATCTATCTATCTAAGATCCACACTGATCTATCAAGCTATGATCCACACTGATCTATATATTTAAGATACACACTGGTCTATATTGTTAAGACCCACACTGATCTATCTAGATGAGATCAACAGATCTATAGATAAGATCCACACTGATCTATCTAGATAAGATCCATATTGATCTATCTAGATGAGATCCACACTGATCTATATTGTTAAGATCCACGCTGATCTATCTAGATGAGATCCACTGATATATCTAGCCACAATGACCTATCTAGATAAAATTCACACTGATCTATCTAGATAAGATCCACAATGATATATCTAGATAAGATCCACATTGATCCATCTAGATAAGATCCACACTTATCTATCTAGATAAGATCCATACTGGTCTATCTAAATGCCTTATTTTTCTGAAAAGCAATTCTCATGAGCAACAGCAAAATAGGGTCCGGTGGAGAAAAACAGAAATTATTTAACTTCAGCTCTGGTTTTACACAGTTATCAATCTGCATTGACCCTTGCCCTCACATAATTAATTGCCTTTTCACATCTTTAAAAACAGAGTAGACTCAGATCAGATGGCTACAATAGGAGTTGTCTGTACAGGGTCTGCTCTGTTTGCTTTTGGAAATTTGTAGATCTGATTATGCAGTTTCCACAACAATGAAAACAAGATGTTTGTGAAACACTATGCTCCCCAATATGACCTTTGACCCTGAAAGATGACCTCGACCTTGACATGTCACCCCTCAAAATGTGCAGCTTCATGAGATACACAGGCATGCCAAATATCAAGTCTCTATCTCTACTGGTTCAAAAGTTATGGCCAATGTTAAAGTTGGTAATTTGACCTCTGACCTTGAAGGATGACCTTGACCTTGACATGTCACCCCTAAAAATGTGTGGCTATATAAGATACATATGCATGCTAAATATCAAGTCACTATTTGTACTGGCTCAAAAGTTATGACCAATGTTAAAGTTGTCCTCAAACAAATGGACAGACAGACAGGGCAAAAACAATATGGTCCCAAGATCTGATCTGGGGGACATAAAAAGTCCTTTTCTATGTTCCATTTCATTGATTCTGTGCATGAGTATTCAGGAGGTAAAGAAATTTTGAATAAATAAGAAACAGGGAAAAGATTAATTTCATTAGTTTGTACTCTACAGTTACAAATATAGCTGACCCAGTCCTTTTACGATAGTATCAGCTGGCCAAGAGATTATAAAACTAAATACATCAAACTCTGTGCTCAAAACTTGGTTTTCATATCATCTTCTATATCCAAATTAAATAATACTTACACTGACTATTATGATGTGGGCTGTTCACTTGTACTTGTCATTTGCATCCATTGTCCACATTTTATTCACTATAGATTCATCATCAATACATTATCCATACACTACTTAACTTGTATCTGACTGGTTTATTGTTACTATTTTTAGTTTTCTTTGCTGTTTACGGCGAGCATCACACATAGAGTTTGTTATGGCTGCCTTCTTGGTTCTCTATTACCCATTATAAGTGGTGTGCCTCACTTCTTACAGAAAAAAGACAGTCTTCCAGTACCAAAATGATAAGAACCAGAGGGATATTTATATTCACACAAAAAGCCCCGTGACACAAGTTTTACAACCACTGGTCAACTCCGAGCTATTTTACAGTAGCAAAACCAGAGACATATAAATACCTGTATACATGAATATGTCGCTGGCAAAACCAAGTGGAAGTCTTCTCTTATTTCTTTGATGATTTTCAAATGCTTAATTGTACTTTATTTGCACATGTATAGTCAGTGGTGATCTCTGACGGGATATTGCTGTCATGAGTTGTATCCCGTGTTCACATGGCATTATAAAGTTTAATCTAATAAATAATAAGGATGTCACTATTTCTTACATGAATATTCAGTCGGTAAAGGGTTAACCCTTTACCTCATCAACAGTTATTCATGAACTCATGACCATGAATATTCAATAACTGAGTTTTTCTAATGGCACCTGAATACAGGAACTTTTGGCCATGACAGTCTGTACAATCAGATCTTTATTATCATTACATAAGCAAACTCTTATGATATCAGATGGTGCCTACAGGTACTGTCAATTCTGGGTCTACCCAGTTTGCATCATAATTTAAGCCACATTAATATGAAACATGCATGTAGCTTACCATAAAGTTTAAAATTAATCAAATCAGTATTGAAGATGCAAGGATGTGACTAAACTCCCCTAAAAATATTTCAGGAAGTATAAAAGTACAACAAATATATCAAGGCAGTTTAATGCCATTTGCACTTTAACTCTTTGCATGCAACGTAATTGTAGACTGCAAGATCCTATGCCTGTGATATACAATGTTTTCTCCATGTTTCTTCAAAAATACAATAAAACTGTCAAACAGGTTAGGTGTTGAAGAGACGTCCAGTTACTGAACATCTCATATGGATCCTAAGTGTATATGTTATCACAAATGTGTTATTTATAAAGAGTTATTAGACTAAGTACTGTTTAATGACTGGTTTTACTGGCACTAAGTGTTTAGCTAGAATGGCTCCAGCCCGAGTTTTAAGTACTGTTCTTACCTGGTTGATGACGGGTTCTACTGCCAATATGTGTTTAGCTAGAATGGCTCCAGCCTCTCTGAACACATGCTTGCACAACTCATCTCCCTTACTGCCAGCTGAGGAGAAGATAAAAATGTCACCAATGGTTTAGCAATATGTTCATGTGCAGGCAATTGTTTCACATAAAGTGTTGTGTTTGGTAGTAGTGCCGTGAATTAACCCTTTACTCTAAGAACATTCATGTAATAAATATGAATACTTATTAGCTAAATTTTAATACTGGTATATGAACACATACTTTTGGCCATGACAAAATCTGTAGAATCACAGCTATGGTAGATTATACCATAAGCAAACAGAACAGACCCTTATCAGACGTCTCTTACAGGCATTGTCTAAACAAGGTCTACTCTGTTTGCTAAGACAGTAAAAGGCTTATTTGTTGAGTAAAGTGTTCAAAAGGTAACAATACATTGATTAGATATTTGCTCTGTTACAAGTTTATACATGCTTTGACATGATGCCCAAAATGAAGAGAATTCAAGTGAGTGCATATCTAACCCTTTACTCCATAAATACATCTTTCTACATCTTTGCAAACAGTTCAGACCCAGATCAGAAGCTCCTGTTACTTATAACAATATAGATCTGAGTCCATGCTTATAAAACTTTTTAGTTGAGTCTGACTTCGTTCTCAAGCTTTTGATTGGTCAGATTTGAGTTCTCAAGCTTTTGATTGGTCAGATTTGAGCCAAAGGCTCAAATCTGACCAATCAAAAACTTTAGAACGCACTCAAACTCAACTAAAAAGTTTTATAAGCATGGACCCAGATCTACAGTTTCTGACATGTAAAGTTTTATGGGAGTTATAGCCCTTGTTCAGATTGTAGCTCTTATCATAGTGAACAAATGTGTGAAGTTTCATAAGATTTGCTGGAATAGATTTAAAAAATAGCCAGTTTTTACTTCCTAAATCCATAAAAGGGCACACTTTTGCAAAAACAAGAGGGCCAGAATACCCCTGATATCGCTCACCAGACATTCAGGAGAAGATTTTCAAAGTTTTCACTATATGTTTCTATAGACAAAAGTGTTCGTAGGAACACATGTATCACCTGCTCGCAGCTGACACAAAAACTGTTAATATGCTGGAGTGTGAAAATGAGAACAAAGGGGAAGAAAATGTTGTATTGCTATGCAATACATGAGTCCCCCTACGGATAAAAAAAAACTCCACTGACCCACCTACCCATGGTGTAGTTGACAATGGTATATACATGACAAACCTGAATGGTATTTGTAAAAATAATAAGAAAAACAATATGAATATGAATAACTCCAAATATAATGACGCTACAGTTAGGACCCTTGTGCATGACACTTCCTCTGATCATGCTTGTTCCATATGTTAGGTTTCAAATCAATTGAATCAGTAGATAAAGAGTTATTGTCCAGACAAGCACATGTGAAAAAGGGGAATAACTCCAAACATATTGATGCTAGAGTTATGGCCCTTGTGCAGGACACTTCCTCATATCATGCTTATTCCATACATGAAGTTGCAAACCAATTGAACCAGTAGATCAAGAGTTATTGTCCGGACAAGAAAATATGAAAAAGGGGAATAACTTCAAAAATATTGATGCTAGAGTTATGGCCCTTGTTCATGACAGTTCCTCTCATCATTCTTGTTCCATGTGTGAACTTTGACAGCGCTATGATGATTAGTTTAAAAATGACAGACAAAAAAATAAAGTGAGACAGACAGACAGACAGACAGACAGACAGACAGACAGACAGACGACGGAAAAGTGATCCCTAAGTGATACACTGCCTCTTAGCAGGTGACACAAAAACTAGCCGGCCCTGGGGCAGGACAATTTTGACCTAAGGGGCATAATTTATACATGTATAACTTTTGTAGAGGACCTGAACATGATGCTATGTGCCAAATATGAAAGCTGAGAACCTTCCAGTTTCAGAGGAGAAGATTTTCAAAGTTTTCACTATGCGTTTCTATTGAAAACTGTGTACCCCTGGGGTGGGGCCAATTTTTACCACTGGGGCATAATTTATATAACTTTTGTAGAGGACCTGAACATGATGTTATGTGCCAAATATGAAAGCTGAGAACCTTCCAGATTCTGAGGAGAAGATTTTCAAAGTTTTCACTATAGGTTTCTATTGAAAACTGGTTACCCCAGGGGTGGGACCAACATTCATTTTTGCTGCAGCGCTTGGTGGCAGGGAATACCCATCAAACACCAAACCCCAGTCCCTAAAAATTAACTATGGTACAAAATAAACCGTTTTCATCAATACTTATTTTGTTCTACAACAAAATATCATCAGCCTTTGTTGAATAGTTAATGAAACTAAAACAAAACCTGAATGAATACCAATACATTGGAGATACATCTTGTCTTCAATATTATACACATGTCTTCTTCGGTGTTTATTCAGTTGGTTTTCTTGCAATATACAGTAGAACCCTTCTAATGCGACCACTTAATGAATAAACATTGATGTCTTTATAAGCAGGTTGTTGCTTAATGCAGGACAAAAGTAATGCAG
Organism: Azorinus chamasolen; assembly: GCA_963576725.1. NCBI lineage: Eukaryota > Metazoa > Mollusca > Bivalvia > Cardiida > Solecurtidae > Azorinus > Azorinus chamasolen. The sequence continues at coordinate 5,799,235 of OY755245.1, forward strand.
AAAGCTCCTTTAGGAGCTATCTGCAGGACTTTTGTGCTGCATTAAGATACCACCTGCATCTAGCACCCAGAATTATACCTCTTTTAGGTGGTCGCATTAGCGGGGGGTTACTGTATTTCTTTTCAGCACATAAACAAATGATCTATGTAAGTGTTAGGCATTTTTAAAACACATTGCAAGTAGAGACTATCACTTTAAGGTTAAAATCATTTCATCAGTTTCATTTGTGTTAGAGAGTGGAGTTTATGGTAAATATTATACTCACCAACTGCAAGTTCCTTGCACATGCCAGCAATCTTGGATTTGTCAAAATCTGAATACAGGTAGCTCAGCATACCACTTTTATCTGTGATCTGTCACAAGGATAAAAACAAGTCAATGCCTAGAGTACACTAAATGATAGGACACTCAATCTCTAGCAAAGCATACCACTTTTAATTGTGATCTGTCACATGGATAAATCCAAGTCAATGCCAAGAATTATCACTAAAGGTGATTGAATACCTCCCTCAGCTGCCTTGATCGCAAATCAAAGTAGTGACCTAGTTTTTGACCCCATGTGACCAATTTTCCATCTTGTCTGAGATTTTATCAAGACAGTCATTCTGACCAAGTTTCATGAAAATTGGACAAAATGTGACCACTAGAGTGGTCTTTCTACTGTTTGGCCTAGTGACCTAATTTTTGACACCACATGACCCACTTTCAAATTTTCCGAGATTTTATGAAAAAAATCATTCTGATAAAATTTCATGAAGATTCAGCTACAAATGCGACCTCTATAGTGTTTTACTACTATTTGACCTAGTAACCTAGTTTTTAACCCCACATAACCCGCTTTTAAACTATCTCGAGATTTTATTAAAACAATCATTCTGACCATGTTCATGAATATAAGACAGAGTGTTCACAAGGTTTTCCTACTATTTGACCTTGTGACTTAGTTTTTCAACCCACATGACCTACTTTCAACCTCACCCGAGATTTTTATTAAAACAATCATTCTGACCATGTTTCATGAAGATTGGGATGAAAATATGACCTCTAGAGTGTTCACAAGGTTTTTCTACTATTTGACCTAGTTTTTTACCCCATGTGACCCACTTTCAAACTCAGGCGAGATTTTATCAAGACAATCATTCTGACCAAGTTTCATGAAGATTGTACTAAAGTTGTGACCACTAGAGTGCTCACTGTGCCAGGACTGAGGTTGTGCCACGGACGGACATGCCAGGGACAGACATGCCATGGACAGACAGACCACCCAACACACTGACTCCTATATACCCCCTCTCAAACTTTGTTTGTGGGGGTATAATAATAGAACACGCAATATACCCTCTCCATTTGTTTCTTAAGCTGAATAATTCAATGAGGTATCACTTTGAAAATTTTATCACTGTACTCCATAAATATGCTTTTTACGCCTTTGCAAGCAGGGTAGAGCCAGATGAGGTGGCTCCTGTAGGAGCCATCTGACCAGAGTCTGCTCTGTTTGCTTATGATATAATATAGATATGATTCTACAGTTTCTGCCATGGGCAAACATTCCTGTGTCCATGTGCTATTATAACAATTAATAAAACTAATATTCATGATATCATTATTTCTTACATGAATATTCATGGAGTAAAGGGTCAAATGATTCTTATAGCATAGTAATAGTGTAGCCCGTGATCAAACTGCTCATACACTATTTGCCTAAGAGTTTCTGTCAGATTACTGGTATATATGATAATAATGGGATATAGTTTAACCCATTCCCACTTTAATAGGCTATTTTCAGATCCAACCTCTTTCATTAAATCTACCAAAAAGGAGCATTAACTTCCTGTGGAGCAAATGCTCTATTTATCACAACGGTTTCACAAAGTGACTTTTACAGAAGCGCCAAAAGGCGTCAATATGCGGGAATGGGTTAAATGCATGATCAGAACTCTTTCAATATTTTATACCTTACTCATAAAATGATACATTTTGTATTCCTTTTCTTACTATTTTTGAATTTCAACATTAGTATTGCAAATACATGTATGCCAATTTTCATCCACTATGGGTAAAACAGTTTTACAGGGATATAAATCATAATCATCAACTTATGTCCATAGTGATGGTAAACTTTACAGACATTGAACTTATGACTCAAGTAAATGGTTTTCAGAATACATGTATAATAAAACGTTAATCCTTTACTCCATAAATACGCCTTTCAACGCTTTTGCAAACAGAGCTGTATGATCAGGGTCTGCTCTGTTTGCTTGTGGAATTATACTATATAATCCCACAAATTCTTTTATGGCCAAAATTTCCTATGTTCTTGCTTTTATGAAAATTAATCAAATTGAATAGCATGATGTCATAATTTCTTACATTAATATTTGTACAGTAAAGGTTAACCCACTAGGAAACAAGAGCCGCGTGCGGCGCCAACGCTCGTCTGATGTGGTGCTTGTCCAGCTAAATTAGACATTTTTGAAAAATATGAACGCCAATAACTCCAAAATTTATCCAAAATGTAGGGGCCTTCCCCTCAATGAGATCTACTAACCTATGAAGTGCATTTTTTTCGTGCCTTTGCAAACAGAGTAGACCTCGATCAGACTGATCCTATAGGAGCTATCTGATCAGGGTCTGCTTTGTTTGCTTATGATATAATATAGATATGATTCTACAGTTTCAGTCTGAGCCAAAACAGCCAGTACAGTCCACTCTCGTTATGGCGAACTCGCTTGACACGAATTTCTCGTTGACACGAAGTTTTTGTAAAGTCCCAACTTTTCTTCCTATATATTCTATATAAATTTAAGTTTTTAAGACGAATTCGAACTGATCACATTTTCGTTAAGTCGAAGTCATTTTCCGTCCCCAAAGCGTTTGTTTGCATGTAATTATCGGTGTTTGTATCGAAGTCGCACCTCTCAGTCTTATTGAGTTCGATGTGTGAATTGGACCTTTTGATCCGACCCTGGCAAAGTACGCCAGGTGATCGCGACACACGTAATTACAGTGTTTTGTGGGTAAACAATCACTGATGTCAGATAATTATTCAAACTGTGGAACAATGCCGCGTTGAGTGAACGTTATTTAGTAAAATGACACCTTACCGTTCATTCGTCCTAAGTGTCAATCATAACTAATGTAGTAAGAAAGATAACTCTCACGCGTCCTCGCTTCCGGACCATTTTGTAGAGATTGGATAAAAAGTAAGGCCTGTTCCTTATTTTATTACCAATACATGCGGTTCAACATTGAATTTAATTTGTCACTTGAGTAATAGCGAAACAGCTCACGGCGAAACATGTAAAATGGTGACTACATTTTGAAACGCCTGGTTTCCCGAATACGGCTGTTCTCTTAGATGTACCGGAAGTACACGAATCGGCAACCAGCTAGTTCACGTGTGATTGCGTATTTCCGGTGCCCGTTTAGGAAAAGGGATTTCCCATAGAAATGGCGTAAACAAACGATGCGCTTTAAAAATCGCCAAACCAACGGTGATTAATTCAATAATAAAAACAAAAAAGGATCTGAAAATAGGATAGGGCCTTGTAAATTACGGCATAGTGTCATTAATGGAGGGTAGGAAAGACAGAATTTTGTTCTCGCAGTAATGGATCAACACGCACATGTACAATTTTATATACACAGAGTGCGATTCTTTTTACACAATGTGAAGACTAAACTGTAAAAGCACATTAGTATTCTTGTAATATGGCAGCTTGTTTAAGGTGAACGTAATGGAAGAGAAACTGGATTTTTTTGAAAAAATGGCATGTGATTTTTGAGTCGAACTCTCGATGAGTCGAAGTTTTTAACAGGTCCCGACGAACTCGACATAACGAGAGTCGACTGTATATGTATGCCATAATAAAAATTCAGATAATACATAGTCATGATGTCATTTTTTCTTACATGCATAAGAGAAAGGGTTAATAAATGAATATAAACAAGGGCATGTTGTATTGCTATGCAAGACATGAGTCCCCCACCGGACTGAAAAAAACCTCCACTCTCCCCACCCAACCCACCCATGGTGTGGTTGACAATGGTATATACATGACCACCTGAATGGTACAAGAAAATATGAAAAAGGGGAGTAACTCCAAAAATATTGATGCTAGAGTTATTGCCCTTGTGCATGACACTACACCTCATCATGCTTGTTCCATATGAGAAGTTTCAAATCAATTGAACCAGTACATAAAGAGTTATAAACTGGACAAGAAAATATGAAAAGGGGAATAACTCCAAAAATATTGATGCTAGAGTTATGGCCCTTGTGCATGACACTACTCCTGATCATGCTTCTTCAATGTGTGAAGTTATAATGAATTTGGCTTAACTTTGTAGGAGATATTGCCCGGACACGAAGCGTGACATCCGGACTGACAAGAAAATATGAAAAAGGGGAATAACTCCAAAAATATCAATATAAATGCTTGAGTTATGGCCCTTGTGCATGACACTACTCCTCATCATGCTTGTTCCATATGTGAAGTTTCAAATCAATTGAACCAGTAGATAAAGAGTTATTGTCCGGACAAAAAAATACGAAAAAGGGGAATAACTCCAAAAATATTGATGCTAGAGTTATGGCCCTTGTGCATGACACTACTCCTGGTCATGCTTCTTCAATGTGTGAAGTTATAATGAATTTGGCCCAACTTTGTAGGAGATATTGCCCGGACACGAAGCGTGACATCCGGACTGACAAGAAAATATGAAAAAGGGGAATAACTCCAAAAATATTGATGCTAGAGTTATGGCCCTTGTGCATGACACTACCCCTCATCATGCTTGTTCCATATGTGAAGTTTCAAATCAATTGAACCAGTAGATAAAGAGTTATTGTCCGGACAAAAAAATATGTAAAAGGGGAATAACTCCAAAAATATTGATGCTAGAGTTATGGCCCTTGTGCATGACACTAGCCCTCATCATGCTTCTTCAATGTGTGAAGTTATAATGAATTTGGCATAACTTTGTAGGAGATATGGCCCGGACACGAAGCGTGACAGACGGACGGACGGACGGACATGCTAACAAATGGGTAGTTGTGTGACTTTTTCCTTTGATCTTTTCTTGTGTGACTAGTCCCACAAGAAAAACTATTTTTGGCTCTAACTTTGGAAAAGAATGATCTGGAAGCTAACCCTAACCCTAACCCTATATCCCACAACTGGCCAGGTTAATGTCACAAGAAATGGCCAGGTTAATGTCACAAGAGATGGCCAGGTTAATGATTTTACTTGTGGGACTAGTTAGAAAAAGTCACACAACTACCCTTTGGTGAGTGCGGACGGACGGACGGATGGACACACTAACAAATGGGTAGTTGTGTGACTTTTTCCTTTGATCTTTTCTTGTGGGACTAGTCCCACAAGTAAAACGTATTTTTGGCGCTAACTTTGGAATAGAATGATCTGGAAGCTAACCCTAACCCTAACCCTATGTCCCACAACTGGCCAGGTTAATGTCACAAGAAATGGCCAGGTTAATGTCACAAGAGATGGCCAGGTTAATGATTTTACTTGTGTGACTAGTTAGAAAAAGTCACACAACTACCCATTGGTGAGTGCGGACGGACAGACGGACGGACAGACGGACGGAATCGAGCAAACCTATAGTCCCCCAACCGGTAACCGGTGGGGGACTAATAAATGAATGTATCAGCCATGAGGTAATAAGTGCACTAGTTCATATTATTCTACAGTTAATATGTAACAAGGGCTTACCTTAAAGTAATCCTGCATGATACTTCTGACCCGTGAGGTGTCATATGGACACTTAATCAATCCATCTTCATGGTCAAACATAGCTTTCAGAGCTTGCTGCGTAATACAGTATGCCGATCCCTCATCCCCCATCAGGTGTCCCCATCCACCACACCGTCCAGTTGTACCATCTGGGTTAATGAGCTGACAGTTGGAACCAGTTCCAGAGATAAGTACTATTCCACCTGTTAAACAACAATATGCTCAGAATTTATATCAGCTGGCAAAGTTCAAACACATTTCATTGTACCAAATTCCTTTATTTAACCCTTTCCATGTGCAATAATTAGTCCAAATTTCAATACCTACAGAATATTTAAGGACAAAATAGTTATAATGAAATATGGAAAGTGTAACATTGTAGTCATTTTCTGAAACAAAAGAAACAAATATATCAAATTCCATTAGCAAACAGAGCAGACCCCTTAGGAGCTTTCTGATCTGTGTCTCATTTGTTTGCAAATGGGTACAAAGGCGTTTATATGAAGGAAAAGGAGTACCAATATGTGTAAATACAATTCATTTGCACAGCTCCAGATTAGAATATTTGGGAAATTATTCAAAACGTTTTCTATATTTTTCAGCGAAACTCTACCTTTATGGTACTATCGGTAATACAGATCACGTTGGAGAGACAGTTCTGATGAGTTCCACAAGCAGACTGTGACATGATTGATGTAACATAAAGTCAAGGCTATTACAATGCTCCAACTGCTATATATTGTATACATGTATCTGTCTTTTCAAGTAGACCCAGATCAGACGACAGACAGACTTACAGACGATGGAAAAGCGATCCCTAAGTGACACACTGCCTCTCAGCAGATGACACAAAAAATATAACATTATAAAATTTCTTTATAGTAAATATTTTAAGAATAAAAAAGAAATGTTGAGTGAGACAAATGAATTACTTCATACATACCAAGAGCTGTGGCTGTATAGAGAGCGCCCCATGAATCGCCCGCTACATAGAGGTCTTCACAGTCCTCCTTGTATTGTTTCTTCATCTCAGCAATCACCTTCACCTTGGATGGCTCATCATCAATACCGCTCATAGACAGACCCTGGGTTACAGAAAAACACAGAAAAAGAGATGAAGCAATACTAGGAAAATCAGTTTTCTTTTCTATTTCAATCTTTTTACCTTTTAACCCATTCCCTCCTACCGACGCCTTTTGACGCCTTTGTAAAAGTCATTTCTTGGAACCATTGTGATAAACAGAGAGCATTAGCTCCAAATCACAATGGTTTAAAAATACACAATTCTAAAACCTTTTAACCCATTTCCCTTTCTACCAACGCCTTTTGAAACCAATTGTAAAAGTCATTTTTTGAAACCATTGAGATGAACAGAGCACTTGCTCAATAGGAGATCATGCCCTATTTATTTATCACAATGATTCAAAACTATTCTAATATTTTCCTTTATTCTAGTAAATGCTCATGTTGAGCAGAGTTATGTAGAGGTTGTAAGAGGTTGGGTCTAAAAATAGTCAAGAAGCGAATGGGTTAACCATTACAATTCTGACCTTGATTATAAGTGACCCTAAAAGACAATCCATGAGTGGAACAACATTCTGAATCCCCATCAAACCCCTTTCACTCTCACACTTCGTCTCCTTGCAAGTTTGGTCACACTATGCATTTACTATCTAACATTATGATTATTGTCTGGAAATTATTCTTAGTAACTGACCTTTGAGAATCCAAATGCAATCCTAACCTTTGTCTCCATGCAAACTGTATACCAAGTTTGTTTAAATATGTCATTCATTTCTCAGGCTAAGGGCAGTTAACTATTTTTTTTTCTATTTTTCAAGTAAGAGTGGCCTTGACCTTGATCCCAGAAAGTCCAAAATACAATGACATCCTTTGTTTCTACACAAACTGTCTTTCAACCTAGTTTTCAGAATAGTTTGTCATTCCTAACCAATTTTTTCTATTTTCGGTATCAGGTGACCTTACCCAGAACTAAAGAAATGTAATACATACAATCCAGAACTTCATCTCTATGAAAGCTATCCAAACACAATGTTTTTTCTTTCCTAACTGAAGTTATTGTCCTGGAAATATTTTTCTGTTTTTAACAATAATGAATTTGACCCTAGACTCCCCAAATATATTCCTTCACTTTGTCTCCAAGCAAGGAATCTGTACAACAAGTTTGCAAACGATTTGTCCTTCTTAACTTAAACATTGTCTGGAAACAAAAAGTTTTGATGCCATTCTGCAAACCCTCATAATGATTGATATACCTGGATGCAATAGCCAAGACTTGGAAAAGTCTTGTTTATAATACAGAAAACTAACTGACATAATGTACAGTGACTACAGTCAGTGCAAGGCAACAGGGCTTAGCCATTCTCTTGTTTTGAAAAAATGCAGCATCTCAAAAACATTTCTACTTTATAAAATATCTGAAATACCTCTGGAGTTATGCTCTGGACAAGAAATAAGGAGTAAGGGGAATAACTCCATATCTATTTCAAGCAGCATTTTGGTTTATTGTATTTCCTTTAAATCCCCTGTACCAATATGTGACCTTTCATTAGAACATCTTCCCATACTTTTGGAGTTATGCCCAAGACAAGTAAGAAATATCCATTGTATTGAAGACAGAATTATGGTTCTAATACAATGTGCTCCCTGTCAATGTCCTGCAGCCATAAATGAACTTTCATTGGACCAAACGTTATGCTCAATTTGTTATTTAATGTCATGGCCAAAATAAATGGTGACAAATGAATAACCGTAATAGCTTGGACTATTTTATCAGTAATAAAGAGCTTGAATCTTGATCAGATGCCTGCCATGTTGTGATTAGCATGAGAGAAGTGTGAATATTTACAGATACGCCTGGCTTGAAATTGTGAATTCCAGAAATAATACAAGGCATTAGGACATGCATACAATATTGAATGCAAAAAAAAACAACTGAGTGACATTTGTACTTGGTTGTAACTATCATCATGATAAAAAACTGTTGAAATTCATTTATTAATTAACCCATTCCCTCATATTGACGACTCTGTAAAAGTCACTTTGTGAAACCATTGTGAAAAATAGAGCAAATTGGAGCAAATGCTCTATTTATCACAATGGTTTCAAACTACAAAATTCTAAAACTTCCCTTTTTTCTAGTTATTGCTCCTTTTCGGTAGATTTATTCAAAGAGGTTGTATCGAAAACAGCCTATGAGGTAATGGGTTAAACCATTCCTTCTTACTCAGTACTGACACATTGTTTTTAAAGTAATCATTAAAACCATTGTGATAAATAGAGAATCTGCTTCATTGTAACAAATACTCTTTTCATTACATTTGTTTCAAAACTATATAATTCTAAAATTGAACTTATAATTCTATCAGTCCATAGTCATATATCAAGCAATACTACAAAATTCTAATGAATTAATATACATGTATTTTCAAGTAATACAAGGACATACCGGTACTTAGTGTTCTACACCAAATTATTCCAGCTATTTTATGAGATAACAACCAAATATACATGTAGTAGTTACCATTTGATACTTACTATAGCCCGCAATTTTGTTGATGGATCTATCTTGGCTATCTGTTTTGCTTCTACCAACATCCCATGAATTCTCTTCAGACACTCGTCAATGCCAATCAGCTGGGAACATAAACTCATGTCAATGAACTATACCTTTTCCCTCATACAAAAATCTTTCATGCCTTCGAAAACAAAGTAGACCCAGATCAGATGGCTCCTGTTTGCTAATAAAATTATAATAGATCTGCATCAACAGTTTTTGTCAATACCAAAACATCCTATGTACATATGCCATAATAAAACCTCGCCCAAATATATTCATGATGTCATTATTTCTTACATGAATATTCAACAGGGAAAGGGTAAATACTTATCCTGTTGATCCTATCCTGCAAACAGCTCTGATCAAAATGAAATGAGATGCCAAATAGCTCAGCATCTCATCAGAATCCAAGCCGTTTGCTAGTTTAACCCTTTCAGTGTATTATCTTTATTTCCAATTCAATACCTACTAATATTCATGGACAAAATAGTGAGGTGGAACATTGTAGCTATTTTAGAAAGTAAATAAACAGATCTATAAGCTCCATTAGCAAACAGAGCAGAGCCTACAGAAGCAGTCTGCTGGTAGCTGGTCTGGGTGTACACCATTTGTAAATGCAGATCAGGTTATTCCATGTTTCTTTTGCAACAATAACAATAAGCAACATGACAATTATATGACAAACAATTTTATAAACATGAAAGTTTTAAAATGTGCAAAAATTCTGAAAGCAGGAGATCCTTCGAAAGCAAAAGCAGCAATGCGACAAGATAAAATTGCAGACTTAAGTTTTAATGAGTCTGCTCATGAGCAGTTATAAAATTTGCAAAACTACTTACACTCTCTAGCACCGACTAAAGAAGCCCTATATTATTCAATTTTAATAACTAAAAGCATTGAACTTGATGATCCTGAAGGAACAGAGGATATAACATCACTGAGAATGAAGTACAGGGTGACTTTTTACGGCTGCCACATGAGCACTTTACACCGGCTTTATTATCTATAAAGTATGTAAACCATTTTCATAAAACTGTTTCAAAAGTTGTTTGATCTGGGTCAACAATCTATGCAGTAGCTAACATCTTGCCTACATTTAATGGGTGACAAGATACAAAACGATCTGAAATTATGCATATTATTACAGTTTTATTACAGGCAATTTTTTAATATATACCCATTGGTTTGTTCCTTCTCCTTCACTTTGAGATAAAAGTTTCCCATCAGAGCTGTACAGGACAAACTTTGAGTGAGTGGCTCCACTGTGAAGATATATTTGAAAATTTGAAACTCTGAAGCTTAGACAAATGCATGCAAAAGAATTAAAAAGGTAAAGACAGAAAATTTTATTTACAAAGTAGTTTTTTTGGCTGCAAATATTGACATCATAGTTGTCTGCTACTATTCTAAATGTCAGTTTTCAGCAATTTCTCTTCATTTCGCCTAAAAAGCAATTATAGTGATTGTGTGTCCCACCTTCTGTATGATACAGGTATGGATAACATGGTAAAACTGTAAAGAATGTTTGTAACAGGATAAAATTGACTTGTTCTGTTGTTTTCATAGTGCACATGTGAATATTATTAAATGACCGAATGAGTATGACATACTGCATATCGATAAGAAGAATACATTTGTATATGCAATGTATTATTATTGGACACATACAAAAAAAAATGTATGAAAATGTAAGAATTCAGCATTAATTGATTGCATTTATAAATTGAATATTTATCTATCCATCCATGTGTTATATTTGTAACAAGAGGGCCAAGATGGCCCTTAATCGCTCACCTGATTACCATAGATTTAAGATTTTTGCAGGGTAGCCCATGGGTAGGGTCAATATTGAACTTAGGGACAATATATGAACAATGTTGATAGTGGATCATGAGCAGTGGATCATGAGCAGTGGTTCTGCAGAACAAGATTTTCAAAGATTTAGTATATTGATTTTATCAAGACAATGATTCTGACCAATGAAGATTGCGCTAAAATATGCTCTCTAAAGTATTTTTCTAAGATTTGACCTAGTGACCTACTTTCTATTCCCACCCAACCCATGATCACACTCAACCTTGATATCACCAAGACAAACACTCTGTGCAAATTTGAGGAAGACTGGGCTAAAAATGTGGCCACTGTAGTGTAAACTAGATTTCTCTAAGATATGACCCAGTGACCTACTTTTTGACCTCACATAACCCACTTTCAAACTTGTCCAAGATTTTATTAGGACAATCATTCTGACCAATTTTCATGAAGATTTGGCTATAAATGTGACATCTAGGGTGTTCATAAGGTTTTCGTACTATTTGACCTAGTGACCTAGTTTTTAACACCACTTGACCTACTTTCGAACTAGTCCGAGATTTTATCAAGACATTCATTCTGACCAAGTTTCATGAAAATTGGACTAAAATTGTGACCACTAGAGTGTTCACAAGGTTTTTCTACTGTTTGACCTAGTGACCTAGTTTTTAACTCCACTTGACCCACTTTCGAACTCGTCCGAGATTTTATTAAGACATTCATTCTGACCTAGTTTCATGAAGATTGGACTAAAATTGTGACTACTAGAGTGTTCACAAGGTTTTTCTACCGTTTGACCTAGTGACCTAGTTTTTTACCCCACATAACCCATTTTTCAAACTCCTCCAAGATTTTATCAAGACAATCATTCTGACCAAGTTTCATGAAAATTGGGCTAAAAATGTGACCTGTAGAGGGTTCACAAGGTTTTCCTACTATTTGACCTAGTGACCTAGTTTTTAACCCAACTTGACCCACTTTCGAACTCGTCCGAGATTTTATCAAGACATTCATTCTGACCAAGTTTCATGAAGATTAGACTACAATTGTGACCACTAGAGTGTTCACAAGCAAATTGTTGACGACACACGACGCACGACGCACGACGGACGACGGACGACGGACATTCAAGTCTCCCAAAAGCTCACCCTGAGCTTTGCTCAGGTGAGCTAATAAATCATGTAAAATTGATTTAAACTTGTTATTATTGAAAACAAGGGCATGTTGTATTGCTATGCAAGACATGAGTCCCCCACCGGACTGAAAAAAAAACTCCACTCTCCCCACCCCACCCACCCATGGTGTAGTTGACCATGATATATACATGACCACCTGAATGGTATTAGTACCTACTTTCATACATTTAATCAGTAAAAAAGTTATTGCCCGACAACAAAATATGAGAAAGGGGAGTAACTCCAAAAATATTGATGCTTGAAAAAGGGGAATAACTCCAAATATATTGATGCTAGAGTCATGGCCCTTGTGCATGACACTACTCCTCATCATGCTTTCTTCAATGTGTTAAGTTATAATGAATTTGGCCTAACTTTGTAGGAGATATGGCCCGGACATGAAGCGTGACAGACGGATTGACAAGAAAACATGAAAAAGGGATATAACTCAAAAAGTATTGATGCTAGAGTTATGGCCCTTGTGCATGACACTACCCCTCATCATGATTGTTCCATATGTGAAGTTTCAAATCAATTGAATCAGTAAATAAAGAGTTATTGTCCGGACAAAAAAATATGTAAAAGGTGAATAACTCCAAAAATATTGATGCTAGAGTTATGGCCTTTGTGCATGACACTAGCCCTCATCATGCTTCTTCTATGTGTGAAGTTATAATGAATTTGGCATAACTTTGTAGGAGATATGGCCCGGACACGAAGCGTGACAGACGGACAGACAGACGGACGGACAGACAGACGGAATAGAGCAAACCTATAGTCCCTCAACCGGTAACCGGTGGGGGACTAATAAATTGGAATTTGTGTATAGTGGGACACACAGGTAATGTAAATGGGTGAAGAAATGCATATATTACTTTATTAAGTTTCCGTTTCACACCTCAGCATGTGCAGATTCATTGCTTGTGCATTAATTTGACTTGATTAAGTGCTGTGCATACCTTTAATTGGATGCATATTTGACAAATAATGTGAATTCAGTTCTTTTTAAACCCAATTAACATATTTTAACAACAATGTTGATATGTTTGCCCTGAATATGCCGTGCCTACCTTTAATTGGACACGTTTGATAGATCTGTTTCTAAAATGATTAGAACGTTCCAACTTATAACGGTATCCAAACCATGCACAGTTTTTTATTTTAATACGCGCCTCACCTTTACCTTTACCTTGTACATACACAAATGTACGACAATGCTCCAGAGAGGGCCCAGTACATAAATGGAAGAAGAAGAAGACAGTGTCGAAAAGAGGAGACAACACGATACCATTGGTGCGAACTACAATCAGACAATCACTATTCTATAATTGCTTTATAGGCAAAATCTCCAATTGTTTTACTATTTAGGCGAAATCGTCACTAGGCGAAATATCCGTAAACCTCTCAAAGTGTTGGCCAAGTTTCACGTATACCTGGATTACTAGTAGCTATTAATCGCGAAAACTAATGGCATTCCAACATCGGTGGGCGTGAAACTATCTGACAGTTGTTATCACGAAAGTAAAAACAATTATTTACATGAAGTTAATATTTTTCGTAGTAATCCAGTTTATCTATAAATAAGAATTATAGCTCATTTACCCTTCTACTCCACCAAAGTATTGTAAATTTGACATCTTTTAATGCAGACAATTTATCGCAGAGTTAAAACGTCAGCCGAATAGACGGGTCGTTTCGGGCCCAACCCGTTTCGGCCTTGGTCGTTTCGGCCTGGGATCGAAACGACCAAGGAATACGTGAATCAGCGACGAGGGTTGATAGAGTGCATTTGTATGCAAAGTTTATCAGGAACAAAAATGGAAGTACTTACACTGTTAATGATAAACATATTAATTAATTCCAGACCTAATTCATTAAAAGAATCGTTAACTGAAAATCCAAATACTTCACTGCTACTGGGCATTATATAGTACTATATTAATTTCGTGCATCAGTTCTTTTAAGACATAAAACTTTATTAAAGCAGAATGTGTTTTCTTTTTCAGAAAATGGATAATTGACAAGAAAAAAACAAACACATGTGGGTGTTATGCATTTTAATACATTGGCAAACAGATTAGATCCAGATTCGACAATCGATGTATGATCAGTCTTATCAGGATCTGCTTATCTTCTTCTTTCTATTAATTCACTCCATCATTAATGATTATTACGTGAAGGCGCTGGATTTCACAGTTAAAATTCCCGCTACTTTTAATTTAAAATAAAAAGGATACTACATATAGGATATATACGCCCCGTACTTGACCATCATAATACGGCATATACTGTTGTTGAAATATTCCTGTAACCTTTAGCTTGCCGAGCAAATTATTTTTTACAGAAATTTTCACCCGCTATATTTTCACAATGCAAGCTATATTTTCAGTCTGTCTCTAAACATATGTAAGCAGGATGTCAAACAGTTTTTGAATCTTGTTAAGAAACTTAGTTATTCAACATATCTCATCTGGATCCAAAGTGTTCGCAAAAATCATTCATCCGTCATTTCCTGACATTGTTAGAAGTATTTTCTTTCTTTGAGTGTTACATTGTCATTGTCATTATTTATTTATTTTATTATGAGTTTGGATAATGTGTAAAGGAATAGCAGGCATCCGTTTACTCCACACAGACGCATTTTGACCACCAGTGCCGTTTTCAAACAGGATATACCCAGATCAGACTGCATATGTAGAAATGTAGGAGCCATCTGATCACGATCTGCTCTATTTGCTTATGGAGTTATTTAGATTTGATTTTAAAGTTGCTCTTATTCATGATACCATTATTAAAAAACATAGCTAAATAATATCCATATAGTAGACCCTGTCTAAAGCCGCCATTTATTGATTGATCATACGAGTCTTAAGAGCGAATGGTTGCTTAATGCAAGACAAATGTGATGCAAAAAAGCTGCCATGGGAGCTTTATGTATTATCTTTGACCTGCTTTAAACTACCATCTGCCTTAGAGATCCGTAATTAGACCTCTTTATGACGGCCGCCAAAGACAAGTTTTACTGTAGTTATTTATGACATATGCGAATAGTAACGGGTTAACCCTTTACTTCATATAAACGTGTTTTCAAACGCATTTGCAAACAGAGTAGACTAAAATCAGACGACTCCTACAGTAACCGTCTGATTAGGGTCTGCTCCGTTTTCTAATGGAATTTTAAATATCTGTTTCCCTCTTTTCTAAAATGGCTACAATGTTCCACCTTCCATATTTTAATGTAACTATTTTGATCTATGAATATTCAGTAGGTATTGACATTTGGAATAAACGTAGAACAGGGTAATGATTAACTCTTTTCCTGCTTATTTAATTTTCGTCAGCTCCAACTATCACCTGTTTTATACTGCTATGACAACCTGTAGAATCAGATCTATATATCGTTTTACAAGCAAACAGGACATATCAAGATCAGACGGCACCCACAGGAACTGACTGATCTTGTCAATTCTGTTTGCAATGGCGCTATAAGGCGTATTTATTGAGTAAAGGGTTAACTATTATCCTGCTAGTTGACTATTTCCATCATTAACATTTAATAAGAAATATTGAAATTACTAATATTCAATTCAATTCAATTTCTTTATTACATAAAACATACATAGTGTGCTTATAGCAAGCATGATAAAGAATACAATACAGTAATATATGAACATGTTAATAGACAAAACGAATGCTAGATCTATACCTCTTTCAAAAAGAAAAAAAGACGAATAGAAAGTAAGGCTGTTGTTTTGATGTTTGTTTGTTTGTCTTCCGTTGTTTGTTTTTCCCCCTTTCATTTCATTTCCATAGAAGAGCTCTATCTGAAATTTGAATTTTGACATTTTAAAGTCTGAAATTAGAAGTTTCTTTAGGATAGATAGGTGCGAATACATGTATTTTTGTTATTTATTCTTCTCCTTTTTAACTCTGTTTATTTATTTTTACTTATTGTTCTAATATTGTTAGGTTATTCTAATATTGTTATATATGTTTTATCTTGTTATCTTATTATAATGTTCTAATATTAGCTTGTTATTTATAAATTTATTTGTTTATTTGTTTGCTGAATGACTTTAAGTTGTTTGTTTTTATTCTTATTTATTTTCTTACTGTTTTTGTGTCTGATTCTGATTTGGTTTGCAAAATAAATATATTTGGAAATATTACTGACAATCTTTTTGTTGTTTGTGCACATTAGAATTCTAAACTTTTGTATCGTAGGCCATGTGTAGTAATATCGTGGTAAGTAATCCGTGCGTAATTGGCTGTACCTTGGGCAGAAGGAATTAGTACTCATTTTCAATTTGATGATTTGTGCACTTAGTACAGATTCGTTGATTTCTTTCTGTACTTGTATATCTTCCTGTTTCTACTTCTAAATCATGATGTTTTTGTGTCTGATTTCTGATTTGGTTTGCAAAATAAATATATTTGGAAATATTACTGACAATCTTTTTGTTTTTTGTGCACATTAGAATTCTAAACTTTTGTATCGTAGGCCATGTGTAGTAATATCGTGGTAAGTAATCCGTGCGTAATTGGCTGTACCTTGGGCAGAAGGAATTGGTACTCATTTTCAATTTGATGATTTGTGCACTTAGTACAGATTCGTTGATTTCTTTCTGTACTTGTATATCTTCCTGTTTCTACTTCTAAATCATGAGATGGTATCCTAAATCTTGTCAAAGCAATTCTGAATTTCTTTTCACGAATAAATGAGAGATGTTTTTCAAATTCGAGGTCATATTTAAATAGGTCATATGCCTCCAGGCGGTTAGAGTTATTTATTTTTACATACCAGCTTTGTTTATATAAATTAATAATTTGATATTTAATGGCTCCTAAGTCTATTCGTATGTCATTTTGGTTGTACCAGATAAACTCTAGATTTGATTTTTCTAAAATGTCCTTAACTTTATTTGCCCAGTTATTTCCGTTATATTAACACATTTCCCTCCTAGTGACGCATTTTCGCCCCTCTGTAAAAGTCACATTTTGAAACCATTGTGTTAAATCGAGCATTTGCTCCTATGGAGCAAATGCTTTATTTATCATAATGGTATCAAAACTACACAATTCTAAAATTCTCCTTTTCTATAGTTACTGCTCCCTTTTGGTAGATTTATTCAAAGAGGTTGGGTCTAAAAATAGTCTAGGTGGGAATGAGTTAATTAGCTGATTTTTTATACTTTCATTATAATCAAGGAAATACAATGACATACATTGTAGAATAATATCTTTACGATTACAAAGGAAAACAGAGCAGACCCTGATCAGTTAGATCCTACAGAAGCTGTGATCCGAGTCTTCTCTGTTTGCAAAGGCGTAGAAAAGCGTTTGATCAGGAAAGGGTTGTCAGCTCAAACTCTTAACCGCTTCACAAAATGTGTATTTGGTAAGAAAAACGCCGAACGTTACATGTTTACAGTAATTCATCTTGTGCATTGGTATAAGACTGATATTGCCAAACAATTTTTGAACTTCCGTACAAAATGTTTGACATCGTGTATCTGTGTTTCGTAGTACAGGAGCAGTAGTACTTCTCAGAACCACTGTCTTCGTGTGCCCTGGTCTGGGTTCAAGCTCTTTGCAAATGCTTCCTTGATCGCGCTTACCATGATAAATGTAACGGCAAATTGGAGAAAAAAGGAAGATTATATCGACAGCATTCACCATGGATACACATCCCAACCTAGACCATTCTTTCCATTCACAAAGTGCTTCGATCTGCAATATGTCACACGACGTGTCTTTAGTACATCACAAGCGCCAACTTATACGGCCATAGAATATAGATAGATAAGTTACTAACCCTTCACCTTTGAATATTCATGTAAGAAATAATGACATCATTAATATTAATTACATTTAGTTCGTGTAATGGCATATGAGTGGGTGATTTGGGTTTTACGGCCCAGTGAAACTGAATAGGTCATATAGCGCCAATGAATGATGAGATGACATGACGGTGAGGGATGATTTCAGGAAGATGATTTTGGCTAATCCCATACGCTGCAAAGCAGCGCATGGGATCAAAATCACTGACCTACCTTCCTTTTAATTCTTGGCAGAGGGGATAATCTCCGTCAAATAAACAAAAAAAACCCATCTCGTGTGACAGTTCCGCCCCAGAACCACTGCAAGATAGGAATGTATCTGGGGTAATGACATATGAACTATATGAACTATACTATTATATGTCATGTCATGAAACTATTGTATATACACATATGATGCAATGAGGTACTTAATGTACAAATTGCTAATAAAGATTCTGTTCTGTTCTATGAACACAAAACACCTTAGGGAGAAAATATAGAATCCATGCCTATGTTATATAGTAGCCTTCACACCTGGGTCTTCTCTTTTTGAAAAGGCGTGAAAAAACATTTATATGAGGGAAAGGTTTAATATAAACCATTCCGATATCGTGCCATTTTCCGAAAACGTCGCTATCGACCTGTATATTCCGACTTTTTTCGAGACAGACACATGTATGGGAAAATGTGTTTTAATAGTACCTTACAAATGGTGCCGACTGCTATTCCTTCAGGGGTGTTTCAACTGGGTCTACTGTTAAATTTAACTGGAATCAATGGATTCTTTTTGGACACCCAGCCTTTGCGTTGGTTTAACTTTTAGATTTTCAATCAATTTAGCTGCCTTAGATCGTGGGGTATCAGTATGTTCTGGGGTATCAGTATATGTTCTTCGGATTCCCCTATTCTCTGAATACTGCACATGCTACTATTATACTTGAGCCCAATTTTCTCATAATCGTCTTTCAACTTTTTCATTAAGAAAGCAAAGATGTTATAAGCTGTATAACTAGGTCGAACATAACGAGCATTAACACATGCTGTCGTCCCAGCTGTGGGTCAGCCTTCTGAATTGAGGGTAGGATTCTGCATTTCCAATCTCATTTGGAAGACCGTTCCACAGCTTGACGGGCGCATGCCTGACAGATTTTAAGTCCATACCTGGCGGTGGTACTAAACAGAGACAACAAGTGTCAACTAGAGACAACTAACTTAAAAAAGTGTTTTAGGGCATTATTTATATATAAACAGCCATCTATAGTAATATTATACTGTAATAAATGAATAAAAATATTTAAATGTTCGAAATATTGCCTTAAATTGCATTTAGAACCCGAATTATAGCAACGCAGAGACACCGACACCGGCCAACCCAGAGTCAACAAAGCCAACTCGATAAATATCGGGTTACTGTGGTTAATATATAGTAGGGTTATTCTCAATATTAGATTGTAACCATTAACTTGTGGTTATATGGCCAGGTTTTTCTTTCTGAAATTAATTTTTGAGTCTATCAAATTAACAAGACCATGTCAGAGACATATACATTCATATATGTATATTCTCTGGTCATGTATATATGATGGAGATATGTTAAATCTTAAATACTTCTGAAGCCATAGTTTTTAGTCTTTCTACATTTCGGTTACATCATACGCAGAAATAGAAATTGTCCTCATCACAGGTTTCTCGAAAATTACATTTCGTGATAAAACAATATATTAAGGAATCAAGACACGTTTCTCGAACAGTACATTCCATGATTATAAAATAATGCATTAATTATATCTAAAAAATCTGTTTTTGTTTGTGGGAACGGTAGTTTCTAAGCTGAATAACTAAACTAAATGTTAATCCAATCATCCTTTTATATCAGAAACATGGTATATCATGTGTATGTCATTGGCCATATGTCAGTCCATTCAAACAAAAATTTGCTTAATAACGGATACTTCCCGAATAATTTACACGTCGGAAATTTTGTCCCGCATTTTGAATATATTTTGATGATTTACTCCTAACCTTTTTCCATTTCCGGTTGTATGTAAACAAATATTTCCAGCGATTTTTTCCCAGGTAGTTTCTGAAAAGAGATAACTTGTTTATACTTTTGAATTATGTATCGAAGAACTTTCGCTATATACTAGTGACCTTTCTCTATAATGTATTTAGATATATTTGAACTCTTCTAGGATGGTGGCATACATGTATTTCAAAATGATGGTTACTTTTTTGACGTGAGACTGTAGCGGAGAGGACGGCAAAGTGGGACTCGATCACCAGTAACACTGGTGCAGGCACTCTCAGTCTCCATCATAAATGACATGAAAACTACCAAATAATTAAGCTTGTGACGGAGCACTACATATTTTACTCACTTTTGTTGATCAGTTTGAAATGAGATTTTTTTTATTTTAAAACATCGTTATCGATTCCCGGACTTTTGCCCCAGCGGTCTTTTGCGGGTGATGGTCGTCTCGTCGACCTTCCCATTCGTCGACCTTATTTATATAGTAAACCCAGTCATATCGTCGACCTTAAGGCTTATCATTACATAGGGATTAAGTTTTCACTCCTATGCCGCAGCTGCGTATTTGATGTTAGCTTTTCAAGTAGACGCTGCCCAATGATAGTTCAGACCCAGATCAATATCACGTTTTATTTTGTATTTGGTGTTAGCCTATCCAATAGATGCATGCTGGCAATTATGCAAACTACCGATATCATAGTTTAGACCTAGATCTAAATCACATTACATTGTATATCGATAAAAAGAGGTCTGTTTAAAATGTTAAAATTGTGTTTGTGTTTTTTTTTAACATAGTTGTGTTTAGTAGTATTTGAACATTCAAAGTTTATGGATTAGAACGTGATCTGTGTACAAACTATCAAATCCGATGTTTGCGATAATTGCGTGGACTAAACACATCTGCTATATACAGATGACGATGATATATGAAAAAACCCACAGATGATATATAAAAAAAACACATTCACAGTTTTAATAGTTTAAAAACATACCACTTAATTTTTCATCAATATAATGTGATTTAGATCTGGGTCTAAACTATGATATCGGCAGTTTGCTTAATTGCTAACATCAAATGCATATGTTATATCTACAAAACAATTATTCATAAATAATTAAACACATTAAATCTACCATTTTTTTACAATTTAAAGCGATCTTGATCTGGGTCTAAACTATCATTGGGCAGTTTGCCATAATTGTCTACACGCTCCTACTTAAACAGATAACATCATATACGTAGCCGCGTCATATGTGTGAAAAGTTATTCCCTATGTAATTATATGGTGATTGGTCGACGAAACGACTTTGGCTTTACTATATAAATTAAGGTTGACATAGGGAAGGTCAACGAAACGACCATAAATCTCTTTTGCCCCTTCCATAAAAAGTACATAGCAGAACATTGCCCCTTCCATAGCAGAATTTTGGCTCTTTCGTTTTTTTTGTTTTTTTTGTTTTGTTTTTTGCACAGGCGGATTTTTGCCCCTTTTGTATCGGACTATATGGACCTCTATTTCATATTTATTTGCTACACATTTTTCATGTATTATTTTAACAATTATTTATTGAAAGGATATATCATTGAGGTCAATTTATCATAACCTGACACAACTTACTTTAGTTATGTATCAAACATACTTTTAACATAGGTCAAAATTTACAGTCTAAAGAAGACTCATGACCTGAAATTGGCAGAAGAGACACTAATCTCCTTTAATTTCATATCAACGGACATTTCCGAGGAAGAAAATTGTCGTCTCCTTGATACACTTACACTTCGTTCAATAGTCTATTGCTTGCCACTGTGTGGTCATATTTACACATGCCACATTACACAAGTTGGCACATATCAAGATTCAATAAACAAATGATGTTGCTAAAAGCTATAACCCTTTGCTCCTTAACACATTTGAAAACATAGTAGAGGGTCTATTCTGTTTGCTTAATATTCATATAATTATTTCTTCTATGAAAACACAAATCACTTTTCCATTATTTTCAAGTGCTGGACAAAAGATAGATCCAGGCCAGCTGCTGAGTCACTTGGCATCTGACGATAGATCCAACTAGTTGTCATCCAGACTATCATTTTCCTGAAAAGAGGGCATATTTTCAAAATATTGGAATTTAATTTGAAAAGCAAGTGACAATTTTGATCAGAATTTAATATCATGCAGCATTCTACTAATAAAAGATTTAACAAGATGGACACTGACCATTTCACACATTTCGACACATGTAGAATAAGTGACAGGCTGTTTATCATTATAATGTTAAAGTTAACATTTCATAATCTTCCCCAAAAACATCTATTTCACGCTTATATTTTCCCCTAAAACATGCTTTTCGCGCTGATTTTTTCCCCTCAAGAAAGGCTAGGCCCCTTCCCCTAAATCTGAGAAAAAACCCTGGACATGAATAAACTTCAGAGTGTATAGGAAAGTTTGTGCCTTCTTTGTTATGACTGCCATTTTGGTAAGATGCATTGTTGGTACATTATGATGCGGTTCTTTATAACTGTCAATTAATGGTTGTTTGCTAATGACTGTTTGGAAAAAACTGCACAGGTGACATATTTTGGTGCATATCTGTAGAAAAGTGCATAATTTAAGGTCAAGTCTTAATATGAAATTTAACTGTTAAATTAAACAGTTATATTCTTAATGTAAACTGGGCAGAGTTCAGACTATACATAACTGATAAAGGGACAAAATTCCACTACAGAAGGGGCAAAAGTCTGTGTGCAAAACCAGGAAAGGACAAAATTCTGCATATGCTAAAAGAACGGGGCATAGTTCCACCATGTATATACCATGGAAGGGGCAAAAGGTAAAAGTGGCTTACTTCTGTTTATCGCTTTATCATATGTACACATGAAATTTTTATATTGGCAGAATCTGTCATGATTTCATAAGCAAACAAACAGAGTAGACCTTGATCAAATGGCACCTGCAGGAGCTGTCTGATCTGGGTCTATTCTGTTTGCAAAGACATGTAAAAGCATCTGTATGGAAGAAAGAGTTAATTGTTATACAATTGTTTACTTACAGTTGTCATGATTTGAGGGACTGTGTGTCAAGGTGTAGATATTTGTTACTTCTGTTTGTGTTTTGACAATGCCAGTCAGAATGAATGCTGCTGAACCATCTGTGAAATACAAGAAACTAAGCAGACGAAAGGATGAATTTGACAATATACAGGTATGTTGGTCTTAGCTACATGTAGTAGAGTTTTTGGATGGAAGTATCTAAGTATTTGGATGGACAAGCTGAGGCAAATAGTGTAAATGTGATCAAAAGGCTCCGGTTAGAGCTGTTTGATTAAGATTTACACTATTTGCTACTACAGTAACAGCCCTCTAAACTGGTCATTAAATTTAATATAAATATCAGGTTTGGAGACCGGTGGCAGCTTAATGCAGGGTGAAGGTCATGCAGAAAGAAAGATCCTCTAGGAGCTTTCTGCATGACTTACATCCTGCATTAAGCAGCCACCTGCCTAAAAGTATCTAAATTCTTCATTGCTAGAATTCCAATTTAGAGGGGTTGTACAGTACATCAATCCAATTTAAAGTTATCAAAATGATACTAAATTGAATCATTCAGCTTTTCAAACATGCAGGGAGGGGAGATAGGGTGTCTGACCATTTTAACCCTTTACCTCATAGGCTATTTTTAGATCAAACCTCTTTAAATAAATCTACCGAAAAGAAGCGTTAACTAGAGAAAAGGAACACTTTAGAATTTTGTAGTTTGAAACCATTGTGATAAATAGAGCATTTGCTCCTATAGGAGCAAATGCTCTATTTATCACAATGGTTTCACAAAGCGACTTTTACAGAGTCGCCAAAAGTCGTCAATATGAGGGAATGGGTTAAATTTTATAAAATGGTGCTAAATTGAATCATTCAGCTTTTCAAACCAGTGGAGAGGGGAGACAGGGTGTCTGAATACTTAGGATAATTCGGGTACAATGTAGCTCTAGGAAAATTCCAAGTTTTAGAATTGAAACAGGCATTGTTACTTTACTACATAAGTATGCTTTGCTACGCCTTTGCAAACAGAGTAGACCCAGATCAGACGGCTCCTATAGGAGCCGACTGATCAGGGTCTGCTGTTTGCTTATGACATGATATAGATATATATTATTATCATATGAACACATTTTGCCTTGGTTAAATATTTCTGTGTTCATATTTTATTCCAAAAATGAAGTCAATTAATATGCATGATGTCATTACTTTTTACATGAATATTCCATGGGGTAAAGGACCAGATCCTCAAAGATAATTCTAAAGAGTCTCACAACATAATATTTGGTGGAGAAATAAAGCATCTAGCTCTATTGTTGAAAATGTGTACTTTTTGCATCTTTTGTAGGCCTCTGTATAACTACATCATGTATATAATTTCCATCTATGCAAATAGCAGACGCTGATGAGACAGATCCCTCGGAGCCATCTGATCTGGATCTACATTGTTTGCAAAGGCCTGGAAAGGGATTTGTATTAGATTAAGGGTTAACAAATCATTGCAAAGATAATACATGTAATGGTTTAACTCTTCATCTAATGAAGATTTATTTGAAAATCATAACGCTTTATGAATATTAATTAACATAGTTTTTATAATGCTTCCTAAACAATTGGTACTTTTGGCTGTGACAGTTTAGAATCAGTAAGCAGACAGAGCTGACCCTGATCTGACTGTTCCGATAGGAGCTGCGTGATATGAGTCTGCTCTGTTTGCAAAAAGGTTTAACCCTTTACCCCTTCTGTATTCATGTAAGAAAGACAGACCTTCTGGCCCAGGATCTTTCATGTACAAACATTATTTTCTAATTGCCGACTCTTATATCTAAAAGGCATCACTTCTACAATTTCTTTACAGAAAGGTGATAAGAATATCAAACATTATGATAAGACGCCCCATCTGGATCCAAACTTTTTGCAAATATAATTATAAAATTGTCACCAGAATTGGTAGGGTTTTCCTGCCAGAATGACTTTAAGTACCCATTCTCTCAGTTTGGCACATTTGTGAACAGAGTAGACCCAGATCATAAGGCTCTTGAAAAAGAGCCGTTTAAGAAAGGTCTTTTTTGTTTGGTTTTGGAAAAATATACATGTAGATCTAATTCTACAATTTCTGCTATGGCCAAAATCACAGCAGCAAAACTGCCCTAGTTATGTTGCATATCAATTATGCATTGGGTCTTTTTGATTTGGATATAAGTTGTGTACCAAATCTTTATGATGGGGCTGAATTGTGCATCTAAACACTATGCAAAATGGCAGAGAAAGTTAATAGTCCCTAACCATTAATCTGCTGAATAATTAAAACTGGCTCCTCCCTTTCTGAATATTAATTAAACAGAAAGTTGTATCAAACTTTATCACTGCAAAAAATGATTTTTATGACAAATAGTGCTGACCCTTATCAGATGGTTCCCCTAGTATCCTTATGATCTGGATGTACGCTGTGTACAAAGGTGTTATATACTTGGTTGCCACACTTTCAGGATTAAGTACATACTGGGAATATACTGGTGTATTGAAGAGGGTAATTAGTACTATATGGACATTTAGAGGAAATTAGACAGTACACTAGAACCTCGTGTGAATGACTATTTATTGATTGATCATAGGAATCTCAAAAAGCAAATGGTAGCTTAATGCAGGACAAAAGTAATGCAGAAAGCTCCTACAGGAGCTTTCTGCATTACTTTTGACCTGCATTAAGCTACCACCAACCTTAAAGACCCAATATTAGACATCTTTTTGATGGCAGCTTAAGATAGGTTCTATTGTACCAACATGATTATGGTACAGGGAATGCAGATTGTAAGCTATATGTATCTGTTTATGCATTTTTGTTTTCACTGGATAATGACAGGTTTGGTGTCCAAGATGTTTATAATACTCTAAGTATTTGTACAGACAAACTTAGGCAAATAGTGCAGACCGAGATCAAGGTGCTCCTAATGAAGCTGTTTGATCAGGGTTTGCACAATTTGCCACTATGTTAGGATGGTTTAACCCTTTTCTCCATAATGCCTTTCTAAGTCTTTACAGAGTAGACCCAGATCAGACGGCTCCTGTAGGAGTCATCTGATAAAGGTCTAGTCTGTTTGCTTATGATATAATATAAATACATGTACAGTAAAACCTCTATAACGACCACTAAATTGTGTTAATTAGTTGGTATTGATGGCAGGTGGTTGCTTAAAGCAAGGTGAAAGTAAAACAGAACGCTCCTATAGGAGCGTTCTGTTTTACTTTCACCTTGCTTTAAGCATCCACCTGCCTTTAACACAAAATACTTGATGTAAATTGGTCGTCATTATAGAGAGGTTTTACTGTATATGTATTACAGATATAGATATAGATTCTTCAGTTTCTACCCAAAACTTTCTGTGTCCATGTACTATTATAATACCGGTAGTTATCATGATGTGATTATTTCTTACATGAATATTCGTGGAGTAAAGAGTTATCCAAAATTGTGAAAAATGGTGTCAAACTGACTTGTTCAACTGTATACACACACATGGAGAGTGGGAGATTGAGTGTCTGAATACTTCGGGTAATTAGGGCTCAAACTCATCGAGAGGGAGACATTTGTTGTCTGAATATTTAGGATAATAAAGGTAGTGATGTTTGATCTTGTTGAACAATACTTGGACTTCTGTTTGTGATATCTGTCCAAGATATAATGTTTCTTGAGTATATACCAGAGGTTGTCGATATCCAACAACAAAAGACAACAAAAGTAAGTTATAGATATCTAATTTCTTACTACTGGTAGGTTAGAATTGATTTCAAACTAGTGTAATAATGATTCAAGTCAAGTTACTACAGTTTACCGCTTTTATATCTCCCCTCTCATAGGATTAGGAAACATTGATATTAAGTTTGTTTTGGGGTTTTATGTCGCTTTAACCCTTTCCTCCATAAATACGCCTTTCTGCGCCTCTGTAAAAGTCACTTTCTGAAACCACTGTGATAAATAGAGCATTTGCTCCTATAGGAGCAAATGCTCTATTTATCACAATGGTTTCAAACTAGGAAATTCTAAAAAATTTCCTTTTCTCTAGTAAATGCTCCTTTTGGGTAGATTCATTCAAAGAGGTTGGATCTAAAAATAACCTATGGAGGAATGGGTTAACAGTATTTCAATCATATTGTGATGTCCAGTTAATTTGAGGTTAGATGGAACCTAGCACTGAAGAAATTGAATGTTACATGCACAGACAAATAACCCAGTCAAACCACCAACCTACCACAAGCCAGTAAGAAAAATCCAAATGCCATAGTGGTGAAAGGCTAAGTGAATGTCAGTCTAAGACCAAGACAACTTGTCCATGGAGGCTCCTCATAATTTTCCGTTTTTACTGTGTTTTATGTGAAATATTTATTTTATGAAAAACCCTCTGAATCAATTATTTGACCCTTTACCTCATGAATATTCATGCATGTAAGAAAGAATGGCATTGTGAATATTAATTAGCTGAATTTTTATAATGAACCTGCAGATCTGCATCATTTTTAGCTCACCTGAGCCAAAGGCTCAAGGTGAGCTATTGTGACCGCCTGTCGTCCGTCGTCCGTCGTCCGTCTGTCTGTCTGTCTGTCCGTCCGTCCGTCTGTCCGTTCACTTTTATTTCAAATGACTTCTTCTCCTAAACCACTTGGAGGATTTCAACCAAATTTCACAGAAATGTACCTTAGGGTGTCCTCTATCAGTTTTGTTAAAATCATGACCCCCGGGCAAAAAATTGCCCTGCCCCACTACTTTTACAGGTTTTTTTTTTAAATCTTTAAAAATCTTCTTCTCTGAAACCACAATTTCTAGAGCTTTGATATTTGGTATATAGCATCATCTAATGGTCCTTTACCAAGTTTGTTAAAATGATGACCCCCGGGCCAAAAATGGCCCTGCCCTGGGGCTTGTAGTTTTTACATAGACATATATAGGGAAACCTTTAAAAATCTTTTTGTCTGAAACCACATAATCTAGAGCTAAGATGTTTGGTATGAAGCATCACCTAATATACCACTACCAGGTGTGTTCAAATAATGACCCCTGGGCCAAAAATGGTTTCACCCTGGGGTTTTATGCTACTTAACATCAGAATCTGTAACACTTAAAAGGTAATTTCCTCACAGTTATTTCCCTTGTCCCATCAGCATAGCCATAAGGGACAAAGGGAGATAACTGCATTGGAGTTCTAGTATCATTCTATTTATAACTATTTATAATAAAATGTTGAAGGTGAATCAGTGTAGCTGTTTTAGAAGGCATAGAAACAGATCTATCAAATTCCATTAGCAAATAGCAGACCCTGATCCTATAGGAGCCACCTTATCTGGGTCTACTCTGCAGATGCATGAAAACAAGTTTATATGAGGGAAATTAAGGGTTAAATAAACAACTCCAGATCCTAAACTGCAGTTCAAAGGTTAGCGCTGGGCAGTAAAATCTCTCCAGGTCAATGCATGACTCTTAACTCTTTGCATGCTAGTGGTGAAACTGTGATTACCTATGCAAACAGTTTGGATCCAGATGAGAGGCCGCATACTGCGGCGTCTCATCAGGATCCAAACTGTATGTCATCTTAACCATATTTTTGCAAAAAAATGAAAGTAAGTTTATTTTAAGAATTGAAGCAGATGACAATAACTTTTTGTTGCAGACGAAACATTAAAGGCATTTTGAAAGGGATGTTGACCCATTAACCCCAGTGTTTAGTGTGAGTGATAGCTAGATGTTGAATGTAGGTAAAAATGCCACAGGTAAAAATGCCTTAGGTAAATATGCCATAGGTAAAAATGCCTTAGGTAAAAATGCCACAGGTAAAGTGGTAAAAATGCCTTAGGTAATAATGCCTTAGGTAAAAATGCCATAGGTAAAAATGCCACAGTTAAAAAAAAAAAATAACATATTTTTAAATTTATAAAAGGAAAACTGTATAGTTTGAAAAAATATGTTATAATATCATTTCATAATCAATTTTAGTATAAAAACCATTTAAATATGTTCAAAATTAAAAGTATTTATTATTTTCTGGCATTTGACGGGTGGTGTCTGGGTCTACTCTGTTTAAAAATGCCACAGTTATAAAAGAATAAATTAATAACAAATATTTTTGAATTTATAAAAGGAAAACTATATTTTGAAAAAACATTGTTATAATAGTAGACCCAGATTATATAGGAGCAGTCTGATCAGGATCTGCTCTGTTTGTTACTGGATTTTGATAGATATTGAAATCTTACCTACCTGTTTCTTATGATTTTTCCGATAAATTATTTAAACAGAGTTGACCCAGACACCTTCCCTCAAATGCCAGAGGTATATAAAAACATTATTTAATAACAAATGATATTACAACATATTGTTTCAAATTATACAGTCTTCCTTTTATAAATTTAAAAATATATGTTATTATTTTTTTTTAACTGTGGCATTTTTACCTATGGCATATTTACCTAAGGCATTATTACCTAAGGCATTTTTACCACTTTACCTGTGGCATTTTTACCTATGGCATTTTTACCTATGGCATATTTACCTAAGGCATTTTTACCTGTGGCATTTTTACCGCACACCCTAGATGTTACATGGTGTCTTCCAATGTCTCTCAAATTAGATGTGAGAGATATTGGAAAGTAACAATTCAGCCAATCAAGGAAAATGATCACCATCTAGACTTTTGATCTGGGTCCAAACCCAACTGATGTAAGTCATGGTAATGTTTAAGAAAACTGTGAAAACATGATTATGCAATGGCCCAACTGATATAAGTCATGGTAATTCTTAAGAAAACATGATAATGCATTTGCCCCCCTAACAATGATAGGTGTTAAAATTACTACTGTGGATTAAGTCTGCTGCCCAAAAAAGCATCTTAAATATAACTTTTTTTTTTATAAAATTTGATGACAACACATTAAAAAGTCCTATAATGTCTGAATCTTGTATGATATTAATGAAATAACTGAGTAAATATAACTTAATTATAACAGTAGACGTAACTCTTCTCAATTTCAATTGTTAAAAATACTAATGACCCGTTTAATTGAATTATCATCAGATATTCACACCTAGAGCTAGAATTATTTCTAAACACCTATTAACCCTTAACCTGTTTGCTTTGACCAAAATTGATCTGGGACTACTCTTGTTTGCTAATGCTTAAAAAATTGTTATTGCCATAAATAGAAGTTTTAGCTTTGAAAAAAACTGTAAAATGAAATCTATATCTTGTCAAATGTAAACAGAGCAGACCCTGATCAGACAGCTTCTATAGCAGCCGTCTGATCTAGTCTACTCTTATTTTTAACGTGTAAAACACATTATTTCTCTGAAGAGAAGTTTTTGCTTTGACAAAAACTGTAGAATCCGATCTATATTGTGTCAAAAGAAACAGAGAAGACCCAGATCAGACAGCTTCCGTAGGAGTC
This sequence comes from Azorinus chamasolen, assembly GCA_963576725.1. Lineage (NCBI taxonomy): Eukaryota > Metazoa > Mollusca > Bivalvia > Cardiida > Solecurtidae > Azorinus > Azorinus chamasolen. The sequence goes on from OY755245.1 coordinate 5,829,877, forward strand.
GTCTGATCTGAGTCTACTCTGTTTGCTAATGCATAAAAACAGCTTTATATGAGGGAAAGGGTTAAACGATTTTAAAGATATTCTTATTGGTCATTTCACACAAAAACTGGCATTATGTACTGCCTAGCCCTTTATTTGCCTATATACCTGGGTCAAGGTATAATTGCATAGCTTTATTGAAGTCATTTGAATTTGTCAAAGACCAGTTTTAGGCATTTTGAGCTAAGGCAAAAATGGCACAAGTTGTAAACAGTTTAGATCTTGGTCAACCAGTCACTTGGTATTAGTTCTGAATCCAGTTCAAGTTTATTCAGCAGTGAAAGGGTGAAAGCAGTGCACTAAGCTTATTTCATCTGCTAGAAATGTTGTCCACTGAAAAATTAACATGTCAATATACATGTATTACTGTAACTCAGGTGAGCGATATAGGGCCAATGGCCCTCTTGTTTTGTTTACAAAAGCATGAAAAGGTTTTTGTATGAGGTAAAGGCTCTTAACATGAGAGCCTAAAAATGCAGGCGGCTTCTTAATCCTTTCCTCCATAAATACGCCTTTCTAAGCCTCTGTAAAAGTCACTTTATGAAACCATTGTGATAAATAGAGCATTTGCTCCTATAGGAGCAAAATTAATGCTCTATTTATCACAATGGTTTCAAACTACAAAATTCTAAAAAAAATCCTTTTCTCTAGTTAATGCTCCTTATTGGTAGATTTATTCAAAGTGGATGGATCTAAAAATAGTCTAAAAGGGAATGGGTTAATGCTTTACTCCATGAATACTGAATAGTCAGGCATGAAACAATGGCAAGAAATTATAATAGACCCAACTCTACAGTTTCTACTAATACCAAACAATGATGTATGCATATGTCATTATAAAAATTCAGCTTATAAATATTCATGATGCCATTATTATTTCTTACATGAATATTCAATATTCATAGAGTAAAGGTTAATTTATTCAACTCCTAACACTAATTTCCCAATAATACAACTGTTTAGTGATCCTATGATAGCCCTGCATATTTGATAAACTGATGCAGGAAGTGTAGATCCAGATCAAATTAATCTTGAAAGAGCTGCATTATGAGGGTTTACACTGTTTACTACTGTACAATGTAATACAGTAAAACCTCTTTATAACGACCGCTAAATTGTGTTAATTAGTTGGTATTTTGGGCAGGTGGTTGCTTAAAGCAAGGTGAAAAGTAAAACAGAACGCTCCTATAGGAGCGTTCTGTTTTACTTTCACCTTGCTTTAAGCACCCATCTGCCTTTTACACAAAATACTTGATCTAATTTAGTGGTTGTTATAGAGAGGTTTTACTGTAGTTTCATTCAACCCTATGCTGATTTTTCAGAGTGAAATAAATTATCATTCTTTATTAGTAATGTCCATGCAGGAATGCAAAAGGATTTTGAATGACAAGCAGTGCAAACCCTGGTCAGAAGGCTGGTCTATGAGCATAATAACCAAATGAGCAAATAATGTAGACCCTTATCAAACTGCTCCTGAACCTGTACTATTTGCCTGTGGTTGTTTGTCAGTATACTTTAGATAATCAGTTTGTGCTATATATGCAGTCATTTTCAGTTTCAGTCACCTCCGCCCAAGTTCCCGAAGAAGGCTATTATTCTGGCGATATGTTTGTTTTTGTGTGGCAGCATACTCCTGGTGATTGGTTCCCTTCTGTTGACCGGCTACATTGATGCCAAGGTGAGACAATAATCAGGGTACAAAGTGTGTCTCCAACCATAGTTTAACCCTTTACTTCATAAATATTCATGAATATCAATTGATTTAATGCTTGTACTAAAATAGAACTTAACCCTTTACTCCATAAGTATGCCTTTCTACACCTTTGCAAACAGAGTAGACCCAGATCAGACAGCTCCTATAGGATCCTATAGGATCAGGGTCTGCTCTGCTTGCTTATGATATAATATAGATATGGTTCTACAGTTTCTGTCATAGTGTAAACTTCCTGCGTCCATGTACTATTATAACAGTTAATGTAATTAATATTCATGGTGTGATCATTTCGTACATGAACATTCATGGAGTAAAGGGTTAAAGAAACTGATATGTAACATACATGTATAAGCAAACAGAGCAGGACCTGATCTGGATCTACACTGTTCGCAAAAGCATTGACAGGTATATCTATGAAGTAAAACGTTTACCTGCAGCATGCCAAGTTTTCGAGGGAGCATAATGGGGTCAGTATATCTCAGAGGTCCACATAAGATGCATCAGTTAAAATAGTTTCAAGAATAACTTCTTTATTTCTCCACTAAACTCAATGTTGTGATCACTCTTTTGAATCTTCTCTTTGAGATGATTCTAAAGAGTGGTCACAACATGTTCTGAATATACAAACTTAACCCTTTAAGACTTCAGAATATATTATTATAAACCAGATTGTACAATATACAATTAGCTAGAAATGGAAGAAAATCTATTTTGAAGATTAGAACAGACAACAGCTTTAGATATCTTAAGATACAATCAAATAATTAAAATAATTAATGGGTCTATCTGTAGAGGAAAATTCATGATGCCCATACAATCTGTTTGGACCCAAAGTAGATACAATGTACTAAGTAACTCAGTATCTCGTCAAGATCCAAACTGTTTAACCCTTCCCTGTCGAATATTCAGGCAAGAAATAATGATATGATGAATATTTATTAGATGATTTTTTATAATGGCGTATGTACACGGGAGATTTTGGTATTTCTAGAAATTGTAGAGTCAGATCTACTACAATTTCATAAGCAAACAGAGCATACACAGATCAGAATCTTATAGGAGCCATCTGAGCTATCACAAACAGGAACAGGACTTGGTTTGTGATCATTGTTACTCTCTGTTTCAGTATGGAGACAGGACTTGGCATTTGATGAGTGTTACTCTCTGTTTCAGTATGGAGACAGGACTTGGCCTGTGATGATTGTTACTCTCTGTTTCAGTATGGAGACAGGACTTGGTCTGTGATGATTGTTACTCTCTGTTTCAGTATGGAGACAGGACATGGCATTTGATGTTGTTACTCTCTGTTTCAGTATGGAGACAGGACTTGGCCTGTGATGATACTGGGTGGTATCTTGTTTATTCCTGGTTTCTATCACGTCCGAATTGCTTACTATGCATACAAGGGATATGACGGCTTCTCCTACGATGACATTCCAGAGTTTGACTGACACCGAAATCTGATGAAGACTTTATTTATTATGGCAATACAGGTTCCTTGAACTGATACTGGACTGCTCTGTGTCATTCTCTGGTGCAGTCTATACTTATAGCTTAACCCATTCCCTCATATTGACGACTTTTGACGACTCTGTAAAAGTCACTTTGTGAAACCATTGTGATAAATAGAGCATTTGCTCCTATAGGAGCAAATGCTCTATTTATCACAATGGTTTCAAACTACGAAATTCTCAAAATTTCCTTTTCTCCAGTTAATGCTCCTTTTCGGTAGATTAATTCAAAGAGGTTGTATCTAAAAATAGCCTATGAGGTAATGGGTTAACACTCTATCAGATGAATATTCATGGCAGAATACACCCATTAGGAATATTACTTAAAAGATATTCTTATATTGTCATATAAAACAAATGCATTGCTGTGGCAAACAATATACAAACAGATCTGAAAGATTCTATAAGCAAACAGAGCAGACCATGATCAGTTGACTCCTGCAGGAGCCATCCGATCTAGGTCTGCTCTGTTTGCAAAGGTGTCAAAGGACGCCTGCATCAGGTAAATGGGTTAAATGACTGAATGTTTGAACTGTTACAGTGTGGTCAATAGCACACATTCTACAGTATGCAAGAAAATATATGTTTGTGTTATGGATGAGGAAAACTGTGTTTTTAACCATTTACTTGTTCAATATTCATGTAAGAAATTATGACATCATGAATATTTATTAGCTGAATTTTCATAATGTAAAATATTCAAGGATTTTTTGCTCTGACAAAGATTTTAGAATCTGATCTCTATGATGTCATAGGCAAACAGAGCAGACCCTAATCAGATGGCTCCTATAGGAGCTGTTTGATCTGAGTCTACTCTGTTTGCCAAGGGTTAAGGTGCTCACTTAATTCAGGACTGTAAAACCTTTACCAGATGAGTATTCATGAAATAAATAATACCCCAAAAATCCTGTATTAAACTTCAGCTAATAAATATTCACGATGTCGTTATTTCTTACATGAATATTCAACGGGGAAAGGGTTAACCCTTTACTTCTTAAATACCCCTTCCTATGCCTTAGCAAACATGGTAGACCAAGATGGAGCCGTTTGATCAGGGTCTGCTCTGTTTGCTTAGGATATAACATAGGTATGATTCTACAGTTTCTGCAATGGCCAAAACTTCCTGTGTTCATGTGCTATTATAACAATGAATCTTATTAATATTCATGATGTCATTGTTTCTTAATGAATATTTATGGAGTAATGGGTTAAAGGGAATATTTTCCTGTATTTTTGCTTCAATTTCATTACATCTGTATTTTTAGGAAATTGTACTACCGTCCATAACCGTATTCAGGGTTATAATATTGGGAATAGGTTTCTATATGTGTCTGTTGTCGTGTATTAACTGGTTACTTAACAAATATACATGTAAGAAATAATGACTTCATGAAATTTAATTACCCAATATTAACCCATGTTCCATCATTATTAAAATGTTACTGCAATTCAATTTATTAAATACAAAATGGTAATAACAACTTTGATCAGGGGGGTCAATAGAGGAGCGCTCTGGTTTGAGTCTTTACAGGTCCAGATAAGATGCCTAAATTAAAAAAAAAAATCAAGAATGAAATTCCTTTATTTCTCCACCAAAGCCTATGTTGTGACCACTCTGTAGAATTGTCTTGAAGAGATAATTATTAGGTAGAACTGAAAGTCATCAGGTTAAGAAATTAAATGGATCATCCTATTTGTTATATTATAAAAGATGTGCCTGACCTAAATGTTGAATGTGTATGAGGGAAAGTTCTCATGTTTTTGTATATAAATGCAAACTGAGAAAATAAAGAGTATTTGAATTGAATTGAATTGGAGAAATGACGATTTTAGTATTTGAGTATATACCTTTAACCTATTCCCTCCTACTGACGCCTTTTGATGCCTCCGCAAAAGTCACCTGTTGAAACCATTGTGATAAATAGAGCATTTGCTCCTATAGGAGCAAATGCTCTATTTATCACATTGGTTTTATACTACAAAATTCCAAAAAATCTTTTTCTCTAGTTAATGCTCCTTTTCGGTAGATATATTCAAAGAGGTTGGATCTAAAAATAGTCCAGGAGGGAATGGGTTATCTGTTGCTCTATTTAAGAACCAGTTAACTTTCTTGATCACTGTTTGAAGTCTGAAATAAACACAGCAATGAACACATGAAAGTTATGACCATAGTAGGAACAGATCTGTTCTATTTATTATGTTAAATAGAGCAGATGATCCATACTAGACGACCCCTTAGTCGTCTGTTCAGGGTCTGTCCCGTTTACAAAGACGTAAAAGGCATATCTATTTTATTTCAATTGCACATTTTATTTCCATTTTTTCCATTTCTCTAGTGCTGCAATGGATTTTTAGCTCACCTGAGCTTGCTCAAGTGAGCTATTGTCATGGTGCTCCGTCCGGCGTCCGTCGTCGTGCGTCGTGCGTTGTGCGTCGTGCGTCGTGCGTCGTCAACATTTGGCTTGTGAACACTCTAGAGGTCACATTTGTAGCCAAATCTTCATGAAACTTGGTCAGAATGATTGTCTTGAAAAAATCTCGGATGAGTTCGAAAGTGGGTCATGTGGGGTCAAAAACTAGGTCACTAGGTCAAATTATTCAAAATCTTTGTGAACACTCTAGAGGTCACATTTTTAGTCCAATCTTCATGAAACTTAGTCAGAATGATTGTCTTGATAGAAACTTGGATGATGTTGAAAGTGGGTCACATACGGTTAAAAACTAGGTCACTGGGTCAAATTATTGAAAAACCTTGTGAACAATCTAGAGGTCACATTTTTAGTCCAATCTTGATCAGACTTGCTCAGGATGATATTCTTGATGATATCTCGATCAAGTTCGATCATGGGTGGGGCAGGATTAAAAAGTAGGTCATTAGGTCAAATCTTAAAAAAATCTTGTTTACACTGTAGAAGCCACAATTTCTGCCTAATCTTCATCAAACTTGCTCAGAATGATAACCTTGATGATATCTTGATCGAGTTTGATCATATGTGGGCTTGGGTCAAAAAGTAGGTCACTAGGTCAAATCTTAGAAAAATCTTGTTTACACTCTAGAAGCCACATTTTCTGCCTATTCTTCATCAAACTTGCTCAGAATGATGACCTTGATGATATCTCAATTGAGATCCATCATGGGTGGGCTGGGGTCAAAATGTAGGTCACTAGGTCAAATCTTAGAAAAATCTTGTTTACACCCTAGAGGCCACATTTTCAGCCCAATCTTGATCAAACTTGCTCAGAATGATAACCTTGATGATCTCTCATTTGAGTTCGGTTGTGAGTGGTGTGGGGTGAAAAAGTAGGTCACTAGGTCAAATCTTAGAAAAATCTTGCCTACACTCTAGAAGCCACATTTTCTGCCTAATCTTGATCACGCTTGCTCAGAATGATAATCTTATGCCGTGTGATTCTTGCTCAGAATGATAACCTTATGCCGTGTGATTCTTTAGCCTATTGGAGGGGCTGTATTCGAATAAACTTTTCAAGCTACAATAGTAATGTGTACCTTGTCTGCATAAGCCTTTCAGATTGAATAACTCTCTGCACAATATGGATATTTTCAATGTTATCAAATGAAAATTAGAAATTTTTATTAGCTCACCTGAGCATGCTCAGGGTGAGCTATTGTGATCACTTGAATGTCTGTCGTCCGTCGTCCGTCGTGCGTCAACAATTTTCAACAATCTTCTTCTCTGAAACTACTCGTCAGATTTAAACGATATCTGGCAGGAATAGTCTTTAGGTGGCCCTCTTGCAAGTTTCTAAAATTTATGATGATATCTCAAAAAACATGGCTGCCAGGGGGCGGGGCCACTTTTCTTATATAGTTATATAGAAAACTTTAAAAATCTTCTTCTCTGAAACTACCAATCAGATTTAAACAATATTTGGCAGGAATGGTCTTTAGGTGGCCCTCTTGCAAGTTTCTAAAATTCATGATGATATCTCAAAAAACATGGCCGCCAGGGGGCGGGGCCACTTTCCTTATATAGTTATATAGAAAACTAAAAATCTTCTTCTCTGAAACTACCAATCAGATTTAAACAATATTTGGCAGGAATGGTCTTTAGGTGGCCCTCTTGCAAGTTTCTAAAATTCATGATGATATCTCAAAAAACATGGCCGCCAGGGGGCGGGGCCACTTTCCTTATATGTTTATATAGAAAACTTAAAAATCTTCTTCTCTGAAACTACCAATCAGATTTGAACGATATCTGGCAGGAATGGTCTTTAGGTGGCCCTCTTGCAAGTTTCTAAAATTCATGATGATATCTAAAAAAACATGGCCGTCAGGGGGCGGGGCCACTTTCCTTATTTATTTATATAGAAAACTTTAAAAACCTTCTTCTCTGAAACTACCAATCAGATTTGAATGATATCTGGCAGGAATGGTCTTTAGGTGGCCCTCTTGCAAGTTTCTAAAATTCTAAAATATGATGATATCTTGTATATTTTCAAATTTTAGAAAAATCTTGTCCATTACTTGTGTGTAACATTGTTGTAACCAACACTTAACAAATGTCAGGTGAGCGCCCCAGGACCCTCAGGGTCCTCTTGTTTCAGTAAATACATGATTGTACAGTTATGAGTGGACATAGTGTTTCAATTGGTCTAATTCAAAGGAATTTATTTTAAAATAACCATAAAAACTACAAAGGAACAAAATTGACCCATAAATGTTTTTTTATTTCCATTGTTTCTGTTGCGTTCCATTCTCTAATGCATGTTTTAGATGGTTTCTGGAGGTTATGGCTCAAACAATTATGGCCGCTACATTTATGGCCTATTTTTGGAGGTTATGGCGCACATGTCAAATATATAGTAAACAATTGTCCAGCCTGAGATGTGCTATTATCACCTAATCATTCTTCCATTCTATTGTGTATTGTGTCGTTGCAAGCCCTCTGATGGTGTAAAGGTGTACTGTAGTACAGTGAAAATATATCTTTATAAAGAAAATGAATTTGTTGATTAGCATGCTTCTAGACTAAATTGCATTTTGTTTTTGTCAAGTTAGTCTACAAAGCAAAGTGTACTACAATGTCATGTATAAAGATATTCAGTTTCCTCTGTACATAAATTAACTATCAAACTAGATTACAATTATTCATGTCCAAGGGCTATGGGGAATTGCTAAGAAAATGCTACCTGTACATTACATGTATATAACTTATAAATATTTGATTTAACCCTTACAACGCTGAATTTTCAAATGGACTGTTCCATAATTCAAGCAGGTCAATCTTATGGTGAATATTTAGGGATGTTTCTAAAGAAAAGTGTAAAATAACAAACAGTGCAGACCCTGATGAGAGGGCTCCTCTAGGAGCCCTCTCATCTGGGTCTACACTGTTTGCAAAGGAAATTAGTGACTCGTGTCCCGCACTGTAAGGGTTAATGTCTATGTACATTTGTGTCTGGGCAGTTTGTATGACTGTTTCATAAATGGATTTACTTCATGCTTCAATCATATAAATTAAAAATAAATATTATAAAAATGTTATTGTCTTCATTTTCTCTTACAGGTCTGTCTTGCATTTAAATTTTTATCAGATAACCTCCCTTGTATTCGAGTTAATACAGCCATCATATATTTCGCACGTTAAGCTGTAACGTCATGTAGAAACACAACGAAGTCATGTAAAAATATACATGTTGTTGAATCTGTCAAAGAACATGATGCTCATTGTCATATTGTACAAATTTGTCTTCAAATGCAGTCAGTTGCTTAATGCAGGACAAAAGTAATGTATTAAGGTACTGCATGCCTTTATGACCTAGAATCGTGCCTCATTTGGTGGAGACTTTAAATGTTCTACTGTTCAATTCACATATTGAGAGAACTGCTAACCAATTAACTCTCCTCACCTACTGACGCCTTATTGCACCTATGTAAACTTTATTTTGTGAAACCTTTGTGATAAATAGAGCATATGCTCCTATAGGAGCAAATGCTCTATTTATCACAATGGTTTCAAACTACAAAATTCTTAATTTTCTCTTTTCTCTAATTAATGCTCCTTTTCGGTAGATTTATTCAAAGAGGCTGGGTCTAAAAATAGAGAACAGAGTCTAGGGGAGAATGAGTTAATGTGCTCATATGGTAGTTCATGATAACAATTTTTCAGTCGCTAACCGATCAAAAATGTATTAAATTAAATCCAAATTTATTATGGCATAAGACTATAGGTAAAAAGATAAATATAACACTAATGCTTAAACTATAGCCTAACTACCAAGACTGATTTGGCCATTGATGCTGTATCAGGTAGCCACCACCACAGTGGAAGCCCTGGAGAGAACCACCAGCCAACACCTCAGAAAGTGGCTGGGAGTACCCCCAAGCTTCACCAGCATTGGACCCTGGGGTGAGCAACAAACTACAGCTTCCGCTATCTTCATTGGTAGAAGAGTTCAAGGCAGCCAAAGCTATGGTGACTGAGAGATTTTCCAGATGAACTTATTCGTGAGGCAGGGATCACTACAATTTCTGGCAGGAAATGGTCAGCAACAGAGGCTGTGAGCCAGGCAGAGAGCTCACTCAAGCAGAAAGACATCCTCGGATTGACTGCTGTTGAACGCCAGGGTATAGGTGCCACAAAAACAACACTGTGGAGCAAGGTAGATGAAAGAGACTAACAATGATCCAGAAGTCAAAGGGGCAGAAGAACATGGTAGATAAGCAAGGGTGGTGGAGATGGGAATACAGGGGGCATGGATCACAGATAGGAAGTTGAACTGGGGAGACATATGGAAGTATGAACCACTGAGGTTGTCCTTCCTCCTCAGGTCTGTCTATGATCTTCAATCTCCAGCAAACCTATGCCTATGGGGACTCGCAGCTGATTCCAAAAGCAGCCTTTTTGACAAACCAGGCACCTTAGAGCATGTCCCGTCATCCTGCTCTACAGCACTGTCACAAGGCAGATACAGGTGGAGGCACAACTTAGTCCTCAGGGAGCTAGCTGACTGTGGAAGGAAAGAAGGAACGAGGAAGCAACCCCCATTGCGAGCACATTGCCTTTGTCAAGCCGGAGGAGTCTGGAAAGGGACAAACCCCGAAGAAAGCATCAATCCTGGATGGCACAGCAGGCTGGAACATGGAGGTTGGCCTTGGGAAGAGGCTTGTGTTCCCGGACATGGTCTGGACAACCCTGAGATCAAACATTGTACTGTGGTCCAAGACAGGAAAGAAGCTAATCGTGATAGAGCTGACAGTACCATGGGAAAAAATATGCGAGGAGGCCTACGAGAGGAAAAGGCACAAGAGGGTTCTGTGCATAGTCCATGTACCGACTGAAGGCAGCAGTCGGATCTACTGGCAGGGATAGAGGGAAGGCTATCCAGAGACTTGGCCAAGCTGCTGATCACGCTTCAAACTGGCTGTGGCTGAAGTGTGAGGAGATGAGCTGACAGCAATCAAACTGTTGATGCTCATCAAGTAGACTGTGGCCGAAAAGAGAAGAGCTGACAGCAATCAACCAACATGCAGTGACTGATCATCACTGTTGGCCCACTGCCACGAAACACCCGGTGAATGGGGGCTTGATGGCGGCATGATGATGTTGGTTGAGGAGCAGTTTAGAGACTGTACTACGCAAACTATTTCTGTCATCATGGACAAGATAGTGAAATATGGAAGGTGGAAAACTGTAGCCATTTTAAAAAGTAAAGAAACAGATCAATTCCATTAGCAAACAGAGCAGACCCTTATCAGACAGCTCCTATAGGAATCCTCTGATCTGGGTTTACTGTTTGCAAATGCGTGAAAAACCATTCAAATGAGGGAAAGGTTAAATTTTTAGTGGTGAGACTGACATTATATTTACCAGATAAGGTGTTTTCGTAATTACCAAGTTTAAGTTTTATATTTGCATTTGTTTGTTGCTGGTGCATGTAGGTGGTTGCTGGGATATAGAAGCAGTTGTAAGATAACACAAGAGTTGAAATTTCTGGAGATAACACTCTTTATCCCTCTGTACTGCATGACATCATGTATAATTATAAGCTCCTTTTTGTAGAATGGCATATGTACAAATGGTATTTTCAATTATTTTGGTATTGGTAGAAACTGATTGGTCAGATCCATTACAATTTGATAAACAAACAGAACAGATCCTGATCAGATTGCTGTTACAGGAGCAGTCTGATCTAAGTCTACTCTGTTCCCAAAACTCATGTGTATCGGGTCTAGGATTGGTGTGATATAAAATTAGCACTAGTGCTCATATTTTTTTCTTCAAAAACAGATTAGCTAAAAAATTATCAGTAGGAAACAGTTTGGATCCCGATGAGTTGTCAAGTTAATCAAAATCTCATCTTGAGCTGAACCTTTTGTAAAGTATCTCACATATTCACCCACAGTATATGATCCTTTTACTCCATAAAATAAGCCTGTTAACGTCTTCCCAGAGTAGACCCAGATCACAAGGCTCCTATAGGAATCCATTATTCACATTTATTTATCCCCTTGGAGTCATTTTTAGTACTTCGTGATTGTTTAACCCTTTCCCTGTTCTGTATTTAAGTCAAATTTTAATACCTACTGAATATTCATTAACAAAATAGTTTATAGAAATATGGAAGGTGGAACACTGTAGACATTTTAGAATGCAAAGAAACAGATCGATCAGATTCTATTAGCAAACAGAGCAGACCCTGATCAGATGGCTCCTATAGGAGCCTCTGATCTGGGTCTACTCTTTTTGCAAATGCGTGAAAACACATTTACAAGAGGGAAACGGTTAATGCAAGGTTATTGTATTCCATCTTACTTTCATGAAACAGACTTACAATCTATATCTCAACCCTGAGAGCCTCAAGGCAGACTTTTTTTGCTGATTGAGTTCTCTTGTGTCAGAAATAAAATCTTAATTCTACTTTTTATTATGTACATGTAAGTACTCTTTTTGGGTCAATTTGCCGTCTATTTATTCTCAGGTCCATGGTGTCCATTGTTATCCCTTTCCCTGTTCAATATTCATGCAAGAAATAATGACATCATGAATATTTATTAGCTGAATTTTCATAATGTTAATTTTTCATGTTTTTTTTGCTTTGATAACAACTGTAATATCATCTGTATCATGTCAAAAGCAAACAGAGCCGAGCCTGGTCAGACGACTCCTATAGAAGCCATCTGATCTGGGTCTACTCTGTTTGCAAATGCATGAACAAAGTTTATATGAGGGAAAGGGTTAAAATCTTTGCACGCTAAGTACTGGTTATGGTAATAAGTGAACAAAAACAAATGTCTCTATTTGTAAGTTTGTTTTATTTGTACCTGCTTGTATACAAATTTTCCATCTTTTGTAATATACATTGCAGATTCATATCTATTCACATAACATCTTCCTTATGATGCAGCAATAGAAATATCAAGTATCATATACAAGGGACGCAACTCTTCTAGTCAAAATGTGATGCACATCACAGGTTGCCTCCCTTACTCACAAAAAACCTCATTTACAACATCTCAATAATAGTAATATCAAAATATATTTGGCACTAGAGTTATGCATGAAAAACAGCCCACCAAACACTATAATTCTTTGCCCATTAGCTGCAAATTTGTGGCCACCTATGCAGACTGTTTGGATCCAGATGAGATACAAGTCATTTGTGTCTCACTATGAACCAATCTTTTTGACACTCGTCATGACAATTTTTGCAGACCACAATTACATATGATTGATTCCATGTTCAGCCACTTAACAATATTTGGCATGGGTGAAGAATTCAGGTTTCTAATTCATCTAAGCTATTATAAATGTTAATTGCTTGTTTATTTTATTTTTATTTTTTAAGAACACATGAGGATTAGGTACATTAGGAACTGGGCTAAGGATCGGAGGACTGCTGGAAAAATCAAATTTCATCCTCACACGGAATATACTTTTAACCCTTTCTCTCATGAATATTCATGTGAGAACAATGTATGCATATTTTTTGATTAGCTGTATTTTATAATGGCATCATGAACAAGGGAATGTGGCAGATGCTGCAGAATCAAGCAAACAGAGCAGACCCAGATCAGATGGCCCCTATAGGAGCTGTCTGATCTGGTCTATATTGTTTGAAAAGGTGTGAAAAAGCGTCTATACGAGGGAAAGGGTTAAACAATGAGGTCAACCCTTTCCTTCATAGGCTATTTTTAGATCCAACCTCTGAATAAATCTACCCAAATGGAGCATTAACAAGAGAAAAGGAAAACTTTAGAATTTTGTAGTTTTGAAACCATTGTGATTCATAGAGAATTTGCTCCTAAGAGGCAAATGCTCTATTTATCACAATGGTTTCAAAAAGTGACTTTCTTATCATAATGGTTTCAAAAAGTAACTTTTACAGAGGCATAGAAAGGCATATTTATGGAGGAAAGGGTTAAGTTGATTTCAATTCAACTGAAAACATAAATGAAAGCTGTATTTATAATTATGTAATTTTTGACAGAAAAGTTAGGGAATTAAATTTAGGCAAAACATACATTGATGCATGTATCAATATGCAGACATTATTATTTATCCTTATTTAAATGCATGAACAATACAATATTTGTTTTCCAAATTGAAATGGTTATATCTTCAGGTTTAACTCTTTCCTCCATAGGCTATTTTTAGACCCAACCTCTTTCAATGAATATACCCAAAAGGAGCATTTATTAGAGAAAATTAAGTTTTTAAAATTTTGTAGTTTGAAACCATTTTGATAAATAGAACATTTGCTCCTATAGGAGCAAATGCTCTATTTATCACAATGGTTTTAAGAAGTGGTTATTACAGAGGCGTAGAAAGGCATATTCATGGAGGAAAGGGTTAATAGAAAAGGGCATTAAATGCAGTGGTCCAGATAAGATAACTTAAATTAAAACATTGTCATTTCATTCCAAACCCTATGTTGTGACCACTCTTTAGAATAGTATCAAAGAAAATTTTAGTATTTCAGTATGCACCTTTATCCGTTGCTCTGCGTTAAATCTATAAGTAAATTTGGATTTCATGAAAACAATAAAATAGACAATAATACATCAGAAGGACTGGACAAGTTTGCAGGGTGCTATTGCAAAAATGAATCAGGATATCACAAGTCTTCAAAAACAACTGACTGTTGGTATACTGTAGCTACAAGAGTGACATCTTTAAAAGAAATCCTTAAAATAAACCTGAAAAGGGCCATAACCCTGTACAAAAACAGTGGACTGTACCCAAGACTGATCTTGACATATGTGTTATTGTATTAAATTTGATTGAAATCCAATAGGCTTGACTTAACCCTTTACTCCATAAATACGCCTTACTACACCTTTGCAAACAGAGTAGACCCAGATCAGACGGCTCCTACAGGAGCCCTCTGATCAGGATCTGCTCTGTTTGCTTATGATATAATATAGGCATGATTCTATTGTTTCTGCCATAGCCAAAACGTTCTAGTGACCATATGCTATTATAACAATCCAAATCATATTCATGATGTCATTATTTCTTACATTAACATGTCATGAAGTAAAGGGACAAAACCATTTATTTTTTGAAACATTTTCCAATTCATGAACTGAGATTTTAGTATTTGAATATGCACCTTTATCTGCATCACTATTAGTATTGGTACAGTCCTTATTTCTGACATTAATATTCAATGAATCATGGAGTAAAGGGTAAACATATCTTTGTAAAACTCTTTGTAAAATATTCACCGCAAGGACAACAACATGGTGCAACCATCACTGACAGATACAGTAAAACCCTCTCAAGCCTCCACTTTATGAATATACAATGTACATAGATGTCTTTAAAAGCTGGTGGTTGCTTAATGCATGACAAAATGCAGAGAGCTCCCACAGGAGCTTTCTGCTTAACTCATTCTGCATTAAGCTACCATCTGCATTTAACCCTTTCCTTCATATAAACACCTTTTCACACATTTGCAAACATAGTAGACCAAGATCAGATGGTTCCTACAGGAGCTTTCTGGTTAGGTTTACTCTGTTTGCTTATGGTATGATATAGATCTGATAATACAGATTCTGCCCCAGTCAAAATGTTCTGTGTTTATATCCAAGTATACAAAAATAACCCAATTAATATTCATGTCGTCATTTTACCTTACATGAATATGCAACAGGGAAAGGTATAACCCTTTACTCCTTGAATATTCATGTAAGAAATAATTATGATGTGAATATTAATATTCAATTTTATGATGAAATGTGAACACAGTAAATCTTGACCATGACAGAAACAATGGAGTCATATCAGTATTAGATCATAAGCAAACAGAGCAGACCCAGATCAGACGGCTCCTACAGGAGCCGTCTGATCTGGGTCTACTCTGTTTGCAAAGGAAGTAGAAAGGCATATTTATTGAGTAAAGGGTTCAGACCTCATTTCGGTGGTTGCATGTGAGGACTAACTGTACTTCTAACCTAGACAAGCACTAAGGTTCTCTACTGCACACGGGTTTCCTTTAATATCCCAGGAAGTGCAATGTGCAAAGCATTTTTTTGTTTTTGTGTGTTTTTAACCCTTGTACATACATGTACTATTCTAACAAAAATCCTGTTATAAAAAAGCAGACCCATACTAATATTTTTTTTGTATGAATTTTGTATAAAAATTAAGAAAATGCAAACATATTCAGTGGAAACAGACATGTGTATCTTCACATTCAGCCCTTAAAAATAACAGTTGATCCATTTTTGTATTTAACCCTTTACTTGACAATAATTCAAGCAATACCATTTGTGAATATTAATAATTGCAATAAATATGTAAGATAAAGAAATGTTTTACCATGGCAAACAGAGAATCAGATCTGTCGGAGAAACAAACAGAGCAGACCTTGATCAGACAGCAGTTCCTGGAGCTGTCTGAACTGAGTCTACTCTGTCAGCCATAATGGGCAACATTTTCAACTAAAAGAGTTATTTTTCAAATTATATTCCCAATGTGCATCTTGTCTACAACTTTTAATAGACAATGATTTTATCTAAAAGAATGTACATGTATGTAATATCAGGATAAGAGCACTAATCCATTCAAATCACTTATTTCTCTGTATACATGTAATCCTCTCTTGTTGGTACTTACAAGATAGATTTGGTAATGAGATGATTCATGTATATAGAAAATAGATTACCTAGATTTTCTACATATTCCTCTTATTTGCAGGTCTGGATTTCATTAAACAAACTAAAACATACTCTTAATAAAGTATTACCATTATTTTTAAGTCATTCCAGCCTAGTATATTACCTTGCATTTAAAGCTATCATGTGAGAAAATCAGTTTTGATTAAACAGAACACAAAAACTGCATACATAAAATGAAAATACAGCACTGGCATGTTTTATGTCATTACCGTGAACACAAATTTTAAAAGCTTTAATGACTGAAGAGAAAAGACATTTTAGCTGTTAATTGCGTAATTATCACTATATGAATATATCCACTGACTGGCTGGTTTAACTATGCACTTCTGATTAAACAGTTTTGTAATTTCCATCAATATTACACTTATTCCCATTGACTTGAAGACTCCACCTTCTTTAGCCTAATTAGCATACTGACTCCTCCCCATTCAATGCCATCAGCTTCATGTCTCTGCTTTCCAGCTCTAGTGTAAGCTGTTCCACTTCAGCTTCTAACACTTTATTCTTACGAAACATCTGTACATAGTTCAACTGCAACTGTTTCTGATACATTATCACTTTATTCTTCTCTTCAAGCCATTGTTCTTTTTCTTTTTCATGTTCCTCTTTATTGACTAGAATTTCAAGGCGGAGCTTATCCAACTCCTCCTTCACAGCACTCAGTTCCCGGTCCCTTTCACATATTAGGGAAGGTTTCAGTGTTTCTCTCTCTGGAGATTTCATTTTTACAAAGTCTGTTTGTATTTCCTTTTCACAACTACACAGCGGTATGTCTGGCTCCATGTCTGACCCTGAGGTGTTCAGTCTTTGTAGACTAGTGGAAGAAATGTCATGTTTTAATTTATTGAACACTTGCCTACTTCTATTGTCTTCACTCAAGCTAGTTTCCTCTAGTTTGATTTTTGCTTCATCAAGCTGAAACTGTAGTTTAAGCACCTCCTCTGATTTGTCAATAAGTTTACTTTGCAAACTGTCTATTTGGTTTTGTAAATCTGACATGTTACCCGATGCACGCCGGCCCTGCCACGTAGCATCATCCATTTGTGCTTGGAGTCTGTTTGTGTCTTCAGCATAAGCCTCACATTTTTGTCCTAACTCTTCCCTTTCTGATGTTAACTTGTCTATCTGATCTTTCATTGTTTTCTTCTCCTGTTGCAGTTTGAAGATTTGTAAGTTTAACACCTGTTCAGACTTGTAATTTTTCCGCTGCTGTGTTTTCATTTTGTTTTCATACTCCTCTCGCAGTTCCTGTATGTCTCGGATCCAACAGTTTTTCTTTTCCTCATACACCTGTAGAATTGCTCTTTCATTTTTGTCCATCACATCACGCAAAGTGTGAATCTCGGCATCCTTTTCCTTCAGGATCGCCTCCAGTTCCCCAACCCCGCTGTCGCTAGGGGAAGGGGTCTGGACGTAACTTTCCATGTGGTTGACTGATGACAGTCTACTCATGTGGGTTGCTAGCACAGAATCTGACCTATCGGAAGCCCTGTTACAATCACTGGAAAAGCTGGTTGACCTGAAACAACAAAATACTTCATAATACTTTTTTGTAGTATTTTTATTTCTAAAATTCCTAATCATCCAATATTGTGCCAATTCTTACATCATAGGAAGGTTTGCTAAAGATACATACTCATAATTTACAATAAAAAGTCTGAACTGGGTCTGCATGACTGATCACTCTCATGTCAAACCATGTTAAAAATGCCCATTGCATTGAGATTTGACACAAAATTTCTTGTCAGAAATACTATAACTCATGTTTATTTGGAATGGTAGATAGGAGAAAGGGTAGGGCAGGGACTACTTAGGTTGTTATCTAGAGCTGTTATGAGCAGTTACACATGTCCTACATATGTTTGTCAAGATTATCCTATATGTTTACTATCTTAATTACCCTTAGTATTCAGACCGACAAACAGAGGCAAATAGTGCAGACTCTGAGATATCTACCCCGGTACTTGTTACTATGTCTAATTTAACCCTTTACTCCATAGTATGCCTTTCTATGCCTTTTGCAAACAGAGTAGACCTAGATCAGACGGCTCCTGTGTCCATGAGCTATTATAACTATTAATCTACTTAATATTCATGATGTAACTATTTCTTACATGAATATCCATGGAGTAAAGTTTATTCTGAGCAGTGAAGAAGCGAGACTGGGTGTCCAGAGACTTTGGCTAATTAACTCTTTCCCTCATGAATATTTATATAAATATATAGGAAATAATGACAATAATGATTAGTGAATACAATGTATTGATTTTCACAATGGCATACAAACTAATATTCTTTTGGCCATGATAAAAATTACATAATCAGATCTACATGTATATTGTATCTGATGAAAACACAACAGACCCTGATAGGAAAGCTTCTATAGGAGTTGTCTGATTTGGGTCTACCCTGTTTGCAAAGATACCAAAAGGTGTAGATTAAGGGATGTATGCATAAACACTATGACTGATAACAACACAGGCCTATTATGAAGGTCTGTATGTACATTACCCAATGATATATCACAGCTGTTCACAGAGACATAGAG
The DNA here is from genome assembly GCA_963576725.1 of Azorinus chamasolen. Taxonomy (NCBI): domain Eukaryota; kingdom Metazoa; phylum Mollusca; class Bivalvia; order Cardiida; family Solecurtidae; genus Azorinus; species Azorinus chamasolen. The sequence goes on from OY755245.1 coordinate 5,848,836, forward strand.
AATGCAAACAAGTTCTGATAAACATCATCGACTGGTGCAGTAAGGTTTAGATTATAGGCAATGTGTAAAAGTTTGTTTTTATAACAAATCCTTTAACAATATTCTGCTTTTCGACAATCCTCAAAATTATCATGTAAACATGTTCCATTTGTTCTAAATCATGTACAATGTATATCACAAATATGCCTTTTAACCCTTCACTTGCTATTCACATCAATATACCTACCTGTAAATAGTGAAGACCCAGATGAGACAGCTCCTGCAGGAGCTGTCTCATCAGGGTCTGCACTATTTACATGTTGATTGTGCAACCAATGCACTCCACAGCAGTGATTGCACAGCGATATACTTGTACACAGTGAAGATGTATGCAATTATACAATAGGGCATAGGTAAAGAAGGAGAAATGTATTTCAAAATTCAGCAAGCGAAGGGTTAATTCCTTTGGAACAGAGTAGACCCAGGCTCCTATATATATGTACCATTTGTCAAAGCAATGTATTCACTTGTTTTATATAACAACATACACAAATTTGTTTGTTAACCCTTTCCTCCATAAATACGCCTCTGTAATAACCACTTCTAGAAACCATTGTGATAAATAGAGCAATTGCTCCTATAGGAGCAAATGCTTTATTTATCACAATGGTTTCAAACAACGAAATTCTAAAATTTTCCTTTTCTCTAGTTAATGCTCCTTTTCGGTAGATTTATTCAAAGAGGTTGGATCTAAAAAAATAGCCTATGAGGAAATGGGTTAATATTCATAATGGGTGGAGTCTGACATGAATATTCAGAGATCCAGATAAGCATTTTCAAGAATAACCCCTTTATTTCTCCATCAAACCCTATGTAAAAGTATGTTGTGACCACTCTTTAGAATCATCTCAGGGACAATTCTAAGAGTTCACAACATAGGGTTTGGTGGAGAAATGACAATTTTAGTATCCGAGTACAAACATTTTTCTGTTGCTACCATATTCATCAGGTAAAGGGTTATAGAACTGGTCATGCACATAGTACATGACTACATGTACAGAAGAATATTGAGCACCAAATGTCACAAGGATAATAGATTTAACCCATTCCTCCATAAGCTATTTTAAGATCCAATCTCTTTGAATGAATCTACTGAAAAGGAGCATGTAATAGAGAAAAGGACAATTTTAGAATTGTGTAGTTCTGAAACGATTGTGATAAATAGAACATTTGCTCCTATAGGAGCAAATGCTTTATTTATCACAATGGTTTAAACAGGTGATTTTTACAGAGGCACAGAAAGGCGTATCTATGGAGGAAAGGGTTAATCCTTTACTACATGAATATTCATGTTAAAAATAATGACATCATGAATATTAATTTGATTAATTTATTATAATAGCACAAGGACACATGATTTTTTGGCTATGGCAGAAACTGTAGAATCATATAACTCCATTTAAAGCAAATGGAGCTGACCCTGATCAGATGGCTCAGGCTCTTACAGGAGTCGTCTGATCTGGGTCTACTGTTTGCAAAGGCATACAAAAGTGTATTTATGGAATAAATGGAATGTTTATATATTTACCTATCACACTCCATGTGTGATGATCCTGAGCCATGTGATATATTTGCTGCATTTTGATTCGTCACTCCATAGTCCTGTGATCCATACCCATCGTCGTGACTTGAGTATTTTCTGGGATGGTCAACATGGTACTTGTTCGCCTGGTTCAATGGCTTCTGACTGGTCACCACCGGCTTGAAAGCAATCGGCTTGATTATACCCCGTCCTGGGGACTGTAAATAGACAAACAGAAAAACGTCAATAATGCAATTAACACTAATTCGCCTGAATTTTAACACTGTCTCACCTCAGCTCACTCTTACCATTATATCAATCTAGAGATCCAGATCTGCTATAAATCTGGTCTACTAGTAACATATGGCACATTCAAATTCTAGAATCATCATTTCTCAATGTACCAAACCCTATGTTACATCCCACTTTATAGAATTGTCTAAAGGAAATGATTCTAAAGAGTGACCACAGCATAGGGTTTGGTGGAGAAACTTTTTGGCTTTTCAAAAACTGTAATCAGATCTATATTAATTCATAAGCAAATAGAAGATGCTGATCAGATCACTCCTACCGAAGACGTCTCATCTTTGTCTACTCTATTTGTAAATGCATTAAAAGGCAATATCTATGGAGTAAAGGGTTAATTTACATAGCTTATCTATGCCTCTGGGCTTAGTTATAATTGTTGCCAGTAAATTATAATTGTTTCCAGTTTCAAATTCTGTGTGAACTTTTGAGCCATTAATAAGTCATTCCACAGGCTCACTGGTTCATGTGCTTTATTTATCATATTCCACAGACTCATTGGTTTCATGTGTAATATTCACAAGTCTTTCCCAAAATTCCAGTATGTTGGAGGCCAGCCACCTAGCATTTGCTCCATTGTTCCATAGGAGCAAATGCTCTATTTATCACAATAGTTTCAAAATGTGACTTTTACAGGGGCATCAAAAGGCGTCAATATGTGGGAATGTATCAAATGGGTTAAAAACTTAAAATTAAAGTTATCAGAATGATGTGAATTCACTAGTATAACTCGGTGGATAGGGGAGACAATGGCCTGATGCACAGCGGGCCTTTTCCCCTGTGGCCTGATGGGTGTAAGAATATTTAGAGTAAGTTCCGTAATAATGCTATTACATAATGATATTCCAAGCTTTAAAACATTACCTGATGAATATTCATGCAAGTAATAATGACATCATGAATGTTTATAACTCATGCTTTTACGATGGCATATGAACAAAGGATTTTTCAGTCAGACTGGTAAAAACCGAAGACACACATCCAGAGCAGGCCCTGATCAGATGGTTCCTTCAGCAGTTGTCTGATCTGAGTTTACTCTGTTTGCAAAACTGTAAAAAAACAGACATGTGTATCAGTTAACCGTTTCCCTGTTCAATGTTCACATAAGTAAATAATGACCTCATGAATTCTTATAAGCTGAATGTTTATAATATAGAGATTTTTTTTTCATGGCAAAACTGTATAATCAGATCTATAGCATGTCAAAAGCAAACAGAGCAGACCCTGATCAGACAGCTCCTACTGGAGCTGTCTGATCTGGGTCTACTCTTGTTGCAAATGCGTGAAAAGATTTTAACATGAAGGAAAGGGTAACAGGGTTGGGAACAAAAACTTTCAAACAAACATGTACACTAGTTAACATATAAACACATTTTGTCCGTGGAAATCCAACCAGTCTTATCAAAAGAAGTATTATTTTACCTTCTTTTTTCCATCAAACTTCAATGATATCATATTTTACGAAAGTATGTCCACATGAGTCGAAAAACACTACATGCTCCAAGCATTACATCAGCGAAACAGAACGACTAGAGCAGATTCTGCAATTTAACGAATTTATAAGTAGAACCCTGTGCTATTATTCATCAATGCAACAGACAACTGAGCACTTGGTTCTCAGGAGCCAATGAACACATGATTTCTCAATTACAGCACAATGTTGTCTTGCAGGTGCTGGAGCAAAGCAGCCTTGGCAAATCTAGAGCAATATCATTTGACTCAATGTACATGAAAAACAGGTGAAATTTCCGGCTGAACTCTGTTTGAAAGTTTGAATACATTAAATCAAGATTCAAAACCATCTAGTCTCTTTGACAGTTGAATTCATGAAAAATGATAAAGTTTCAACGAGTTTAACATGTTTGAGAAAATTAGACGTCCTTCAAGCGGACATTTTCAGCTCTTGAAAGGGTATCTACTAAGAATCAGAGAGTGAGAGGTTTCTGAATATCAAACAGCTGTGACTGAGAGCCTATCATATCTAAATCATTCAGATTGGTATCATGAGGCTTGAGAACAACAGTTCTTCTTAGTACCCCCCTATCCATACTAATTACACCCTGACTGGCATATGCAAACAGTTTTGATCCAGATGAGCCACTGAGTAACTCTGCATCTCATTAGAGGTTCTAAGTTGTTTGATACTTGATCCTTTACCTGTTTAATATTCACGTAAGAAATAATCACATCATAAATATTCATTAGCTGAAAATTTATGATTTTATCATAAACGTGGGAACTTTTTTACCTTGGCAGAAACTGAAACGAGATTTATACAAATCCATAAGCAAACAGAGCAGACCCTGATCAGATTACACCTACAAGAGCCTTGACCCATCTGATCTGGGTCAACTCTGTTTGCAAAGGCATGGCAAGGCATTTATATCAGGAAAAGGATTAATCAGAAAATGGAAGTAAAAATTGCGACAGATCATTTTCAGAGCTTGATAATGATTAATTATTGTTGAAAAAGTCATATTTATATACTTAATTTAATTATCTACTACTGTATCACTGGTAGAAAAATTCGGACACCCAATCTCCCATCTCCACTAGTTTAAAAGCTGAATAATTCAATTGTTCACCATTTTGACTGATAATTTAACAAAGTGGCACAATGTGTAAACCCTGAAGGAAGCAGTTTGATCTGGGTCTACTTTATGTCTGTCTGTATACTTAGGATAATTAGGGTACTCGGTATAGTCAACATAACAGCTGAAACAAATACAACAGGCAACTTCCCACAAGGATACAAAAGAAGAAATTAATGAATAAATGATGCAGATCGGACCTACCGACAGATAACAGGCAGCAGATAAACAAGTAGGGGCAGTTCAGCTGAAATGTCTGATAAGCTATCTGTACAAAAACCAGTGAAACTCTTCAACAGATGTTTCAATGTCTTACAGCATTTGCAAACAATACAGACCTTTGATCAGGGTCTGCACTGTTTGGCATTTAAAATCCTACAACAAATTATACCCTTTCATACTGAAAGAACTACATGTATGTAGTAAATCATTCTACATTAAATATTTAGCACTCAAAGAGTTAACCCTTTCAATGCTGAGCTTTAAAAGTGGAATTGTCCATCATTAATATTGAAGACAGAACGTCACAAGAGAGTTCATTCAGTATGAAAGGGTATAATTTGTAAGAGGATTCTGAAACCATGCCAACCCTGATTCTCCAGGAGCCCTCTGATCAAGGTCTACACTGTTTGCAAATGCCAGTAGACTCGTTTCTCACATTCAAAGAGTTAATTCCTCTTGATTAGCAGTAAGGGATCTAGAAAAGATCCACCCTGATAGTTGTTTCTTTTGTAATAATGTTGGAGAAAAAATCTATAAGCAGGCAACTATCTAAGTTCAGCTATCTGTAAGATCAACTCATTTGTGTTCCACATAATTTGTGTTAATTGACTGATAGTATGCCATGCCTAAAAACAATTCACCAGTTAAGAACCACATTAACCCTTTGAATGTTGGGAACCAGTGTACTGTCATTTGCAAACAGCCTAGACCAAGGTAAAAGTCTGATCAGAGTCTGCACTGTAAGTGTCGTTTGATATCCTCCAGCAAATTTAAGCTGTTCATACTGAATGGACTCTGTAGATAACTTTGATAACTTTGACGCCTCTGTATAGTCACTTTATAACACAATTATGACAAATAGAGCATTTGCTCCAAAGGAACAAATGCTCTATTTATCACATTGGCTTCAAACCTAAACAATTCTAACAGTTTCCTTTTCTCTATTAAATGCTTCTTTTCAGTAGATATATTCAAAGAAGTTGGGTCTAAAAATAGCCTATGAGGGAATGGGTTAAATCCACTGTAATTCAGTATTGAAAGAGATGAAATTTTGGAACAGGCTACACATAATTTGTATGCACATTTGGTACAAATTTGATGGCTTTTGCAAGAGTACTTTGATCTGGGTCTGTATTGTTGTGCATAGATCCAACAATCAAATCTTGTACTTTGATCTGAATTTCCACTGTCAAGTCAAATCATGCAATTTGAAATACTGTTAAATCATCAACATATACTAGTATAAGTAAATTATGTAGAGCAATATGTACCGGTATGTACAGAAAGACTATTGTTGAGGTTAAGCATGATTCATCCAATTAAGCCTTGTTTACCTTACAAACAAGCTGATGGCACATGAAAAAAGATCGTAAACAGGGAAACTGCAATTGTTAAGTGACCTCAATGTTTATCTTTGAAGTGAAACAAGAGCTTTATCATGACAGTGGTAATGTAACAGGCACGAGAGAAGACGACATGTGGGGTCACCACGGAGGGATCACTTGACTGATATTACCTGTTGTCCTTGAAAATAAGTTGCAATAACTCTTTAACCCTTTACCCCATGAAATTATTCGTGCAAGAAATAATGACATCATGAATATTAATCAGATTTTTAAGCTAAAACATGGACACAGGATTTGTTCAGTAGAATCAAAACTATTATATAGAAAGCAAACAGAGCAGACCTAGTTCAGAAGGCTCCTATCGGAGCTGTCTGATCTGAGTCTACTCTGTTTGCAAAGGTGCATCTATGGAGTAAAAGGTTAACTGATAAATATTCATGTAAGAATATAATGACTTAATGAATATTAATTAGCTGAATTTATAATGGCATATGAGTACAGGAATATTTGGAAATGGCAGAAACTGAGAATCATATTTATAGAATTCCATAGCACACTGAGCAGACCTTGATCATACAGCTCTTACAAGAATCAACTGATCTGGATCTATTCTATTTGCAAAGTCATAAAAAATGTCTCTATCTGGTAAAGGGTTAACTCTTTCAATCTTGAAAATGAGCTAAACAAGTTGGCTCAGCAAATCTCAAAGAGCTCCCTGATTATCAACAGAAGACACGCTTTGAAAATGGGTAGATCAGATATTCAAACATTATGGAGATATGTCTTAACCCTTTCCCTCAAATAAACGTGCTTTCATGCATCTGCAAACAGAGTAGACACAGAGCAGACGGCTCCTAGAGGAGCCGTCTGATCAGGGTCTACTCTGTTTGATAATGGAATTTGATGTATCCATTTCTTTACTTTCTAAAATGGCTACAATGTTCCACCTTCCATATTTCTGTATAACTATTTTGTTAATGAATATTCAGTAGGTACTGAAAATTGGCCTATATACAGAACAGGGAAAGGGTTTATATTCAAGAGTTGCTTTCATTTCTTTCAAAAGTATTCAGGCACTTTTCGAGTTCTGTGTATTTGTAATTGTAGCAGAAAATAACAAGAAACCAAAACCTCTCTATTATAAACTTTTTTTATTTATCCCAAAATGCACTGTAGTGCAATATATTTTTATGGTGTTTGTGATACGGCCATCATCACGAAATCATTCAAGCAGTTTTAACGTTTTTACTTGACACATACTGCCAGTCATCACCCCCTGCAGTCAGTTTCCCACACTAGTATATTGAGTAACACAGATATCCAGCCTCCCTTGATGAATTTGCTTCCGATGGTTTGACTGTGGGAAACAAGCTCTCAATAACTACAGTAAAACCCTGCTAATGCGACCACCTAGAAGAGGTATAATTCTAGGTGATGTATGCAGGTGGTAGCTTAATGCAGGAAAAAAGTAATTACTTTTATCCTGCATTAAGCAACCACCTGCTTATAAAGACACCTATGTTTATTCATTAAGAGGTCACATTAGAGGGGTTCTACTGTATTTTGCTGACTGTACAGACCATGGTCATAAGGGAGCTTTCTCATAAGGGTCCTCAACGTTTGCCACATTCTCTACCAATACTCATGAACTGGCTGTATTCTTAACACTCTCATATAACAAGAGCTGTCCGCAGACAGCGCGCTCCACTTTCTTTAGTGCTGGATAGTGTAGTGGAAGTCTAAGTCAGAAAGGGGAGATAACAACAGCAAAATTGATTTTAGGGTTACCTACCCTTGTGAGATGTGTCCCCCTTGTAATAGTTAATATGTATACCAAAGATGAACCAAATATCTTGGACAGTTTCTGAGATATGGACCTGAACATAAAACTTAACCAACAATGAAAATTGTTAAGTCGAAAAAGGGGCATAACTATGGCAAAATTAAATTTAGGGTTACCTACCCTTGTGAAATGGGTTCCCCTTGTGATAGTTAATATGTATACCAAAGATGAACCAAATATCTTTGACAGTTTCTGAGACATGGACCTGAACATAAAACTTAACCAACATTGAAAATTGTAAGTCGAAAAAGGGGCATAACTATGGCAAAATTAATTTTAGAGTTACCTACCCTTGTGAAATGGGTTCCCCTAGTGATTGTAAACATACATACCAAATATGAACCAAATATCTTTGATGGTTTCTGAGAAAAGGACCTTAACAAAAAGGTTAACCAACGCCGACGCCGACGCCGACGCCGACGAGAGGGTCATGACAATAGCTCCACTTTTTGAAAAAGTGTCGCTAATAAAAAGACTTTTCATGCATTGGCAAACAGAATAGATCCAGATCAGACAGCTCTTTCAGGAGCCGTCTGATCAGGGTCTGCTCCATTTGCTAATGGTATTTGCAAGATCTGTTTCTTTGTTTTCTAAAATGGTAACAATGTTCCACCTTCCTATTTCATTATACATGTAACTATTTTGTCCATGAATATTCAGTAGACATTGGAATTTGGAACAAATATAGAACAGGAATCCATTTCCACTTATAGATGTATTTTGATGACTTTGCAAACAGCGTAGACCCAGAACAGACAGCTCCTGTTGGAACTATTTGATCAGGGTCTGCTCTGTCTGCTAGTGGTATTGAATGGAAATGTTGCTAAAGGTCGTGAAATCTTGAATAATGTTCAAGTGGTACATCAGGTTAATTCAGGTTAATCCTAAACCCATTCCCTCATATTGACGACTTTTGACGACTCTGTAAAAGTCACTTTGTGAAACCATTGTGATAAATAGAGCATTTGCTCCTATAGGAGCAAATGCTCTATTTATCACAATGGTTTCAAACTACAAAATTCTAAAATGTTCCTTTTCTCTAGTTATTGCTCCTTTTCGGTAGATTTATTCAAAGTGGTTGTATCTAAAAATAGCCTATGAGGGAAAGGGTTAAAAGAAAGTTATCCTCGCATTGTCACAGGTCCACAGGATTGGCAAATATTAACATCAAATCATCCACAGAGTGCCAGAGGTAAACTGGTGGAGCATTCTGGCATGTTTACAAAACTTACTCACATGCTAGTAAAACATGAGGCTGTGAAATATACACATCAGCCACCGAAACCATCACTAGCCTAAGCATGAATATTATATTTGTCATCAACAGCGATAAACTTGGCTAGTAATCAGCTCCCTGATACAAACACTGGGCTTCAAGTTGTTTGTATGCTAATAAGAAACCCATGTCTGAGAAAATTGTTGTCAGTTTCAAATTCTCCATTTACGAATTCACAGTGTAAATACTCATTTAACCCTTTCCTCCATGAATATTCATATATTAAGAAAGAAATACATTAAACATTAATTTATTTAATCATATTAATTTTTATAACGACACATGGACAAAGGAAGTTTTAACCATGGTAGAAACAGTAGAATCATATCCACATTATTTCTTAAGCAAACAGCAGACCCTCCGTGGGAGCCGTCTGATCTGGGTTTCCGCGTAGAAAAGCGTATTTATGGAGTAAAGTGTTAAACTGATAGATATGCCTCTTCATGTCTTAGCAAACTGGATAGGCAAAGATCAGATGAAGGTTTGATCAGGGAGTACACTGTTTGTTTCTATGTCAGTCTAATTTAGAGTTACATGTATCAAAATGGTGCCAAATTGAATTATACAGATTTACAAACTGGTGAAGAATGTTGGGCATCAGTAATTAGCTTTTAACCCATTACCTCATTACTCAAAAGGAGCATTTACTAGAGAAAAGTAAAATTTTATCACAATGGTTTCAAGAAGAGGTTATCACAGAGGCGCAGAAAGGGTTAAAGTGCCAGAGATCAAGAGTATATAAGACACTTGCAAACAGTGTAGATCAAGCTTGAAGGGCTCCTAGGGGAGCTCTCTGATCAGAGTCAGCACAGTTTGTCATAATAATATAGTTTTTTCAATCACAAATTTAGATACAATATTTTGTTTTATTAATACTCAGAAAGGTTTTAATTATTCAGCTGGTTAAGGTTATTATCCCCTAAATAGTGGCGCAGAACTTGTGCAGACTGTGTAACATCTGTCAGCGATATGCTCCTCTGTTTCTTCGTCAGCTATTTAAATCAGTATGGCCAGTTTCATTCACCCTTCTAACCCTTCACTCCACAAATTCACCTTTTTAAGTCCTTTCTATGCCTTTGCAAACAGAGTATACCCAGATCTGCAATGTTTCTGCAATGGCCAAAACTTTCCGTGTCCATGAGCTATTACAACGATCTAAATTAATCGAATTAATATTCACGATGTCATTATTTCTTGTGCTTCAGAGAATCTCGATCAAACTTCAACTTACAGGTAAGTCTCGTTTAATCTTCTAAATCATTGGCAATGATAGAAACTGTAGAATGAAATCTACATTGTAATGGATCTATATATCGTAGACTCACCTTCTATCGAACCTCACCTGTTTATCGAACCTTTCATTTTTTTGTGTTTTTACGCATGTACAAGTGCATACTACGTCATAAAATCATGAGTACCGTTGCTTTGTCTGTAAACAACGCCTCGTAGCTTTAAAAACGAAATATACGTCATAAACAGGTCAATACAGTCTAATTTTCCTTCAACTATGCTAAACATGTGAAAACTCTTACTACGTTATAGAATATCAACATAAATTGAAAAGTGTACCACATTAAAAATGCTTGACAGCTCTGACCCCTTCAGCTAATGCAAAGGTCGCGTGCCCATGATGAAACCACGTGATTATGAGTATTATGTTACAGTAAACACTCTATAAAATAAAGGTTCGATAAGCAGGGGAGATTTTTCTGGCAGCCATTTTTGTTTTTGTTATGGGGGTGGTGGGGAACACTGGATTGTTTGGGGATTAATAGATGAGAATAAAATTACTTACTTGTTTCAAGGTATGTATAAAAGGTTATTTTGAACTGCTGATTTATTTTTTTCTTCAATATTCACAGTAAACGTTTTTTGTTCCTGGTCAAAGGTTAAGAGGTTCGATAGACGGTAAGACCATGCTACATGTTAATTCCAGATCATACCCGGGTCAGACGGCTCCTACAATGGTTGCCTGATCTGGGTCTGATCTCTCTATAATCAGGTAAACATTTAAGAAATGAATGACGTGCTTCCGGTGTTCATGAGGTTATGCAACGCATAGCTTTACGAGCAAAGTTGGTGAAGCCCGAAGGGCTTCACGTGAATCTTTGCTCGTAAAGCTATGCGTTGCATAACCCATGAACACCGGGAGCACGTCATTTATTTCTTATATTTATATTCCATTGTATTTCTTATATTTAAGAAATGAATGACGTGCTTCCGGTGTTCATGAGGTTATGCAACTTTCTTTTTAGAATAAGGTTATATAAGGACGTTGCAGGGCGAATGTAAATATTAACCAATAACCAATGCAAAGAGTTTTGATCCAGTTTTGACTCATTACACTGCATTTCTACAGAGTGAACTAAACATTAGGCTATTAGCATACTAAATTCATGCTGAAAAATGTTTGACGTCAAGTACAAATTTGGCGCCTTAACAGTTTCGCTATGATTATTCGCCTGTCAGCATTTCCATTCTACTTCCTTCACCCCTTAAAGTGCTATCATGACACAATAAGCATTTGCATACAGTTTAAATTCAGAACAGATGACTAAATACATCAGAAGCCAGGCATCTCATTAGATTAATGTTTATCTGCTAGACACACTGCATCAAAGATTTCATAAAAACAAGGCCCACCAAAACAATATCAAGAAATTTGGTAGAAAGCAATGCTGATTGTGTTAAGGTCTAAAACATTCAGCCTTCATTCTAAAATTTACAATGCCACAATGGTGTAATTTTCCAATACAGAATTTGTTTTCCAAAGCCTCTTATCCAGACACAAAATATTTGCTTCGAAACATTGCTACTGTTTCAAATCTCATTTGAATAATCATCATTTCAAATTGTGCTGATGCAGACTTCGGGGTAAATTAACGGCCAAATTGCCTGCATTGTATAATACACAGGGCAAACAAAGAAAAGAGAGGGAGAATTATCAATAGCATTGCACAAGATTTCAATCAGGACGGCAGATTTTTTTTTGTTGTACCCCCAGTTTTGAAAGAGGAACATTTAGATTCGCCCCTGTCCATCTGTCATTCCCTCAAGAATTTCAACCCTCTCAAAGCTGAATTTTCAAATGAACTTTTCAAAATGGTGAAGGTTACCATGAATACTCAGATTCTGAAAAGAACAGTGTAATATGACAACAGTGGAGAACTTGATGAGAGGGCTTCGCTAGGACTAAGGAGTCCTCTCAGCTGGGTCTATTCTGTTTGCAAAGGTGTAAAGCATTAATATTGTTTCTTTGAGATTTGTTACAAGACAGATGCATTATAACCAGTATAGCAAATAGTTCAAAATGCAATTTACAGTTGGCGTGCCTGACAAACCCCTCCAACATCAAAGACTTAGGTTGCCAAGACTTTAACACAATACACTCATTAGTTAGAACACGTTATTCATCCCCGACACAAAAGCTACTTTCAGAGCCAGACTTCAGATAAAAACAGTCAAAATTAACCATTATCTTGCCGTGAAAAAATAATGTCTGCTCAAAAAACAATGAGCAAGTGTCAAAGAGCCTGAGTTACTCAGCGTCTTATCTGGATCCAACCCGTTTACAAATGTGAGTCAGGACGCAGATAGCGACAAAAGAGTTAAAACTCCATCCTTCACACACAAACACATACATAATATACGAAATGTTACGTGAAGCTGGCACTCTGACAAAATTGTAATTACAAGTTACAACAAAAACTATACAAGAAGTTACCAACTCTGGAATGTAGGCTTGCTATATCAACCCTTTAACCCTTTCCCTCATATAAACGTGTTTTCACGCATTTGCAAACAGAGAAGACCCAGATCAGACGGCTCCTAGAGGAGCCGTCTGATCAGGGTCCGCTCTGTTTGCCTGTGGAATTTGATAGATTTGTTTCTTTACTTTCTAAAGTGGCTACAATATTCCACCTTTCATATTTTATTATAACCATTTTGAACATGAATATTAAATAAGTATTGAAAGTCGATAGAGATTCCCTTCATGCAAACAGAGCATACCCTGTAGGAATGGTCTGATCAGGGTCTGCTTTGTTAGCTTACAGTTTCTGCCAAGGCCAGTATATCCTGTGCCCATCAGTCATCTAAAACAAAATCTAGTTAACCCTGATGAATATTCATGTTGGAAATAATGATGTCATGACTGAATATTAATTAGATTATTTTTTATAATGGCATATGAACACAGGACATTTTGGCTCAGGCAGAAGCTGTAGAATCAGATCTATATTACATCATAAGCAAAGAGAGCAGATCCTGATCAGATGGCTCATACAGGAGCCGTCTGATCTGGGTCTACTCTGTTTGCAGTTAAGTCAAAATGCGCTTACATAAGGGAAAGTGTTAATATTCAACAATATGTCATTATTTCTTACATGTATGAATATTCATGGGGTAATTCCTGTCAGTATGACAAGCTTAATAAATTTGTTAGATGATTTTGAATAACAAACAGTGCAGACCCAGAGCAGAGGGCTCCACAGAGGAGCCCTCTGATCTGGGTCTACACTGTTTGCAAATACCAGTACAGTTGTTTCCCACATTGAGAAGGTAAGAGTTACATTTTATGTGTTCTGTTGTGTTTCTACTGGAACTTCTTGAACAATAGACGTTTGAAGCAAAGAAAATACTGGTCCCGCACCAATTTTGCGAAAGCCAATCTGTAAAATGCATGCTGACTGCAAACACTCTATAATTTGCTATTTAGCTGCAAAAGGCTACCATCACAACTGGTTCCTAGTGCTAAAATATGCACAAATTGTGCATTCTCCCTGGACCCATCTCTCACGAATGTGACTGTATTCTAATATTTACAGAAATTGCTATTATTCTCTATTATTCTCATATTTTCTGAATACTCTGAGAAGCATTAGCAACAATTCTTTTTGGACTACTTTGCTGAATCCTTTCCTTCAGACAAACACCTTTTCATGCTTTTGCGCACAGAACAGACCTAGATAGGAGATGTCTGATCAGGGTCTGCTCTGTTAGTTTATGAAACCATAATTGATCAAACTCTACATGCTTAACCAATATCATATTATCTTGTGTATAAATGCCATTCTAAATGTCAGCTAATAAATATTCATGATGTCAATATTTCATTTAAAAGATTAAAAATACTTTACAGATTTGATAATTATATGTTGCATTTCATATCGTCAACATTTCTCTCAGCAGCATCTGCTCAATTTTCTGTCAGCAATATTCCTAAGTTAACAATCTTCATTAAGGAGCTGAATTCTGTCAAGGTGCTTCACACATTGTTATAGGACCTCATACAAAAACTTTACCCTTCCCTTCATATAAATGACTTTCAAGCCTTTGCAGACAGAATGGATCCATATCAGATAGCTCCTATAGGAGCCGTCTGATCAAGGTCTGCTCTGTTTGCTCATGGTAAAATATAGATCAGATTCTACAGTTCTGCCTAAGCAAAACTGTCCTGTATTCATATGCCATTACATAAAACAATGTAATTAATATCATTGGTGTCATTTTTTTTTTACATGAATATTCAGCAGGGTAAGAGTTAATTAAACAATTAAGCAAATCACAACTGGTTCACCTACCACTGTCATGGAGTCATCCCAGAACAGTTGAAGCATCGTGTTCACATACAAATGTGTGGCTTCATCTGCACGATCCATCATGCATTCAATGATTCAAAAATTATCTCCAATCTTTTTCTAAACAATTGCAAAATCCTCGAAAATGTCAGTACACATTATGAAAATAACTTTTAACCTCCTCACTCTAGTCTGCTGAGTCGTGCCACTGCACCAGTCAGTGTCTATATTCTGTTCCGCCAGTCCACAAAATACCATAATTCGTTCCAGCTACGAGCATAAATTACAACCTAATGTGGAGACTGTGTTCCTGTTCCTCACAGACACATTTTGCCTCTGCCACCAGAAAACTCACATCAAGAGACAAAGAAAAAACATTTATAGCGTCATCATATCCATTTAACCCAGTTATTCTGGCTTTTTCTCACTCCAGCTTGCTCATATCCAATCTCTTGAGCAACTGACAGTGCTCAAATGCAAAATCCATGTCAACATTGGTAAGATTTCCGCATGGGGTCTGCGGCTTATTAGCTGACATTTCACTATCATTTACCCGCCCGCTGATATCATATTTATCACTTCACATCATGTCCCCTGACATCATTAGAACAGATTACACTGCCACTTCACCCTTGACTTGTTCAATATTCATGAAATAATGACCGGTAACCATGAATATTCATTAGCTATATTTTCATAATGGTACATGAAGAAAGGATATTTTTACCTTGGCAGAAACTGTAGAATCAGATCTATCAAATTCCATAAGCAAACAGCAGACCCTGATCAGACGGCTCCTACAGGAGCCTGTCTTATCTAGGTGTTCTCTGTTTGCAAGGCTTTAAAAGCCGTATCTTTGCCTCCTGAGTTTATTGTCATCTTAAAAAAGAAAAAGAAAAAAGCTATCTGTGTAGGAGCTCAAAATGTTTCATGAATTTCCAGAGTATCTTTTCTTTTCAAACAGTATAGTGACTGACCATAAAATTTAAATCATGTCAAACAATTAAATTGGCACCTCATCTGGATCTAAACTGTTTGCAAAGGTTATCACAAGTTTGTCAGAGTGGCATGAAAAGAATTTTACTACCTTTTACCCTATACCCTAAAATTTCCTTACAGCCCAGTAATTTCCTTACAGCCCAGTCGGGTGGTTTAGTGTGCTATTGGTACTTAACCTTGCTAGCAGACCAAAGACCAGCTAGTAATCCCTCTGTCAGACACTCTAAACAATCTATAGGGATTTAGGCACAGATTAAACAAACACTAGATGGGAAGTTAAAGGTCCTAACACTAAGATTAATCCAATGTTCAAACATGATGACTTTACAAAGTCTTAACCCTTTTTCTGCTAGAGACACTTTTTCACGCCTTTGCAAACAGAATAGACCAAAAACTGGATGGCTTCTGTAGGAGCTGTCTGATCAGGGTCTGCTCTGTTTGCTTATGGAATTTACATAGATGCGATTGTATAGTTTCTACCAAACATTAAAATCATGCGTTCATATACCATTACAAGAATTCAGCTAATAAATATTCATAGTACAGTTATCTCTTACATGAATATTCATCAGATAAAGGGTTAAACCTTTCCCTGTTCTGTTTCTATTACAAATTTCAGTACCTATTGAATATTCATGTACAAAATAGTAACAACAAAATATGGAAGCTGGCATTTTGTAGCCATATTAGAAAATAAAGATACAGATCTTTCAAATTCCATTAGCAAACAGAGCAGACCCTGATCAGACGGCTCCTACAGGAGCCGTCTGATCTGGGTCTACTCTGTTTGCAAACACGTGAAAACAAGTTTATATGAGGGAAAGGGTTAAACCTTGACACATTCAGACTGATAGTAACAAGGAAACTATTGATAGAATCAGCAGCATCTCCTTGAAATGTGTTGTTCCCTATCATTCTTTTTCCCCAGACAGCTGATCCCATTGATAAGAGAGTTAAGATTATGAAAGCTTATCTTTCAAATCTGATAATTGGGTAATTATAAAGTCATTGAGTGATTAATACACTAGGAACCTGTATTGTCTAATCCTGTAGCGGCATATACAATAACAGCAGACATAGATATTATCTATATATATCAAAAACCCTTTCCCTGTTGAATATTCATGTAAGTATATCCCCTTTCCTTCATATAAACACCTTTTCATGCATCTGCACACAGAGTAGACCCAGATCAGATCAGGGTTACAGATAAGGGGAATATTGGGGTATTTACCATATTAAAATTGTGGAAAAAAGCAATTGTTTTTCAAAACAATGAGTAACAAAAAGCAAATAAATATAGCAAAAAGCAAAAAAAAATTAGAATTACTAATGAGAATATGAATAATACCCAATTACGAAAATTGCCAATACCCAATAAAAATTGCAAATACCCAATTCTGTAAAAAATCAAGGAGTAAATACCCAATTGCATCAAAACCTTATCTGTAACCCTGTCAGATGGCTCCTATAGGAGCCGTCTGATCTGGGTATGTCCTGTTTGCTAATGAAGTCTGACAGATCTGTTTCTTAAATGGCTACAATGTTTCACATTCCATGTTTCATTATAAACATTTTGTCCATGAATATCCAGTAGGTATTGAGAATTAATCTAGAACAGGGAAAGGGCTATGCTAATAGTGAATAAACCCTTTCCTCCATAAATATACCTTTCTACGCCTCTGTAATAACCACTTCTTGAAACCATTGTGAAATAGAGCATTTTGCTCCTATAGGAGCAAATGCTCTATTTATCATAATGGTTTCAGAACAACAAAATTCTCAAATTTTCCTTTTTTCTAGTTAAAGTTCCTTTTCGGTAGATTTATTCAAAGAGGTTGGATCTAAAAAGTAGCCTATGGGGGAATGGGTACAGAACAGAGAGCGCGAATTTGTGATGACATTTGCAAACAAATTTAATTTAAATGAGATTGCATAAGGAATATCACAGTGTTGCAGTGAGTGTTCAGCTTTCTTTTCTGATCACTTGGAAAACAAATAAGATAAATTGTTATCTCGTCCCTAGAATATAATAGCGGTACTTTTAGTCCTTGCACTTACTCACTAATTAAATGCATCAAAATGAAACGTTAAATGAAATCATGATATTTTACAATTCTTTTCCTAAATGCTTATTCCAGTCAATTTTGCATATTCTAACTATTCTAATTTTGGGACTGAACACTTAGGAAAGCAGTGCAGACCTAGATCAAACTGCTCCTGAAGGACTTTTTAATCAGGGTCTACACTGTTAGCAGCTCAATCAGTGTAATTTATCAAAATGGTGCCAAGTTGAACAATTCCTATTCACTAACTGATACAGAGGGAAGATTAAGCCCCCAAATATTTTGGATATACACTGTAAAATAAAATGTTTCATGTTAAGCATAATTATGCATTGCAAGGACAGTAAAATGACAGTCTAATCGATGCAACATCACAGAGTCTTAAAATCTGTACATTATCCCCGCATATCTTGGCAGGTATTAACAAATGACACTAACACTAATTCCACTAAATCTCTACACCAACCAAGTTTGACTGTCTAAACAAATGTTAAGTCTTTAATGACCTTTGACCTTCTTCATGCATATCCAAGTTCGCATTTTGAAACTGCAAACTCGGCAAAGCTGACCACACTTTCAACTGCTAAAAATGTAATACGCTTCTTTTTTCAGAACACAAGCTTTAGTAATTGTTTTAACCATTTCCCTCATGTTAATGCATTTTCATGCATTTGCAAACAGAGTAGACCCAGATCAGATGGCTCCTGTAGGAGCCATCTGATCAGGGTCTGCTCTGTTTGCTTTTGACATGATACAAATCTTATTTTACATTTTTTTTGTCAAAGCAAAAAAAAAGTTCAGCTAATAAATATTCATGATGTCATAATTTCTCAAATGAATATTGAAGAGGGAAAGGGTAAGTGTCAAACAGCTCATATTTTGCTGAAATGTTAAACTATTGGTTGATCTATCTACATTTAAAATGTTTGCACAAAAATTTACCAGTAGCAGTAAAGCGAACCCCTTTACCTGGAGTCACCATGAATATACATGTATCATGAACACAGGGCTTTTTGGACCAGGTAGAAACTATAGAATCAGATATAATTTCATAATCAAACAGCAGATCACTCCCTACTGTCTGATCTGGGTCTACAGACTGTTTGTGTACAGGCATCATATCTATGGAGTTAAAGTGAAGGGTAATACAATGTCCCCTAAAGTCCTAGATACTGTTGTCATCTGAAACCACAAATCGGACATAAACCGACAGTAAGACCTGGAATCAGATTACCAAGACACAAAACGACTATTTTAGTGGGGAAGTCTGCCACCCATTACAAATCCTTAAATCAAATCATTCTTTATTTGCTAAAATCTGCTGTCTGCTTCAAGTCTCTCACATAGCTTTCTAATTTGTTTTCTTACAGAAAGACTGCATTAGAAATCTTCTGTCAAGTTGTTTTTTCATGAATATTACTACATGTACATGAATATCCACCAGAGCAAATGCTCTATTTATCACAATGGTTTCAAAACTACACAATTCTGAAAATTTCCTTTTCTCTAGTTAATGCTTCTTTTTGGTAGATTCAATCAAAGAGGTTAGGTATAAAAATAGCGTAAGTGGGAATGGGTTAAGCAGCCACCTGCATTTAACAGAAAATATCTAATGTAATTTAGTGGCCGTTATAGAGAGGTTTTACTGTATTTACGATGTCATTATTTCTTACATGAATAGTCATGGAGTAAAGAGTTAATCATGCAGCAATATTCCATTATCTCTCGTTGTCAGTTCTCTGATACAAGTTATCAATCATCCTTGCTGTACCTAAGTACCTCGTGAACAGACCAGAGTCCACTTGATTAAATATGCATAACATAATCTGGACACAAATGCCTTCTGCCCTGAAACAATTGCCAGCTTTGTCACATCATTTGTCACTTAATTTGTTATCCCATGAATATTCAAACTAAGAAACAATGACATCATCAGCTGATTTTTTTTTATAGTTTATATAATCATAGGTATTGTTGTCAGTAACTGTAGAATCAGGTTTACATCATACAATGTACAGTAAAACCTCTCTTATAACGACCACTAAATTGTGTTAATTAATTGGTATTTTGGGCAGGTGGTTGCTTAAAGCAAGGTGAAAGTAAAACAGAACGCTCCTATAGGAGCGTTCTGTTTTACTTTCACCTTGCTTTAAGCATCCACCAGCCTTTAACACAAAATACTTGATGTAATTTAGTGGTTGTTATAGAGAGGTTTTACTGTACTTGGATTCTATAATTAAACACTTATGGGCTATTCCAAGTGCTGTGAAAATTCAATGTTGCAAGGGTTATATTCGATTGCTGTGCTCGCATAATCAATTTATAACTGATAATTGCCTAGCAACAATTTAATTTACATCACTCCTTTACCGATACAATATACTGAATAGTGAATACCAATGGAAAAGTGCACCACAGATGTTGACAATTTGCGATGTGTTTTAAAAAAAAAAAAACTATGAGAAAATTACAAAATGTTAAACTTGAGGCAGAATAACAAACAGCAAAACCTCTCTACAATGACCTCTCCCTGTTGAATATTCATGTAAGACCTTTTCCTGTTGTATATTCATGTAAGACCTTTTCCTGTTGAATATTCATGTAAGACCTTTTCCTGTTGAATTTTTCGGTTGAATATTCATGTAAGAAATAATGACATAATGAATATTTATTATCTGAATTTTTACAATGGCGTATGTACACATAGTACAAACTAGTGTCAGGTCTATCCTAATTTGCAGACCCTGATCGGACGTCTCTCTTTGCAATGGTGTTAAATGGCTTATTTATGGAGTAAAGGCTTAAGGAAGTAGCATCTTGCTATTGCAAGGAACAGATGTCACAGAGTAGTGTCCACAGTAACCCTAAGTACAAACCACCATTGTGACAACCCCAGGTGACGCTTTGTACTTCCAGCTTTGGATTGAAGAACAACATGCATTCTCATCACTAAGAGCACAGACAGTGTCATCGTCCTATCCTCGACTGACGACCAAGAATGTCAAGTTGCTATAGAGAGGTCTTGCATCATTTCAACAATCATAATTTTATCAGTCTTTAACTGATTACCTCATAAGCTATTTTTAGATCCATCCTCTCTGAATAAATGTTCCTGAAAGGAGCATTTACTAGCAAAAAAGGTAAATTTCAGAATTGTGCAGTTTTGAAACCATTGTGATAAATAGAGCATTTGCTCCTATGGAGCAAATGCTCTATTTATCACAATGGTTTCAATAAGTGACTTGAACAGGTGTCAATATGAGGCAATGGGTTAAAACCAAATATTCTGCATTAGAAGCTTTCATTACCTGCTCTTTTCCAGGTAAATGAGTTACCTCTAACCCCTGCCATTTCCATTACCTGATCAATACATACCTCTCATCTGTGAGTTCACCTCATAAATCTATACTCCCATACCTACTGCTCATGTAGGCTGGGAAAATCAATTGTTTTAATTAACTTTCTCAGGTAACTCAATCCTTTGAAAGCTGGGAAATAATTTCACTTGTATTTGTAAACAGTGCAGACCCACAGTAAAACCTGAAACTTGATGCAGGTAAAAAGCCATGCACAGAGCTCCTATATGAGTTATTTTTACATTACTTTTGTCTTGTAAAGTCAACTTCATTCTTTTTCCAATCCCTATATTCATTCAATAAAGACAGGTTCTACTGCATACCAGAGGGCCTCTGATTAGAATCTACTATGTTTACAAATACAGTAAAACCCATCTAAACCGGAATTCTAGAAGAGAAGAATTTAGCTACTTTTAGGCAGGTGGCTGCTTAATGCAGGGTAAAAATCATGCAGAAAGCTCCTCTAGGAGCTTTCTGCATGACTTTCACCCTGCATTAAGCTGCCACCTGTCTCCAAAACCGATATTTATACCAAAATTAACGTCCCATTTAGAGGAGTTTCACTGTATGTAAAAAACGTGTATCAATGAAGGAAAGGGTTAACTCATTCACTCATATACACCTTTTGATGCCTCTGTCAATTCAGTTTTTGAAACCTTTGTGAAAAATAGAGCATTTGCTTCAAAGGAGCAAATGCTCTATTTATCACAATGGTTCCAAAACTAGGTAAATCCAAAACATTCCTTTTTTTCTAGTAAATGCTGCTTTTCTGTCGATTTATTCAAAAAAGGTTGGGTCTAAAAGTAGCCTGTGAGGAAATGGGTTAAAACAGTATAAAGAGACAGATGCAGGTGAAAAGACTCAGGTTACAGCACAACTGAAACCAAGTGGAAATGTTGACTCCAGAATGAAAAGTAAACATCGTAATCCTCTTGATCTCTGCAGCCTCTGACTATTTGTGAAGCTATACAACTGTCCATATGAGACACAATCCAAACAGACAGACAATAAAACTCAAAGCCCTAATTAACTTGAGTATTTGGACAAACAAGCTTAGGCAAATAGTGCAGACCCAGGTGAAACTGCTTTGATCAAGCTTGCCTCAACAATTTGCAACATTGTCAGTCTAAGTTATCAAAGAAGTGTGAAACTGATTTATTCTGAGATTTACAATCTGATGGAAAGGGTACTTGGGTAGCCTGGGTTGTCCGAAAACATGGGGCAATAAGGAATTAAATTTGGACAGGAAGTAACAGAAATTTACAACAGTATGCATTATATTGCAAAAAAAATTCATAAATTAAATTACATTTTATCTGTGAAAAAAGGAAATTAATTTCAGGAAATTTATATTATAATGGTCATTGACCTTCCACAAATTTCTCACAAATAATTAATTTTGCATTCCTTCTTTTTTTAGTCATAATAATTGTATATCAGTCAAGGTGGGTCACTGCAAGGAACATGTTAACCCATTCCCTTATACTGACGACTTTTGACGACTCTGTAAAAGTCACTTTGTGAAACCATTGTGATAAATAGAGCATTTGCTTCTATATGAGCAAATGCTCTATTTATCACAATGGTTTCAAACTACAAAATTCTAATTTTTTCCTTTTCCCTAGTTAATGCTCCTTTTCGGTAGATTAATTCAAAGAGGTTGTACCTAAAAATAGCCTATGAGGTAATGGGTTAACACTAATCAAAAACTAAACTTTTTCAAACGTTGTTTTACATAATCCATTTGACACTTTACCTGATCAATATTCATGCACGAAATAATCATGTCATGAACCATTATATTAGCTGGTTTTTTTTTTAAATAATGGAATATTAACAAAAGATATCCGGCAGAAGGCAGAGAGCTCTTAAAAGCGTTCTGATCTGGGTTTAATACTGTTTTAGTACCAGTATTTAGTACTTGTTAATACAAATGGCATCTGCATCAATTCTTTTAAAAAAGTTCCATCTGGATCAGAACAGTTCACAAATGTTATCACACATTCATTGATCCAGCTCAGAAGGCTCCCCTGGCCCTCTTATCAAGGTATGCACTGTTTGTCAATCAAAATCATCTGGGGAAATCATACCCTTTCACCCTGAATAGACTCTAGATAACACTGTCCTGAGTATACAAACACTTCTTCATGTGTGTGCCAAACAAGAGTAAACCAAGATCAGTCACGGCTCTTATATATTTACATATGAAAAATAAGTAAATGAATATTCATGAAGTGATCAATTAATGCATCAATGTTCATTAGGGAAAGGGTTAAACAATCATAGCCCATTCCACTTTGAATATTTAGCTTTCAAAGGGGCTTAAATGGTTGCAGAAATAGCGGAATGTGTATAGCAACAGGACCTCCAAGCCAAAGTAAACAACCGTCTTCAAGTAAAAGCAAACAATATGGGAGTACTTAATTAAATTGTTAGAAAATGAAGAAGTTATTTAATCCTCTGAATGTAGGACACACATGCACTGTCATTTGCACAGTGCAGACATAGGTCTGAGGGCTACTAGGAGGCGGCACTATTCTCTAGCAAGTTTAAACCTTTCCTCCATAAATACGCCTTTCTACGCCACTGTAAAAGTCACTTCTTGAAACCACTGTGGTAAAAAGAGCATTTGCTTCATAGGAGCAAATGCTCTATTTATCACAATGGTTTCAAAACTACAAAATTCTAACATTTTCCTTTTCTCTAGTAAATGCTCCTTTTCGGTAGATTTATTCCAAGCGGTTGGGTCTAAAACTAGCCTATGAGGGTTAAGCCTTTCATACTGAGTGGACTCTACGGTTAAAAACTGATGGACTAGTCCAATTCAAAATTTCAGTTTTGGAAGAGTTTATGGATAATATGGAGCTCCCCAATTCCCCACGTTTCATGTATAGTAAAACTGGATGCTTAATTTAGTATAAATATCAGTCTTGGAGACAGGTGTCAGCTTAATGCTAGGAGCTTTGGGGTTTTACTATTTTAAACTGTATCCAGAATATCCCTCAATACTTACCATAGTCAAAGTAAAGTCTGGAACAGCTGAAATATTCTCAATATTTTCATACTCGTGCATCTCCATGGCAACAGGAGAAACTTGAAACATTTCTTTATTATATTTGTTCCATATTAAGTTTGGTAATACTCCATATATTCAGAAGAACTTTCCAGAAGTTTGATATCAGATCCCTGACTGTCACATTTCCAATCTCCTGGTAACATAAGTTAATTCAATTTTGCAATATTTATGCATTATGTATGACAAAATTCCAGCTTTGTAATATTATATCCATCACTAATATTTCTGTAACACAATTTTGCTGATTGTCTTGACATCCGATTGAAACTTTTTTTATAAAGCCTTGAAGACAACTGCTTTTAGATGAAGGCAATAAAATAGCTGTTGGTTCCTACTGCATTAAATATTTATAAAGTTTCTGAGGCGTTCACACCATATGTAAGAGCTTTCTTTTTAAAGTCAGTCATGTCAGTTATAGAGCCATCTGTTGCAACACACACAATGTTGAAACCACCTAAAGCAAGCAACATGCAATCCTTCGTACTGACCAAAATTGTCATTCAAGCCACTATAAGGCAATAATCCACCACCAATCTGTCTCTCTTGGAAGCATGAGTCACCTTCATAAAGCTTCTGCAGACATGGAGATTTTCACACAATTATCCCCTATGAGGATTCCCTAGGCTCCTGCTTTCCTAATCCAGCTAAATGTTCTGATATGGGCAAAAATTAACCAAACAATTGACCTGTGTGCTGTGTGTGCCAGCTCACAAATTGACCAATTAAATTCCTTCTAAGTACAATCCCATCCAATCACAATACTCCATACATCATAAACTCAGCTTCAGTATTGTACCCTGTGACAAAGAGACCTGATATAGAAAATCAATGAGGGAAATCTCAGGTGTGTTGACATGAATTAGATGAAGATACAAATCTTGTCATCAGAAATTAATCAGTCATAAAGATCGATTCATGTTGAATCTCTGATAAAATATTAATTATTTAGGTTGTGCATTAATACATGCATGCTATTATTGTGGTGCTTGTAACCATGGAGAATTTCTTTAAATAGTTCAGAAAGTTTTGTGGGGTTTTGTTGTTGTTGCTTTTTCATATTCTACCTTTTCTTGCAAATAGAGCATGGAATGGGAACTTAACCCTTCGCTTGCTGTTCACGTCAATATGCCTACCTGTAAATAGTGAAGATCCAGATGAGACAGCTCCTGCAGGAGCTGTCTCATCAGGGTCTGCACTATTTACAAGTTGATTGTGCAACCAGTGCACTCCACAGCAGTGATTGCACAGCGAAATACTTGTACACAGTGAAGATATATGTACCGGTAATTATACAACAGGGCATGGGTAAAGAAGGAGACATGTATTTCAAAATTCAGCAAGAGAAGGGTTAGATAGAGTATTCAACAACTGACATTAACATTCTGAATTCAGGAACTAGTGCGCTGTCACCTGCAAACAGTGTAAACCCCAGATCAGAGGACTCCTAGTATAGCTTTCTGATCTGAGTGTTGGCACTGTTTGTCATTCAAAATCCCCTAGCATATTTTACCCTTTCATTCTGAGTGGACTCTACCAATAAACAATGACGGACTATTCCACTATGAACATTCAGCATTGAAAAGGTTAACTCCTGATAAATGTTTCATAGAAATCCATATTACGATGCTAATAAAGTGTGTAATGTCAAAGGTCAAATCAACAAACCATAAAGAAAGCAAGTCGAGGGCTTGGGGCAAAACTATTGTAACTCCTTCACAAAGTGAAGGAGTTACAATAGTTTTGCACCAAGCCCTCGAATTTAGTGTTACAAGGAAATAGTGCAAATAGTGTAGAACATGATCACTTTGGACCAATCTCTGTTATCCGATACTTACTTAACCCTTTACTCCATGAATAGTCATGTTAGAAATAATGAGAGCATGAATATTAATTAGATTGATTTTTAAAATGGTAATTATTAACACAGGAAATTCTTTGTCAAAGTAGAAACTGTAGAATTGTTTATTCTGTTATTCAATAAGCAAATAGAATAGATCCTGATCAAACGGCTCCCTATAGGAACCATCTGATCAGGGTCTAAACCATTTACAAAGACATAGAAGAGTAAAGGGTTAATGCCAACAATATTAACCCATTACCTCATAGGCTATTTTTAGATCCAACCTCTTTGAATAAATCTACAGAAAAGGAGCAGTAACTAGAGAAAATGAATTTTTCAGAATTTTGTAGTTTGAAACCATTGTGATAAATAGAGCATTTGCTCCTATGGGAGCAAATGCTCTATTTATCACAATGGTTTCATAAAGTGACTTTTACAGAGTCGTCAAAAGTCGTCAATATGAGGGAATGGGTTAATCATTGTTTCTTCTGTAAAATTTGCCATCTGATTAAATATTCACTTTAGAATGTTCCTCATATTTGATTAAATAAACATAGATTAGAACATCGTATGAGCAGCAAAAGAGTTAAGTTCAGAGACATAGCCAAACAACTTTAACCCTTTCCTCTATAGGCTATTTTTAGATCCAACCTCTTTGAATGAATCTACCCAAAAGGAGCCTTTACTAGAACAGTAAAATTTTAGAATTTTGTAGTTTGAAACCATTGTGATAAATAGAGCATTTGCTCCTATAGGAGCAAATGCTCTATTTATCACAATGGTTTCAAGAAGTGGTTATTATAGAGGTGTAGAAAGGCATATTTATGGAGGAAAGGGTTAAAGTCATCATCTGAGGTTGAAGTTGAAGAAGTAGCTAGTCTGACTCTACACTATTTGCAAAACAAATCAATCTTTAATCTTACAAGGCCAACCATTCAGTTTGTTCATGCCCCACTCACCCAGTATTAGCCTGTTATCCCATGAATATTAAGGTATGAAATTAAATAGTGATATCTTGAATATTAATTGGCAAGGTATCTTTATAATGGCACATGAACAAAGGAATACACTTTTTCATAAGCAAACAGAGTAGACCCTCGTCAGACGACTCATATAGGAGCCGTCTGATCTGGGTCTACTCTGCAAATGCATGAAAAGGTGTTTATATGAAGCCATCTGATCTTGGTCTACTCTGTTTCACAGGCGCTCATAGGCATTTCAATGGGACTAAAGGGGGCATTTCAATGAGACTAAAGGGTTATCAGCAACTTGGCACAAGCTGTAAAAATAACTCCAAGTGCTAAATGTTTCTATCTATTGTATAAATGATGGATAATCAATATCAAGGTGACATTTTGCCCTCTGAATGCCAAATTTTCAAAATGGAACGGTCCACCATCATATAACAAAAGAGTCCATTAAGTATGAAAGGGTAGAAGTTGCAAGAGGAATTTGAATGACCAACAGTGCAGACACTGATCAGAGGGCTCCTCTACAAGCCCTTTAATCTGGGTCTACACTGGTTTGCAACTGTCGAAAACTTGTTTCCAGGCTTCCAAGGGTTAATTGTGCCACGTTTTAGATCATCTCAAGATAATGATGTGTCAGCATGAAATCAGGTCGATAACTGACACACACACACACAGAGCTTTGTACAGTGAGATACAATTTCCAAGTTGACCTTTTTGTTTATTGACTTCATATTGCAAAGGTATTGTTGTCAAATATTGACTGATTTCTTTGTATAACAGTCCAATAAATCATCAATATTACTGTAAATGTGCATAAAAAATGTGATTTAATATGGCTGGTCTTCAGTAAAGCGCTAAACTCATAAACTATGTGGAATTTCTCATTAACCCGTTACTCCATAAATACACCTTTATACCCTTTGCAAACAGAGAAGACCAAGAACAGATGGCTCCGATCCTATAGGAGCTGTCTGATCAGGGTCTGTTCTGTTTGCAAATGCATGAAAAAAAAAAATTATACAAAGGAAAGGGTTAAAGCACAAACACATTTACAAATACAAATACATTTATTTGATTGTTCAGTACTGACAGGTTTTACTGTAAAGCTTTCAACACTTTCTGTCGATACTGTTCACCAATATTATAACGGGAGCCTCAATTATATCTCATCATCTGTTATCACGTCTGGCTGAAATGTGAGTAATCCTATTGAAATATTTATCAAGCTATTGTAGAAACACTTCAAACACAGACGTCCATTGATGCTTCGCTATTCTATTATGAGAATCCCACACTCTCTGTATCATTCTGGTATCGGTAATTGATATTTTACTAACCTAAACAAACTTGCACAAAAAGGAGCTGTTTTATCTGGGTCTACTCTATTTTCATTAAATTTCGAATATATCATTTGGTGCAGAATTGACCTACCCTAATTAACTTAAGTATTTCAGAGACAGACAAACTTAATCAAACAGGGCAAACCAAGATCAAATGCTTCCTGAAGAAAAACAGTCTAAATCTAATGTCCATAACAAAGGTTCAGATATTACAACTGATAATTCTGATTTTAACAGGGCTATTAAATTACCAACTTCGACTGCATTAAATGGTTTATTTAATCTGGTCATGGGATATATTCTCCTATAATTTATACCAATCTATACTGCATGGGTTAAAGTGGTATTCATTAATTGTTATGGGTATCAATCTGATGAGTAATAGAAAATTCATTCAGCATTATAATGATATCATCATATTTGGTGATCACAAGCTATTTGAATTCATACTTATTGATTACATGCTTCTTGCTTGCACAAATTAACCCGTAACTCACGGTGGAAATACAACGTCTCCTTAAATTTGGATCTAGAACAATTCTGACTACTTTGGATTCAATCAAGTTTCAGAAAAACTATTGACCGAGAGTCAAACAGCTTTAAATGTAACGAGATGCTGAGTTACTCAGTGTCTCATCTGGATCCAAGCTGTTTGCAACTGCGAGTCTGGTCGCAAAAAGCTGGATAAGTGTTTAACAGATCAGATCTTTTCACGCTTTTCGATATGCTGAAAAAGAGTCAACAGGCCATACTACATTATCACCTTTTAAGATTATCTTGTGAAATAGTTTAGAATTGACTAATAGTGGGTTAATTAATAGTTTTTTATCAGTGATAGAGTTTAACACTTATCAAGTCCCCACTAGTTTTTTACCTTTTGAATATTCAAATTAGAATGATTCATTACAAGAATTCATGATTACGAAATTTTTTAGTCTGGCAATTTGGGCTATGGCAGAAACTGTAGAATCAGATATCACTTCATAAGCAAATATAGCAAAATATGATCAAACATTTCCTACGGGAGCCATATCAATAGATTAAGATGGTATGAAAATATACCAAAGAGTGGTTCTGTATCAGTAGAGAAAAAAGCAAATTATTACATATTAAAAATCCATTCTGAAATTGCAATACAGTAAAACCTCTCTATAATGACCACTAAATTACATCAAGTATTTTGTGTTAAAGGCAGGTGGCTGCTTATAAAGCAATATGAAAGTAAAACAGAATGCTCCTATAGGAGCGTTCTGTTTACTTTCACCTTGCTTTAAGCAGCCACCTGCCCTAAATACCAACTAATTAGCACAATTTAGTGACCGTTATAGAGAGGTTTTACTGTATTGTTAATAGCATCTGAATAATGACAAAAACAAACCAACAAGAAAAGAATAAAAGATGAAAAACAGAAATAAAATGCAACATACTTTGATAAAATCTACCAGTATTTCATAAATTCCTTCATCCAAATCCATAGTGGAGATAAGTAAATTAGTCCTATAAGCATCAATCTATCAAGCCCTTCAGACTGCTTCAGTACATCAATCCTCCACCTATGTGTTGGATTCCAATTTCAACTCTCCAGTAAATCGAAACAGTAAAAGTGTACCTTAAACTTCTACACTCAGAGCAATTACCATCAGTTTATAATCTAAAAGTACACTTTCACTCTATTTCTTTTCAAACAATATTTTCCAAGTGTCAAACTGTTTGGAGCCTGATGAGCCCGAGTTGCACGACGTCTCATCTGGATGAGCCCGAGCTGCACGACGTCTAATCTGGAATCAAACTGTTTGCAATGGTTATCACATTGTCACCAGTAGAGTTCTGAGTGTAATGCTAACAATCTTTTACATTCTTTGCATTTCATAACCAGCTAGAATTTTTGTCAACTTTATCATTCAAAACACAAATTCAATCTTAGTGTCAATCAGGTTTGACCAATGTGCAATATCAAATTAACAGACAATTCATTTGGATCGAAACAGTTAACAAATCTAATCAGAGATTCACCACTATCAACATACAGGTTAACTGTCAATATTGGTCTGATCAATTGAATATCCATCTCATCCCTTGGTTAATGCCAATTTAACGTTGTGACATTAGGATAATCCCCCTTACTTTTGTCACCGTTTCTCGTAATCCCGTCTATACTTATCCTATAATCCCTTCATTTCTTACGAGGGAAAAAGTTATCACTGAACATGTTATGTACTAATTTGTAACCAATTCTGCAAACAGTCTGGATACAGATGAGACACAGACATCTCATGAGAATAAAAACTGATTGAAATCAGGTTTATTGCTTTGTAAAGATATGGAAGAAAAAAAACTGCTTATGAAAATAAAGCAGATAACAATTTTGCAGTCCACAAGTACATAGAAAGGAAAAAGTTTGTTATCCCAGTCACTAAGTCATATACCTTTTATCCTAAATCCCAATTACAAATTTTGTTTGCATATCTTTTGCATGCAATGAATGAATGAAAACCCTGCAGTATTTTTTTTATCAGTAAAGATCCAATCAGGCATCAAGTCATTTAATCAGCATTAATAACACCACTAATGAAAGTGCAAGTGATTCCATGTTACAATTTTTAGCTGACAACATTTTCAGCTGCCTCACATTCTGCAAACAATGTTGTTCAGTTGTCAAAATGGTTACAGATGGAATTTTATCTATACACAGGAATTAACAGGCAGCAATTATCAAAGTCAGATTTTGAAAAGGGCTAAACATCTGATAGGTAGACTTATCAAGTGCCTTATATCCAAATTCCTTTGCAGTATCAATGACCATTTATTTCATAATGAAAATCCAATCGCTAGTGCTTAACTCTTTGCATGCTGAGTAAATGTTGTATAAATAAATTATCCACTAACCCTTACAACGCTGAATTTTCAAATGGACTATTCCAAAATTCAAACAGGTCAAGCTTATGGTGAATATTTGGGGATTTTTCCAAAGAAAAGTGTAACATGACAAACAGTGCAGTCCCTCTGGGTCTACATTGTTTGCAAAGGAAATCAGTGTCTGGTTTCCGGCATTGTAAGGGCTAAAGTACAGTCTAAGGGCTAGTATCTGATATGACCAGGAAAGTGTATTCATTTACATACCACCTGCACAAATAACCCCTTTCCTTTTAACCATTTACTCTATATATACGCATTTCTACGCTTTTAAAAACATAGTAGACCCATATAAAATGACTCCTGTAGGAGGTTACTGAACAGGGTCTGCTCTGTTTGCTTATGAAATAATACAGATTATGGTTCTACAGTTTCTGCCATTGTCCATGTGCTCCAATGAATATTTGTGTCATTGTTTCTTTCATGGAGTAAAGGGTTAATTAACTCTTTGAAATCAGACAAATGATATTTGCAAACAATGTATATCAAGATGAGATGGGTCCTCTAGGAAAAAAAATTAGCATTAACCCTTCGCTTGCTGAATTTTAAAATACATTTCTCCTTCTTTACCCATGCCCTGTTGTATAATTACATATATCTTCACTGTGTAAAAGTATATCGCTGTGCAATCACTGTTCTGGAGTGCATTGGTTGCACAATCAACATGTAAATAGTGCAGACCCTGATGAGACAGCTCCTGCAGGAGCTGTCTCATCTGGGTCTTCACTATTTACAGGTACGTATATTGACGTGAATAGCAAGCGAAGGGTTAAAAATTGTAGCAGACAATAGCACATGTCATTTGCAAATGTCATTTACTTAGCAGGCAGAGTTATGGTAGAGGTTCTCAGTGACAGAGGACTAAACCCAGCTCAGCATGACTGTTCTTTGGGAGACATTTTACAAATGTCACTGTCCTAGATCACTTTCAGCTAATAAATTCTAAACAGATGGTCAAATGGCAGAAATTAATCACCCATACATATGATGAGGATTTGATGACTGAAGTTTCTACCGGATTTGTCTTTACTTTTGTTCATCTTCTGGCATCGCTCGCAAAATAATTGTTGCAGATGTTGGATCCTGATATAATTATTTTGAAGCATGAAGATAGGTCAGGTTCAACATTTCCTCCAATATTTAATGTCCGATGAGAAGGACATAACTGGACAAATTTTCTCACAGTTTGTTGACCAAAGCAAACAGGACTGCGGCAATGCCTAATGTGACCCATACAATGTACCCTTCAGTCATTTATAAACTTTATTGGCACGACTATGCAGGGTTTACATAATATTTGTGTACTCAAAGTTTTGACACATCAATACCACAAATAACTGAATAAAAGTGTCTTAACCTGGGGGCCATAAAATTAGATTTGCTCATTATTTAAGAATAATGTCACGAAGTTTATTGTGACCAAATGTCCCAGAATTCACAAGTATCCGACAGACGGGCCAGATATTTATTCTACACATTATCCCTTTACCATTGAAAGAGATGTCTGCTGATGTCTTAACCCATTCCCTCATAGGCTATTTTTAGACCCAACCTCTATAAATCTACCCAAAAGGAGAATTAACTTGAGAAAAGGAATTTTTTTAGAATTTTGTAAATTATACTTTGAAACCATTGTGATAAATAGAACATTTGCTTCTATAGGAGCAAATGCTCTATTTATCGCAATGGTTTCAATAGATGATTTTACAGAGGCGTAGAAAGGTGTATTTATGGAGGAAAGGGTTAAAAACGTAAATCTGATCAGGCTCTGTTGCTTATGGAATAATATAGATCTGATTCTACAGTTTCTGTCTTGACAAAAATCATCATGTTCATAATGTCAACAAACTCGGCTAATTAATATTCATGATGTCAATATTTCTTGCATGAATATTCATGGAGTAAAGAGTTAAGCAAACAGAGCAGATGCCGATCCAATAGCCCCTACAAGAGCTGTCAGCTCTCAGGGTTTACTCTGTTAGCAATAAAGGTGTTAACAGGTGTATCTATCAGGTACACAGTTAATATCAAAAGCAAACAATTAACATCCTGGAAAAAGACATAATCCCATTTTGTCAACATTGTAGAACCAGGTAAGGTGCTAAGTTAGTTCACTTGGTCTGTGTTAACTTTGTAATAGGCCCTCATAGAGGAAATGAGTGCAAACCAGTCTGATCTAGGTCTACACTATTTGCCTATGTTTGTCTCGCTAAATACTTAGTGTAATTACAGTATGTGGTCCGGTGGTCCTTACAATCATCTAAGATCAGGAATTTGATCCAGATCTGGGTCAGCTGTGAGTCACAAAATGCTTGTGATCTAGTATCCCATCTGTATGCTAGAGCAGGTTTCCGATGATTCCAACCAGGATCAGATTTATACATACCGGAGGGGCTAATCAGGCAAAATTACCCATTCAGCACTAATTAAATTCCGTCTGCCAAATGTAACCAGCTTCAAATCTTAGAATACATTAGAACTGGTCTTAAGCGGTCATCAAAAAGGTCTGTAAAGCAGATGGTAGGATAATGCAGGACAAAAGTAATGCAGAAAGCTTCTATAGGAGCTTGCTGTATTACTTTTGCCCTGCATTAAGCAACCACCTGCTTTTTAACAGTTATGTTCAATAAATGAATGGCCGCTTAGGACAGGTTCTATTGTAATTGAGTCTTGATTTTCTTTTTTAAACCATCACAATGTTCATCAGTTTTGATCCTCTATGATGTGACACCAAGTTACTCTGTGTCTAATCTGGATCAAAACAACTTGATTGGTTTTCACAAATGTGCCTACAATGTGAGAATCAATAATCAATGTTCCCTAATCATTCAGAGACAATCTTGGACAAACAGTGCAGATCCAGATCAAGCTGCTCCTGAAGGAACAGTCTGATCAGGGTCTACACTATTTGCTACTATATGGTCTAAATTATCAAAAAGGTGCAAAACAACCCTGGTGGAGATGGGAGATTGGGTGTCTGAATACTTGTGGTAATTAAGGTACCTGTTCCGACCTGTGCATTTGGTTGAATAATTTATACTGCATCAATGAATTAAATACATCTTAATTACAGCTGGTTCAAAAGGCATTTGTCAACCTCAGGCCATAGAGACAATGCCAGTATATATTTGGAAGCTCTCCGTTTACCCAGTGAACTGCTACAATTAACTGGTAATCAAAATCAATTTTCAGTGCATGATTGCTATCCAATTGATGGTATTCATATTTCTTAACCCTTAATCTGATAAATATTCATATAAAAATGACATCATAAATAATTTTAGCTTAACCCTTTACTCCATAAATATTTATGTGAGAAATGTTGATATAATGAATAATAATTAGATTATTTGTTATAATAAAAATGGACACAGAAACATAGATTATCTATATCATAAGCAAACAGAGCAGACCCGGATCAGGTGGCTCCAATAGGGGCAATTTGATCTGGGTCTACTCTGTTTGCAAAGGTGTAGAAAGGTGTATATTTAGAGTAAAAGGTATGTGCAGAGTGAAAAATAAAGTGTAAACTGGTTAAGTATTGTAATGTTGCATAAACACAGGATATTTTGGCCATCAATAAAAGAAACTGTAGAATTAGACCTTAGTAACATCATGAGCAAACAGAGCAGACCTGATCAGATGGTTCATAAAGGAGCCATCTGATTTGGGTCAACACTGTTTGCAATAAGTGTTCAGAAAAATGCAGTTTTGCTCTGCAAATTTCCCAAAACATAGAATACAACTGTTTCTTTTCATAGTGTCAAACTACTCTCACTATAATATGCTAGCATAAGTTTACTTTGAATATTATATGGAATTACCACACATTCACTATTAACATACACTGAAGCAGATGACAATAAAATTTTGCAGATGACAATTACTCAAGAGAGCAGACGGTTAACCCTTTCCCTTATATAAACGCCTTTTCATGTATTTGCAAACAGAGTATAGACCCAGATCAGACGACTCCTATGGGAGCCGTCTAATCAGGGTCTGCTCTGTTTGCTTTTGTAAATCAGGCTGTAAATCATTTTGGATCAAGATGATAAAATGTGTATCTCTGAAACCAATCTGGATCAAAACTGTTTGTATAGGTGATGATATCTTTCAAAGCTAACTGAGAGAGTTATCTTGGCCGCGGAGTGGACATACACGTATTTACTTATTCAACTTGTAATCATATCGGTGTGACACTCTCTGTCCATCTAATCTCCGTGGATAAATTATGCCTGGTCACACAGCTGTAATAGGTTGGAAATGTCTTTGACCTTGATACAAAGAGCCAAGCTAGTACAAAATCACTATTTCCCTTTGATGAATAAATTTGCTGACCATCACCATAAAAAAAACAAAAAACAAGCAATGTGGGAATACCACAAAAAAAAAAGAAAGATTATTTTTGCAATCTCCACTGCTTTTATATTTTCAGTAACAGTGACCTTGACCTTGGAATCAGATCCCCCAATAACTATCTCAAACTTTCATACATGTTACCTGTATACTAAGTTTTGTCACAAAATGCTTATCAACCGTTTTTGGGTTTTTTTTAGTTTTTTTTAAATACCTTTAATTCAAACTCCAAAAGCACAATCCCAAGCTTTGCCTTTATCCAAGCTATCTGTACACCATTTTGGTTACAAAATGACTTTCTTAACTAACTAAACCTTTTAGTTGGGCATCCAACTGAGGAAAATGTGTCGAGCCATGGCATTAAATAGTAGAATTTGGCATGCACTGGATATGTAATGTTTAATGTCTGAGTAATCCGAAACTGCCCCATGCCACCTGAAAATTTGCCCTTGTTTCTCTTAATTGGGTCAAAGGTCAACTAAGTGCATATTTTATATACGTTATTTGAGAAATCATTATATCTTTACCAATTTTAGGTGTAAAATAACAAACATGGTACCAAAATGAAGGTTAAACATTGGCCTTTAATTTGCACTTACTTTGTGTAAAATATATTATTTGAATATTCATGAATATTAATGAGAATATAAAAAAACAGTAAAAAATCATTAAAACCAACATATAACGATGATACATGATGTCATGTCTTCGTCATTATTGCTATTTAACAAAAGTAAATTACTTTAAAATAAAGGTTAGACAGACTGCTACTGAAAATAAACTGTATACAGTAATACCAGCTATATATTATGCACACATACTTCTTAAAGTAAAGTGGGTGGGGTAAATAAACACCTAAACAAAACTTTCAGTTCTGTTTAAAGTAACTAATTAATTCACTATATTTTTATGGATATTTTCTTGGTTGGTACAATTAACACCATCGCAAAGGATATATAATGTTTGATGTCTGAGTAATCAGAAATTGGCCATGCCACCTGAAAATTTGCCCTTGTTTCTCTTAATTAGGTCAAAGGTCAACTAAGTGCATATTTTATATACGTTATTTGAGAAATTAATATATCTTTATCAATTTTAGGTGTAAAATAACAAACATGGTATCAAAATGCAGGTTAAACATCGGCCTTTAATTTGCACTAACGTTTTGTAAAATATATTGTTTGAATATTCATGAATAATAATGAGAACAACAAAAAAACAGTAAAAAATCATTAAAACCAACATATAACGATGATACATGTCACGTCTTCATTATTATTTCTATTTAACAAATATAAATTACGTTAAAATAAAGGTTAGACAGACTGCTACTGAAAAATACTGTATGCAGTCATACCAGCTATATATTATGCACACATACTTCTTAAAGTAAAGTGGGTGGGGTAAATGAACACCTAAACAAAATGTTCAGTTCTGTTTAAAGTAACTAATTAATTCACTATATTTTTATGGATATTTTCTTGGTTGGTACAATTAACACCATCGCAAACACATGTTAGTGTGTTTTGAAACTACTTTGAAGCATTTACAGCGAATAGATTTGCACCTGGTTTTGCACCCATAACTTGTTCAATGCAAGCATCAAGTGCAGTTGGTACATTTCCAAACCACTTATAAAGGTTCAACACCATCGTGATATGTGTTAGTATCAATAACATTAATGTCTGTATCCATTAGCTCAGATCCATATAGCAGCTTAACAGTTTGCTCTTGAAAGTTTCAGTTCTAGTACATCCTTTGTTGGTGGAACCAGTTCAAGTGTTTTCTCTACCTTAACAATATTGTGAAAGTCTTGTATCATCTATGGGTTCTCCGTTCAGACACCATACATCAAACATCAAACGTTTGTGCCTTGTCTGACCGTGCATCTCTTAAAATATCTGAAAGCAGATCGGACATGTAAAATATTTCTTCCAACAGGTCTTCTATCCGATTCTAGTGAAAGCAAGGGTTATGTTACATCGAGTTATTTCATGATACCCTGGCATGTTCCGGCAGACATCTTGAGATAACTTGCGGAAAATACAATTTTGTTTTTCCCAGCCATTATTCAGACTTCAGTACCTAAAGGTCCAAGTTGGTATATATGTATCAGTACAAGCAGTACATCAAATTCTTGGCATTTGACAACTATCCAGCATTGGCCCCTTTCAAGAAGGCATCCAAGCCATGTATCCACCTCGTCATGATTTGATGGCAGATGGGACAATTCATGTCTGCACTTGTCTTGAATGACGATATTCAAGCGTATCTGTTGAGTACTGCAATACTAGTATACTACATAAACTCTGTGTTTGTGTCTTCTGCTTCTTATTTTGTCATGCTTTGCCGCTTTAAAGCAGGCATACTCGCACCATTGTGATTAAACATAGGTGAGGGAGGGTCCAACGTGCAAGTTAAAATAACAGGTTAAAACATTGCAAACAGAAGAAGAGTACATGACATCTAAAATCTTAACCTGGACAGTTGGGAGCTATCACTTGATGTTATGGTAGCTTATTCCAGATGATGTTGACAGCAGAGTGGAAGAAATATTCCCTCAGGGAAATGGTCCTGCAAACCCTTGGAACGAATCATAAGGAATGACATCTTGTAGGTGCACCGTAAGGGAGTCTGAAGGTGGGGCGTCAGCTGCAACAAAATCATTTACAAACCTATAGAACATCACAGCCTTTACTTGTTTCTGTCTCTGTTTGAGCAAATCGTGTTGAACATGGCACCAATGCTGAGCACTTGTTTTGCAATAATGCAAAATTACAAATATGGTAGCTCTACGTTGGATCATCTCCACATGCGTTGTCATGGCCTTGGTGTGTTGATCCAAAACAAAAGATGTGCACTCAACCTGCAGACTGATCAGGAGTTTGTAACATGCCTCCTTGGTTGACTTTTGGGAGGCTCCAAGGTTCCTGTTTAGAACGGACGTGGATCAATTTGCCTCCTTTATGACCATATCGACTCGGGATGTTCAAGACAATTTCAAAGACAGTTATGTCCCAGTTATTTTGCCCTCTTTGTAGTCTTCCGTTTCATGCTATGGACAGTATAACTAGTCTCTATGTTGTTGGTGATAAGCAGGACCTAGCACATCTCTGCATTGAACCCAGTCTCTTCCCTTTTCTACGTCATTTCTAAGTCATTCTGGAAGACGTCTGCATCTTCTATTGACTCGGCACAAAATTGAGGCATCAGCAAAGAGTCGACATGAAGAGTGTGGTCATCATTGTATTCAAGGGAAAATATTTTGGACTGAGAACAGCACATTGATGAACACTTGATGCTATCGGTACTGACTCAGAGGAAACACCCTCCAGCGTGATTTGTTGGCTGTTGGATACAATCAAGCATTTTGCATTACACATCATAGTGTTGGAGCTTAAGAAGAAGGTATCTATAAGACACTTTGTAAAACATTTGCATCAATCTGATAGGATTGGTCCAGACCTGACCCAAGGTCATTGAGCATGTCGATTGATTAGATGTGTCTCACAGACGCGCTGCTTCTGGAGTCAATGCAGGTATGGGTTGATGATGTAATGGTAAAACCAGGTTACTGTGTATGATGTATTCTAGAATCTTACATGTGACAGAATTTAGGGACACAGGCCAATAGTTAAAAGGGGTTATTCTTGACCATTGTCTTGTATATATGATTAACACGAAAGGTCGTAAGGCCTGGAAGATCAGAACAAGAGCAGGAGCCAGTGAATGTGCCATCTCTTTCAAGAACCTTGATAAGATGGTGTCTACACAGGTAGCTTTGTGGAGATTAAGGTCATTAAGAAACTTGCAGACATGAATAGGAAGGGCATTCGAATAAGGATACTCTCAAACGACAGAAATGAGAGATAGGACCTCATGTGTAAAGACAGAAAATTACTGGTTCAGTATTTTAACTTTGATTTGTGTATCAACATTGTTAATGGCACCATTTTTCAGTGGTGCTATTCCCGAGCTGTCACATTTCTTGCCTTGCTCCTAACAAAAGTGTAAAGCTTCTTACAGCTGGTATCTGTCACTAAAGTCAATCACATACTCATCATGAGCTTGAGCTTCCTTGCACTTCTATGCAAGTTTTCTGTAGCCTCTTGGTCCTCAGCACTATTTGTACGCACATTTCTTCTTTCGTCAGAAACGGCGGGTGATTGAGTTGCATCATGGCTGGCTGAACCTGGTGGATGTCAACTCAGAAGGGACCACTGAATATATCACATAGTGTACAGATTCGTAAAGGGACTGATTTTCCAAGTGTGCTGCAAACTCAGCCATTTTGATGGCCATAGAACATGTATTAGCCTCTTTCGAAGTGTGGACAAGATGTGGGGTAGGCTTCTTTGGTGAAGGAAAGATATGTTTGTCAGAACTCTGACATACTCACTTATTCCAGGTATTGAGGTATATCTGATAACTAGTGATTGCTTGTGGCAATAACATATAGATTGTTGTCATCACGGATAGGGAAGGTTACTCATAGCTAGCGGCACTGAATATGCCTATGAGTTCATTGTTGAGTTAGAGTGGGTATCTATGGCCAGTAACTGTTAAAA
Organism: Azorinus chamasolen; assembly: GCA_963576725.1. Lineage (NCBI taxonomy): Eukaryota > Metazoa > Mollusca > Bivalvia > Cardiida > Solecurtidae > Azorinus > Azorinus chamasolen. Next base: position 5,889,045 of record OY755245.1, read on the forward strand.
TGGCCAATCAATATCCGGGATATTCATGTCCCCACAAATGTAGAAAGGGTTTTGTCATGGGTACTGCTGGTGTAGGTAAAATATTTAAATTCATTATGTAAAAACATCGCCATACTCACCAGGAGCTATGGTGTTTCAATCGCTAATGATACAAACAGCTAATATTAGACATAGTGTACAATAAAACATACCAATATTACACTGAGATTATAGCAATAAGAGACTAATCTTCTGGCGTTTCATTATCACCTCTAAATGATATATCTGCGTGAAGAGGTACTATAACTTGCACAGGTTTGCATCAAAGTTTATATTGTATGATAATGTACCGTACATGTATTTAAAACGATATTTTCCGAACTTGCAATCATCACAGGTCACTCAAAACTTTCTGAAATGCGCCATAAATAGTTCTATACTTACTGTGGAGACATTGCTAAGAAATTAAATGCAAAAAAAATATTGAAATTGTCAAAATTACGGCTATGTTATACTATATAGAGATTTTATTACATTTTTGCACTCATTTGACCTTTGACCTAGTTTCTGACCTTCAAAGAGGATTTTGGCAGTGGCATGGGCCAAAACCATAAATGATTAGTATCTGGCAACACAATTATGGTATTCAAACATTTCTACTAAAAAATGCCATGGACCTCGAAAAATAAGCGACTTTTTGCACATCGGATTGCCAACTATTTACTCCATCCATACATTTTTTAATGCAACCAGATCAGACTCTGACCAGACAGCTCCTGTATATGTATGTGCTATCTGAATCAGGCTCTGGTCTCATTGCTTACAGAAGTTAATATTCATAATGTCATTATTTCCTACATGAATATTCATAAAGTAAAGGGTCTTTTGTTGACCATGTGTGTGCATTTAATTAATCATATCAATACATTATTATTTTGTTATAAGAATAACCATTCAACAGTGTATATACATTTAGTCATTTCATTAAAATGTCTGAATAAAGGTATACCTTGTAAAAGTAAAAATTTCTACTTCCTTCCTGTCTACAACCAATTTCCGGCACATGTACATTATCCAAACACACGCACACCTTGTCCACACACATGACTGTACAACAGTGATCTACACACTTCCCCATACTGCCACATGGTCAGGCTCACGTGACCAGTTTTACTGATGACTGTTCACACCTCCACAGATGAAGATCAAACCCACAACCAGCCCGGGGCACCAGTGTGACACTGGAGGAGTTTTTATCAACAAACAAGATCTGGATGATGTTTATCATCCAAAATTGCTTTCTAATGAACATCTGTCACCATAAGTTAATGGCATAATTGCTGAAAAATTGGTTGATTGTCAAATTACAGTATCTGACAGAATCTAACATTCAGCCATTTTGCAAATTTCACAATCATAAAATATTTCCCTTCATAAAAACGCCTTTTCACACATTTGCAAACAGAGTAGACCCAGATCAGATGGGTTTATGGAGTAAAGGCTTAACCCTTTCCTCCATTAATATTCATGTAAGAAATAATGACATCATGAATATAAATTACATTCATTTTTTATAAAAGCACAATGTCATGGACAAATAAAATTTTAGCTCTGGCAGAAACTATAGAACCATATCTTTATTATATCATAAGCAAACAGAGCAGACCCTGATCTGGGTCTTCTCTGTTTACATAGGCGTAGAAAGGCGTATTTATGGAGTAAACGGTTAATGTATGCTCTTAGACCTTTAATCCACAGATACACCTTAAATTTAACCCTTTCCTCCATGAATATTCATTTAAGAAATAATTATACCATGGATACAATTTAGATGCATTCTTCTAATGGCATAATGAACACAGAAAGTTTGAATCATGGTAGTATCTGTAGAATCATATCTATATTGTGGCTTCAGCAAACAGACCCTGGTCAGACGGCTCCTATAGGAGCCATTTGCAAAAGCGTAGAAATGCATATCTATGGAATAAAGGGTTAATGCCTTTGCAAACAGAGAAAACCAAGGGTCTACTCTGTTTGCTTATACAAGAGTGTTCGAAGGAACACATGTCACCTGCTCACAGGTGACACAAAAACTGTTAATCTGCTAGAGTGCGAAAATCAGAATGAAGGGGAATAACTCAAAAAGTATTGCATGTTGAGTGACGAACCTTAGTTACAGCAATGGTCCTCAATGAGAGGAAGACACATGTGAAATTTGCAAGCTCTATAATAATGATTAGTTTAGAAATGACGGCCAAAAAAAGAGAAAGTGTGATGGACAGACGGACAGACGACAGAATAGTGATCACTAAGTGACACACTGCCTCTAGGTAGGTGACACAAAAACTATAATTATCACAAAATGTGATAAATACCTCTGTGCAGCAGCCTTGATCACAATTTGCAGATGGACTGACCGATTAACCGGCCACCCACCCGAATGGCAGGCTGTTTCCAGTATTCCTCCTCAAACTTTATTTAAGGGGTTATAAAAATAATAAATATATATAGTGTAGATCTACATCTTGCGTTCACATACAATTGTTGAAATACAGTTGATTAATATTCATGAAGTCATTATTTCTTATATAAATATTCATGAAGTAAAAGTTAAAGCAAAGACCTATGATAGGTCTTTGGTTAACCCTTTCCCTCATATAAATGTGTTTTCATGCATTTGCAAACAGAGCAGACCCAGATCAGACAGCTCCTAGAGGAGCCGTCTGATCAGGGTCTGCTCTGTTTGCTAATAGAATTTGATAGATCTGTTTCTTTGCTCTCTAAAATGTCTACAATGTTCCACCTTCCATATGTCTTTTAAACTATTTTGTCCATGAATATCCAGTAGGTATTCGAATTTGAAATAAACATAGAACAGGGAAAGGGTTAAAGATTTTACAATGAATTTCAGCATTTACAGGTAATTACAATAGGTATGAGTGTGGAACTAATTAACAGTTGACCTTTCGCTACAGTCCCTGAGGGCTAATTAATTAGTAAAGGCTGAGGCTAGGCTAAATGATCACACACTTCGAGTGACAGCTCTAACCAATGGATAGAAAAAACCCAACATTTTTTCATTGTACTGTCATCATCAGATAGCAGATGTTCCAGTTAGAAGATTTTTGATGCAATACTTGACTTTCTGTATAAAAGTGTGGCAAGTACAGCAAACCTGCACCCCCTAACCCAGATTGTTTCATATAAGAATCTAGGTATTTCAAGTAGATGGCTGTCCTTTCCCTCATAGTAACAACTTTTCAAACAGAGTAGACCCTGATCAGACAGCCTGAGTAAGAGCTGTCTGATCAGGGTCTGCCCTGTTGAATTTTCATGTAAGAAATAATTAAATCATGAACATTCATTAACTGAATTTTTATAATAGCATATCACACAGGACTTTGTTTTGTACCGTATTGGCAGAAATTATAGCGTGAGATCAAGCAAACACAGCAGACTCTAATCAGATGGCTCCTACAGGAGCCTTCTGATCTCGGTCTACTCTGTTTGCAATAGTGTGAACAAGCGTTTGTAAGAGGAAAAGGATAATTAAGGAGCATCCAGAAACACATTAGATGAAGTTCTTACCTGATCTGTAAATTTGAACAAGTGAACAGACTCCAAACTTGAGTCCGTATCCATGGAACTATCCAAACAGTTTGTATACATGATGATAACCCTTGTATCCTAACCTTGTCACAACAGACCTGCCACTCAGCCTCTGACCTCACTGTCTTATCAAGTTTGTTTTTGTTAAGTCAAACATACACATGTCATGTTTAATTTATAATTTTGCAGTTAAGACTTTAATTCCTCAAGCTGTGTACACACACTTTTGTAAACAAAGCTGCCATAAGGTCAGTCACATGTTCTGCATCCTTTGGTCAAGCATCCCCTACTTTGGTCCATCACTGTCCACCACACATAAACAATTCTCAGCCCCTCTATCAGTGTAAATTAGCTGTCCTGTCTTCTGTCAGACTGCACACCTGTAATTTGGACAGGTGACACCAAATGCTGACCAATCAATGACAACGATTACCTGTCGCGATTTTACAATTCAGAAATTTATCATTCAGGCTCCAATGACTCCCCGAGACCTGCCCTGACCACAATAAAACATCAGATTGAAAGAACAATCTCACACAAAACTACTTTACCCGGTCCACAGTTTATCTGATAGTCAATTGTTGACGATTTGACGGCCTATCCATGTTCGACCTTTGTTTTACAAGTTATCAGTTAAATCTTCCAAGTAAGTAAAGCTACAGTTACAACAATGATATTTGTCATTAAAAAATCGATCAATTCAATCCCATTAAAATATAGGTATAAAATTTGAATTCCATACTGTTTTAACGTCCGCCCACATCAATGCTATTCGTTACCAGCATTAAACTTCTACCCGACACTGCGGAGCCTACTATTTCTCCATGGTCATTTAACCCTTTAAATGCGAGGAAACCAATGCAATGTCAATTTCAAACAGTGTAGACCCAGATCAGAGAGCTCCTAAAGGAGCTCTCTGATCAGGGTCTGCACTGTTTGTAATTCAAATCCTTTTACAAATTTCTCCCTTTCATACTGTATGGACTCTACCAATAAACAATGATGGACTATTTCACTCTGAAAATTCAGCATTGGAAGGGTTAAGACATGAAAATTTAAGTCCGCATCCCTTTGATACCTGTAAAACCTGCAGCAGTCAAATACTTGTGATTTAGGACAATTAAACTGTCTGAAAAAACACATCCAAATATTATTTATTCAGGCTAAATTTGAACAAAACAGATGTGTCGAAACGCTTAAAGATAATACCATTTTCAACATGTTTATTGTTCTTTTTTCTTCAGTCAGATCTAAAAATAGTTGCTGACTTGAGGCAAACTGAACAACGAAATTTTTACAAACAACGTAAAATTGGTTACATCCTATAATTAGCATGTAAATTCCTAGGACTGGTAATTATTGACATAAAATTAGATCCAAATTTTATCGATTATTACGTGTTCCACAATATCAATTTCACTCTGATATTTTAAGGTTATAATAATATGCTTTTATCCATATTTGACCCTTTCTTTTATATAAATGCCTTTTTACACCTTCATAAACAGAGTAGATCAAGATAAGACATCTCCTGTAGAAACCATCTGATCAAGGTCTTATGACATAGATCTGATTCTACAGTTTTTGTCGAAGGAAAGCATTCTCTTTGACAATTTGTAATAATCATTCATGATGTCATTATATCTTACATGTATGAGTATTGAACAGGTAAGGGTTATACCTTCATACAATACAGCAATCCCGTCTTCTACATGGTTTCAGATTACTACGCATTTTAACCCATTACCTCATAGGCTATTTTTACATTCAACCTCTTTGAATAAATCTACCGAAAATGAGCATTAACTAGAGAAAAGGATGTTTTAGAATTTTGTAGTTTGAAACCATTGTGATAAATAGAGCATTTGCTCCTATAGGAGCAAATGCTCTATTTATCACAATGGTTTCACAAAGTGACTTTTACAGAGGCGTAGAAAGTTGTCAATATTGGGGAATGGGTTAACCAATGACAACAGCATATAAATCTTTTCTGGTCTCTTTTCTTTGATGACACAGCAATAAAAATAGAATGGCAAAATGGCAATTTGGATTAAACTTTGTTGTAGTCTTGAGCGTATGAGACAATTCCCCAAATTAACCCTTTACCTAATACAGAAGACTTTACATGCATTTGTGAATAGAGAAGACCCAGTTCAAACAACTTCCTGAGTAGAAGTCTTCTGATGGTGTGGTGGTCTAGTGATAATGCACTTGACTGCCGTGGTTCAAATCCCGGTCCCTCCCGAAATTTCAGAGACGCTTTTCAGTGTCTCCCACCCGCACCTCCTCTCCACCCAAGGGTTAAAATGGGTACCTGCGAGGGTCACCAGCCGGTACTGCGGCTGCATGATTGCGCCATATGTTAGCAGTGCTCACTATTGTAGGCGAATGACTCAATGACCAGGGGAGTAAATGTACAGTCGGCTGAGCGGTCCTTCAGACTGAAAGTAGACTATAACTAGAGGTTTTTGTCACAAAAACGGATGTCTCCCCTCTAATAAAAACAATATGTAAAGGGAAATCACTAAAAATGTTATGGTCTTGATGAATGATACTTCCCCTCATTATGCGTTTTCCACACTACATTTTTCAAGAAGAAAATGATAACAGCCAATAACTCCAAAAATACTGATACCAGATTTATGGCCCTTGTGCATGACACTTACTTTCATCATGCTATTTCCAAAAATAAAATGTCATTCCAATAGCATCAGTCGAACAGGAGTTATTGATCGGCCAAAAAATGTAACAAAGGGCAATAACTCCAAAAGTATTGAAGCCAGAATTATGGCCCTTGTTCATGACACTTTCTCTCATCATGCTCTTTCCATGTATGAAGATTCAATACAATGGCAAGAGCCATGTAGGAGTTATCCTCCTGACAAGAAAGAATTAAACAAATGTACAAGTGGCAATAACTCTAAATTTATTGAAGCTCGAATTAAGGATCTTATGCATGACACTTTCTCTTATCATGATCGTTCCATGTATGAAGTTTCACTCCAATGGCATGTGTCACATAGGAGTAATCATCCGGACAAAAAATTGTGATATTTTTTACAAAGGGCAATAACTCCAATATATGTGAAGCCAGAGTTATGGACCTTGTGCATGACACTTCCTCTCGTTATGATCTTTCCATATATGAAGTTTCAATCCAATGGCATGAGCCATATAGAAGTTATCGTCCGGACAAAAAAGTGTGATATTTTTTACAAAGGGCAATAACTCCAATATTAGTGAAGCCAGAGTTATGGACCTTGTGCATGACACTTCCTCTCGTCATGATCTTTCCATATATGAAGTTTCAATCCAATGGCATGAGCCATATAGGAGTTATTGTCCGGACAAAAAAGTGTGATTTATTTTTACAAAGGGCAATAACTCCAATATTAGTGAAGCCAGAGTTATGGACATTGTGCATGAAACTTCCTCTCATTATGCTCTTTCCATATATGAAGTTTCAATCAACTGGCATCAGGCATATTGAAGTTATTGTCCGGACAAAAAATTATGATATTTTTTACAAAGGGCAATAACTCCAATATTAGTGAAGCCAGAGTTATGGACCTTGTGCATGACACTTCCTCTCGTCATGATCTTTCCATATATGAAGTTTCAATCCAATGGCATGAGCCATATAGGAGTTATCGTCCGGACAAAAAAGTGTGATTTTTTTTTTACAAAGGGCAATAACTCCAATATTAGTGAAGCCAGAGTTATGGACCTTGTGCATGACACTTCCTCTTATTATGCTCTTTCCATATATGAAGTTTCAATAAACTGGCATCAGGCATATTGAAGTTATCGTCCGGACAAAAAGTGTGACGGACAGACAGACAGACGGACATGCTAACAAATGGGTAGTTGTGTGACTTTTTCCTTTGATCTTTTCTTGTGGGACTAGTCCCACAAGAAAAACTATTTTTGGCTCTAACTTTGGAAAAGAATGATCTGGAAGCTAACCCTAACCCTAACCCTATGTCCCACAACTGGCCAGGTTAATGTCACAAGAAATGGCCAGGTTAATGTCACAAGAGATGGCCAGGTTAATGATTTTACTTGTGCGACTAGTTAGAAAAAGTCACACAACTACCCATTGGTGAGTGCGGACAGACGGACAGACGGACAGACAGACAGACAGACAGACAACTCTCACGAAAACAATATGTCTCCCCCATATAAATATGGGGGGAGACATAACTAGGTACCTTACTTATCTGGTCAGGACCTACTCTGTTAGTTTACAAAATTATAATAAAGATCTGATTTTATAGCTTCTGCCACAGCCAAAACTCTCTCATTCACCTGCCATTATTGAAGTTCAGCTAATCAATATTCATAGGGTCATGATTTCATGAATATTCATCAGGTAAATGGTTAACCCTTTCCTTCATATAAACACCTTTTCACGCATCTGCAAACAGAGTAGACCCAGATCAGACGGCTCTTGTAGAAACCATCTGATCAGGGTCTGCTCAGTTTGCTAGTGGAATGTGATAAATCTGTTTCTTTACTTTCTAAAATGGATACAATGTTCCACCTTCTATATTTCATTATAGCTATTTTGTCCATGAATATTCAGTAGTATTGGAATTTGGACTAAATGTAGAACAGGGAAAGGGTTAACCCTTTCCTTCATATAAACACCTTTTCACGCATCTGCAAACAGAGTAGACCCAGATCAGACGGCTCTTATAGAAACCATCTGATCAGGGTCTGCTCAGTTTGCTAGTGGAATGTGATAAATCTGTTTCTTTAGTTTCGAAAATGGCTACAATGTTCCACCTTCCATTTCCTTTAAACTATTTTGTCCACTAATATTCAGTAGGTATTGAAATTTGGAATAAACATAGAACAGGGAAAGTGTTATAACAAGACTTCCAACAATGTTAAGTCTATGCTGCCCAAAACTAAGTCTGCTTAGCATAATTATAACTTATTCATCTCAACCCTTTCCTCCATAAATATGCCTTTCTATGACTCTGTAAAAGTAACTTTGAAACCACTGTGATAAATAGAGTATTTGCTCCTAAGGAACAAATGCTCTATTTATCACCATGGTTTCTGAACAACATTAATTCTAAAAAATTCCTTTTCTCTAGTTATAATTAATTAATGCTCCTTTTTGGTAGAGGTTGGATCTAAAAATAGCATAATTATGAGGGGATGGGTTAAACATTCAGATTAAAAATATTTTATTATACAGTTGGTGCCAAAGACAGTCCTATTTTTTGTTTTTTTGAAAAAACATTTTGAATTTCAAACAGTTGAGATGTAAAGAAACTCTATCTCATCTGAATCCAAACTATTTATTTTTCATATATTTACCTGCAGCGCAAAGAAAATTAACCCTTTACCTCATGAATATTAATGAAAGAAATAATGACATCATGAGCATTAAGCTGAAATTATATGATGGCATATGGATATAGGAATGCTTGGCTATGGCAGAAACTGTAGAATCAGATCTATACCAGACCCTGATCAGACAGCTCCTACCTGAGGCTTTTGACCTGGGTCTAGTCTTTTTGCATATACTTATTAACCCATTCCCTCATACTGACGCCTTTTGACGCCTCTGCAAGTCACCTGTTGAAACCATTGTGATAAATAGAGCATTTGCTCCTATAGGAGCAAATGCTCTATTTATCACAATGGTTTCAAACTACAGAATTCTAAAATTTTCCTTTTCTCTAGTTAATGCTCCTTTTCGGTACATTTATTCAAAGTGGTTGGATCTTAAAATAGCCTATGGAGGAAAGGGTTAAAAGGTGTCTCTCTCATGTAAAGGGTTGATACAACAGTATACATCCCATAACTGTCAACCAAACATGGTTTCCCCATGTTGAAATGCTCCCAGTGGCCATAATACCAGTATAAACTGACAACCACCTACAAAATGGCTAGACAACGAAACTAGACAAACTGCATTGCTTCATAAATATTAATTAAAAAATTCATGACTTCATGAATATTATTCCAGATTTCAATACCTAATGAATATTCATGAACAAAATAGATATAATGGAATACAGAAGATGGAGCATTGTAACCATTTTAGAAAGTAAAGAAACAGATCTATCAAATTCCATTAGCAAACAGAGCAGACCCTGATCAGACGGCTCCTACATGAGCCATCTGATCTGGGTCTACTCTGCTGGCAAATACATGAAAATGCATCTAAATGAGGGAAAGAGTTGACCCTTTAAGTCATAAATACGCCCTTCTATGCCTTTGCAAACAGAGTAGACCCAAACCAGACGCTCCTGTAGGAGCCATCTAATCAGGGTCTATTCTGTTTACTTTTAATATTATATAGATCTAATTCTTCACTTTTTGTCACGATAAAAATTATTGTATTCACATTGATATTATAACAAGACATGTTTATGAAACACTATGCCCTGATATGACATTTGATTTTTATGTCTGTAATTTGACCTATATATTTGACTTCTGACCTTGAAGGCTGACCTTGACCTTGACAAGTCACCCCTCAAAATGTACGGCTTTATGAGATACATATGCATGCCAAATATCAAGTGTCTATCAGATCTGTACTGGCTCAAAAGTTATGACCAATATTAAAGTCGGTGACAATTTACAAACAACAGACAGACAGAGCAAAAACAAATTATGCCACCCCCCATCTGATCTGGGAGGCATAGAAAATTCAATTAATTAATACTAATGATGGCATTATATCTTACATGAATATTCACGGAGTAAACAGTTAATCAATTGTGAACAGTAATGCCAAATGCTAGATTTATTACAAACCATGGTACAGACTACCATACAGTACAAAGGACCAGTCTTGATTTTATTTAATTTCCTGTGCGGGGTCAATCTGATCTTAGTCACAAATGGAAATATACAGCCACCTGGTACATATATTAGTATTAAACCTTTGAATATTGAAAAACAATAGAACTGGTGTCTGTAAACAGTGTAAACCCAGATCAACGTGCTCCTTGCCAAGTCAGTCTACATCGTTTATCATTCAAAATCCTCTAGCAAAATGCTTTTCATACTGAATGGACGTTATAGATAAAAAAAAACACTGTTGGACCATTACACTTTGAATATTCAGCATTCAAAAGATTAAAACCAATTTCAAGAAATATTAATGGTCATATAGATAAATCATAGGTAAATTTGTTACAGCTTTTTTCAAAGTATTCTGTGCCCACCAGAGTGTCACAAGTACTTTGCCATTTGATCAGAGAACTAGATGTGGTCCCATGTTAAGCCCTTTGAATGCTGAAAGGCCTAAGACCCGTCTGTGCTTATCCCAAATTTCTTCATGCAAACACTCAATCATGCCTTTGCAAGCACAGTAGACCAAAATCAGACAAGGTCTGTAGCAGCCATCTGTAGCAGCCATCTGATTGCTTATGGTATAATATACATCTGATTCTACAGTTTCCTGTATTTAACCCTTTCCCTCGTATAAACGTGTTTTCACGCATTTGCAAACAGAGGAGACCCAGATCAGACGGCTCCTAGAGGAGCCGTCTGATCAGGGTCTGCTCTGTTTGCTAATAGAATTTGAAAGATCTGTTTCTTTGCTTTCTAAAATGTCTACAATGGTCCACCTTTCATATTTATTTATAACTATTTTGTTAATGAATATTCAATAGGTATTGACATTTGGGATAAATATAGAACAGGGAAAGGGTTAAATGTCCAATACATAAATTAATGTAATGAATATAGATGATGTTATTATTTCTTACATGAATATTCAACAGGAAAAGGATTAACTACAGAGTCTATATAGGAGACATATGACCAGGTTTGTGTATAAAATGAAACAGATCTGATTCTACAGTATCTGCCATTGCTTTAAAATCCTGTGTACATAAGCCATTGTAAAAATTCTGCCACTAAATATTCACAATGTCATGAAAGGGTTAATTGCACAGTAAGTAAAACACATCCTGTGACTGACTGATCATTGATCAAACAGTTGATGACTTCTTTATGACCTTACTTTGTTTCTTAACGCTTATCCCATTATCCGCGACCTGCAAACAGCTTGGATCTAGACGACACACCAAGTAACTCGGCATCTCATCAGGTTCCAAGTTGTTTGGCACTAGGACAAAAGTCTCTCAGATGTTTGTGTCATAACAATTGGTCCATAGTGATCGAATCAGAATTCTCAAGATCCCTATGCAAGCGGACATTTTTTTTTGTCACAGCCGGATAAGGGTTAAGTGACTGTTACAGTAAAAAATCAAACCATTTACAAAGTATTGACAATATCAGGACAAAGGTATTCCAAATCAAGATAAAAATACTGATAAAGCATCCAAGTGATACAGACTGTTGCTTCAGCCTCCTGGGTGACAGAGATCAAAGGAAAAATAATCACAAATAAATGTTTATAGATTTGTTCAAACAAAAGCTTTATCTGTTTAACCCTTTACCTGATAGAGACCCCTTTTCATGTCTTTGCAAATAGAGTAGACCAAGATCAGACAGCTTCTATAGGAGCCGTCTGATCAAGGTCTGCTATGTTTGCTTACGAAACAATGTAGATATTCATGAATGTATATGGCCAAAAATTCCTGTGATCATAAGCCAGAATAAAAATGGTTCTAAGTAATATTCACAAAGTCATGAATTCTTGTATGAAAATTTGTGAGGTAAGCTAAAGGGTTAAAGTTTCATATCTCAAATCTGCTGATACATATATTTGCAACACCACATTGAACAAAGTTCACATTATCACTAGTCTGCCAACACCTATAAAACTGAAACAGCTGTCATCAGTTAAACTTTGTACCCTTTCCCTCATGAGTGCTCATGTAAGAAATAATTACATAAATAATATTCATTAGATTTAGTATCAGATATTTGGTCATAACTGAAACTTTAGAATCAGATCTTCAATATTTCATTACTTTTGTTCTGCATTAAGCTACCATCCTTTTTAACATCCAGAATTACGCTTCTTTTTAGTGGTCATATTAGCCAGGTTTTAGTGTATCCTATTGAAGTAAGACTTGTCTGGCCTATCCCAGTGCAGTTCATTCATAAATCATACCTGTCAAAATACTGAAGGAGCTCATTGACAGTTTACCTTTTACTATATAACTCTGTATGCCATAAATATTCACGTACGAAACAATGACATCATGAATATTAATTAGATTCATTCTTATAATATCACACAAACTCATGAATTTTTTACCCTGGCAGAAACTGTAGAATCATAATTATCTTTATTATATCTAAGCAAACAGATCAGATCTGATCAGGCTACAGGAGCCGTCTGATCTGGGTCTATCCTGTTTGCAAAGGCAAAGAAAGGCGTATAATATACAGCAAAACCTCTCTATAACGGCCACTAAATTGTGTTAATTAGTTGGCATTTAGGGCAGGTGTCTGCTTAAAGCAAGGTGAACGTAAAACAGAACGCTCCTATAGGAGCGTTCTGTTTTACTTTCATCTTGCTTTAAGCAGCCACCTGCCTTTAACACAAAATACTTTATGTAATTCAGTGTCCGTTATAGAGAGGTTTTACTGTATATAGAGAGGTTTTACTGTATATGGAATAAAGGAATAATTGCTTTCTCAAGCCTTTGCAAATGGAGCATGCACTGATCAGGGTCTGTTCTGTTTGCTTTTATGTTACAGATTCTCCACCATTTGCCATAACAATAAATTTATTTCATATTTTTAATACAAAAATTAAATTAACTAATATTCAAAGTGGGTGAATTTATCAGACATGAACATTCATCAATTCAATTTAATGTTAAAGTTAAAAGTGACCTCCTTCATTAACTTTCCACACACTTTAGTTCCATTTAGATGTTAATCTTAAGAACATACCAGTAGTCATGTACCAGCAAAATAGACAATGTTAAAAATTGAGTTTTTTTTTATAAGAAATGAGTTTTTCCTAACCATCTACCACAATAAGACCAATGATAATTCCACTAAATCAATAGCAATGCAGGCTTTCATGTCAATGAACTTATAAATTGCAGACCTTCAATTCAAGACTTCTGGAAAATGATCTAATTTGGGTTTACACTGCTTACAAAGCCCACTCATATTCAGAGTTTTAAGAGTTAGACCTACTTTGGTTAAATATGACACCTAGGGGCTACATTAAAAGTTTAAACAATCATTTTAAATACTGGACTAGGGTTTAGAATTAACCCTTTCAATGTGGCAAACGAGTCACTAATGTCCTTTGCAAACAATGTAGACCCAGATGAGAGGGCTCCTATAGGAACCATCTCAACAGGGAACCCTCTCAACAAGGTCTGCACTGTTTTTCTTTAATACAATCCATGAATGTTCACTACAAGCTTGACGTGTTTGAATTTTGGAATATTCAGTATTGAAAGGGTTAAAAGTTGTAACAATCATTTACTGGTAAAATACTGGACCAGGGTTAATTGCCGGTAAACAATCGCTATTTCCATTTTGTTTTTATCTCACCTTGCCCCAATTTCTACTGCATGAGTAATAACAAACTGCCCACAGCAAATCAACTGAATAATCAGAATATATTTTCCTACATTTTAACTCTTTGTGTTTTAAGTAGCAATTGTTGTCAGCAAATTTTGTCCTCTACTACAAATTCTCAGTTATTTTTTCTGTCATTTTTCTCCAAAACTACTATCAGAAGGACAAACAGTTTGGATCCTGATGAGATGCCACGTTATTCTTGTCTGTATCCGAATCCAAACTATTTGCAAAGGTTATCACAAATTCGCGACTAACGTGCGAAGGCTTAATGTATCCCATTAAATGACAAATTTAGATCTCGGTCATATTAGTCATATAACAAAGCTCAGCATGAAATGAATGACCCGATTATTTATTTACTTATATACATATATTGGTTATTTCAGTATTCTTAAATTCCTCATGTTTGATTCACGACACCCCCATTGCTGGCTGCTTGCCCAACTATGTACTACTTACGGCTCAGATCTCTTTCAAATCTTCTGATCTTGTTAACCCACAGATCAGCAAGATGACAAGGCACTGTCATAAGATGATTGCTATTTACCTGACTGACAAGCTGACTAATACTCGTTTATAATCTTTGCATGCTACATGTAAGTTACTATTGTCTGCAAAAAATTTATAATCAGCTTTAATTCTGATTTTTCTTACACAAGTTTTTTAAAAACAAAGTTTAATATGTCAATAATTAAGAACCTGGTAAGGCAGAAGAGTTTCTAAATATTGGGATAAATTTGTTCACAAAGATTATCTTCATTTCACTCAAAGTGTACCACAAGCTAAGAAGGAAGAAATAGCACACCCTTTAATACCATAAAACACCTGTTTCAAAATAGGAATTAGATCAAATACTAAAATAGTACAAGGACCCAAAGAAATCTATATCATTTCAAACAGAAGACCCTGATCAGACCCCTCCTATAGGAGCCATCTGATCTGGGTCTACTCTGTTAAGGCATTGAAAGGCATATTCATGGAGTAAAAAGTTATTTCATTTCTTGTATACAAGATATAATATAAAGATATTTATTGGCAAGGCAAACAATAAAGAACATGTGACATACATGTATAAGCAAACAGAGCAGACCTTGATTAGATGGCTCCATGATAAGGAGCCATCTGATCTGGGTATACTCTGGTTTCAAAAGTGTCTAATAGGTGTATCTATCTATGAAGTAAAGGTATACTACAACAATACATTAAATTGAGTGTCTCTGAAAATGAGACAGAATAAAACAATCAAGAGTGTTGGGTTCCTCCATCCAGTCTTGATTTGAATTTTCGATTAGCTCACATTCCAAAGCTAATACTTAGCATTTCACCCATAAAAAGATAGTTTTAATGGACAATTCACAGTAAGTATGTAAATACCGTATCTTGCATTCCAGCTCACGAAAATCATCCTATTGAATGTCAACCCTCCAATTTTGTCTATTCAAATAATTCAAGAGCCTAATTTGAACCTTTCAATTTAAATTACCTTCAAAGCAAAATGGAACATACTCCCAATTTTGAAGTTTAAGGGACTATTATACGAGCCTTAATTTTCTTTTTATCAAAATACTTACATTACAAACAAGTCATTGACAAAACATGTCTCCTTTGCATTGCTGAGAAAGCACTTAAACGGCTCTAATTAATCTAAGTATTGGGACAGAAAAACTTGGGCAAATAGTGCAGAACCCGATTAAACAGTTCCTGTAGGAGCCATTTGATCAGGGTGTACAGTATTTGCTACTGTGTTGGTCTCACTTAAAGTTACAAAATTGGTGCCATTGTGTAATTACGGGTCTGCAGCTCTACAAACTGGTAGAGAGAGGAGATTGGGTGTCCAAATACTATAGGTAATTAAGGTAGGTCATTTAATCTAGTTACTACATACTGTTTTTGCTTAGCTTTTTTCATTGGTAAACATATTCATTTTTTGTATCAATTTTCCACAGCTATTAAAAATAATAAGCCATTCAGAAAAATGAAACCAGCATTTAAAACAGTTAACATATAATACAAAATAGAATCAAAACAATTTGAAAATTAAAAGTTTTTATATTCAATACAAAATAACTTGTATCTGGTTAAATAGCAATGGCCTTTTGCTAACAGTTTGGATCCAGATGAGACACCAAGTATTTACAGAGGAAAGATTGAAATCAACTTTTGAGAGTTTATTTTTTTCTCAGATAATTAACACTTTCCCTCATATAAACGTGTTTTCACGCATTTGCAAACAGAGTAGACCCAGATCAGACGGCTCCTAGAGGAGCCGTCTGATCAGGGTCTACTCTGTTTGCTTATAGAATTTGACAGATCTGTTTCTTTGCTTTCTAAAATGTCTACAATGGTCCACCTTGCATATTTCTTTATAACTATTTTGTTAATGAATATTCATTAGGTATTGATATTTGAAATAAACATAAACAGGGAAAGGGTTAATTAGCATGCTAAAAGCTAAAGCAGTGATTTATGCCAAAATAATTATTCAATTTACTGAAAACTCAACTTTTCAATAGATGACAAACAGTTTTCTATAGACTGCAAGCTTCAAGGTAGGTCCATTACAGGCCAATTTCTTTCATTCTGTACAATTTAACTCTTTGAATGTTAAATGTTCAAAGTGAAATGGCCAATCATCATTTAATAGAACACAGTCCATTCATTTTGAACGGGTATAATTTGTCAGAGAATTTTAAATTACAAACAGTGCAGACCCTGATCAAAGGGCTCCTATAGGAGCCATTTGATCTGGTTCTACACTGTTTGCAAATGATAATACACTTGTTCCCTCGCATTCAAAGGACCGACTAATGTAATATTGGGTATAAAACAATCTGTCAATACTGAAGACCTGAAACAGTGCCAAAATCCACCCAACCACAGCCATTATGTATTTGGTCAAACACATAATGGCTGTTGTCAGTTGAATTTTATTCTGTTTACTCATTTAATATATCAAACTGAATTGGGCAATCATTACACTGCCAAAAATATTTTCCTCAATTTCTCTTTTCTTCTTGGCTATGGTTGAATGTAAGATACACCTCGAAAAAGACCCTATTTTCCCTAAGAATTCAGGCAAATTGTGTAGATCCAGATCAAAATGCTTCCCAAAGTAGCTGTTTGATCAGGGTATTCACTATTTGCTACCATATTAGTCAAAATTAAAGTCATCAAAATACAGTAGAACCTCTCTATAACGACCACTAAATTACACATTTTAGACAGGTGGCTGCTTAAAGCAAGGGGAAAGTAAAACAGAACGCTCCTATAGGAGCGTTCTGTTTTTTCTTTCACCTTGCTTTAAGCAGCCACCTGCCCTAAATACCAACTAATTAACGCAATTTAGTGGTCGTTATAGAGAGGTTTTACTGTAGTGCCGAATTGAATTATTCACAGATTTTTCTGAATACTTAGGGTATTTTAGACACTTCCTTATAATATATGAAGGAAAGGGTTAAGCGACCATTAAACTGAGTCTTTGAGGCAGGTCAGAGACCCAGATGAGATGCATAAGTTAAATTATTTTAATACATAGTTCCTTTATTTCTCGACCAAACCCTGTGTTGCAACCACACTTTAAAAATTTCTCTCTGATAAACGCTTTAAGATGAACATACACCAAGACTGCTATGTTTAACCCTTTCCTCAATAAATACACTTTTCAACACCTTTGCAAACAGAGTAGACCAGACCAGATGGCTCCTGGAGGAGCCATCTGATCAAGGTCTGCTCTGTTTGCTTATGGAATAATATAGATAGTTTCTACTTTCGATGGCATTTTATAAATTAATCTAATATTTATGATGTCATTATTTTTTACATGAATATTCATGGAGTAAAAGGGTTAAAAAGGTTTAATCAGTATTTGGTGGCATATAACAAGTTTCACTATAATATTGTAGTGGCAGAAACTACCAGTCAGTCTCTTACCTTAGTGTTAAGCTCATCAACTCCAGGGATCTTGTCCCTCTTCCGTTTGAAGAAAGGTGGAAAAGCACACTTGGGCAGTTTAATCATTATTATTTCTGTCCTATTTTAACTCATATTTCATGAAATGTCCACCTGGTTTTGAAAAGTTGGATGTATTATAAGGATTAGTTTTCATTATCCTGACCACATTAAGTCACCTATTTATTCCACGGCATGGTCATCTCAAATAAATCAGATTCCTTTTCAGTGATAATCACAAAAGCCTACCTAACGAGAGTCAACACTTTGTATGAATATTCATGTAAGAGATAATGAAAACATAATAATTAACCCTTTCCTCCATAGGCTATTTTTAGACCCATCCTCTTTGAGTGAATCTACCCAAAGGAGCACTATTAGAGAGAAGGAAAATATTAGAATTTTGTAGTTTGAGACCATTGTGATAAATAGAGCATTTGCTCCTACTAGAGCAAATGCTCTATTTATCACAATGGTTTCATAAAGTGACTTTTACTGAGGCATAGAAAGGCACATTTATGGAGGAAAGGGTTAAGAAACCAAGACAGAAACTGTAGAATCTATATTATTTTGTAATCAAACAGAGCAGACCCTACCTTATCAGAATATGTACAGAAGCAGTCTGACATGGGTCTACGGTATTCTGTTTGTGAAAGTCTATCATGTACAGTGTTAATTCTGTTCTACTCTGTTTGAAAAGGCATAGAAAGGCGTATGTATGGGGTATTTAAAGGGTTAACTCTTTTGCTGCTATAGGTGAATCTGTGATAATCTTTGCATACATTCTGGATCCAGATGACATATAGAGTTACATCAGGATCCAAAATGTTTGTTACTGTAAAAATGTGATTTTTGAAACAAAACTGAGGAAAAATGAAAAAAAGAAAAGAAAATTGAAGCAGCCAACAAATGTTGCAAACGACAATAATTATGTAGCAGCAAAAGCATGTAACCCTTTGAATAAGAAACACACAACAGTGTATTTGCATTTGCCAACAGTGTAGACCCAGATCAGCAGGCTCCTAGTGGAGCCCACAGATCTGGGTCTGCACTGTTTATCAATCAAAATCCTCTAGCAATTTAAGCCTTTCCTACTGAGTGGACCCTATATCTAAGCAATGATGGGTTATTCCGATAATTCAATATTCAAATGGTTGAGTTTATAATGCAATCATAACTTGAAACTACAGTAAAACCTCTCTATAACGGCCACTAAATTACACCAAGTAGTTTGCTTTAAAGGCAGGTGGCTGCTTAAAGCTAGGTAAAAGTAAAACACAACGATCCTATAGGAGCGTTGTTTTACTTTCACCTTGCTTTAAGCAGTCACCTGCCCAAAATACCAACTAATTAACACAATTTAGTGGTCGTTATAGAGAGGTTTTACAAACACACCGTAAACTACTAAAATTTATAACCAAGTCTTCCTTTTTCTTCTTGTTTATCTTTTAAGGATACTTCTTTATCAAGAGATTCTATTTTTTTTAATCTCATGTATGCACTTGAGTAGTGAGGTGTCTGCCCACATCACTGTATGCTAAGGTCTTGTATCTTTAACCATTTCTCTCACATAAACACCTTTTCATGCTTTCGCAAACAGCTAGCAAGAACAGATCCAGATCAGCCAGTTCCTGTAGAAGCCATCTGATCAGGGTCTGCTCTTTGTTTACTTAATCTTAATTCCTTGTTCTATATTTATTCCAAAAATTCAATACCTTCTGAATATTGATAAGACAAAATAGATATAATGAAAAATGAAAGGCTGGCTATTGTAGCTATTTTATAAAGTAAAGGAACAGATCTTTCAAATTCCACTAGCAAACTGAGCAGTCCCTGATCAGACAGCTCCTATAGGAGCCATCTGATCTGGGTCTACTCTGTTTGTAAATTAGTGAAAATATGTTTATCTGAAGGAAAGGGTTTACCATTTCCCTCATGTAAACACCTTTTCCTGTAGGAGGATTGCATCTGGGTCTACACTGTTTTTTAAAGAACACTAGTGACTCATTTCTTGCACTGAAAGGGGTAAAACATAAAGAGAGACCAAATCATTGGATGCAAAAGTTTTTAAGAAAAATCTTACAAATGAGACGTAACGATTAACTATTTTGACTTGACTTGGTTTCTTGTAGTTTATTTAAAAATGACTGTACTTGAGACAATTTCTGAAATGTATAGCTTTTGTATACTACACTTGTCTAGATTTATTGTCCTCATGAATATTTCTGTCAGTAATGTTTCAGAGATAATGATGATAAATATGTTTCATATGAAAATTCACTTTTGCCTTATGCTTGATATATCTTTCTATTGCTCTTTGTGTTCATATGTATGTTCTAATTACTCTTAAGTATTCAAACAGGTTAGTAAGGTAGACAAATTTAGGTAAATGGTGCAGACCCAGATCAAATACTTCCTGATGGAGCCATTTTATCAGTGTCTTCACTATCTGCCGCTATGTCAGTCTAATTTTAAAAGTTATCAAAATGGTGCCAACTTGGCTAATGCAAGCTTTACAACATTTTGAAGGAGATATATTTAGGGTAACGAGGGTACTACATTAAATTTTGCAAAAACACCTAACAAAACGAAGAGGACTCTGATTCTGATGATGTGGCAGTGGAAGACGACATAAAAGTAGAAGAAAATTTGTGCACCATATTGAAATCTAATCTTGTACCAAATGTGTCCCTCACATTGAATAAAGCTTTTATAACTCAGGGCTGTAGATACAATGCACACTGATCTTTTAAAATCATTTGTATCTCACCCAAAGCCTACCTTGCTATTATTATTTATTTGAATCACCGCTCTGAGGCAATTCTAATGAGTAACAGCTAGATCAGCTTTGGTGGAGAAATATAGAAAATAATGTAAAGTAAAACCTCTGTATAACGACCACTAAATTACATCAAGTATTTTGTATTAAAGGCAGGTGGCTGCTTAAAGCAAGGTGAAAGTAAAACAGAACGCTCCTATTGGAGCGTTCTGTTTTACTTTCACCTTGCTTTAAGCAGCCATCTGTCATCAATACAAACTAATTAATTAACACAATGTAGTGGTCGTTATAGAGATGTTTTACTGTACATAAAATTCCTAAATATGCTCCTGATCTACATCTCTGATGTTGATTATTTATAATGCCAGACATGTAAATATACGTATGTGCAGTAAATAAGTCAGTAAAATATTTAAGAATGTTGAATTATGGGGAGGACAAATGCGCAATGGAAAATCCACTTCCAGTAAATCCATTTGATGTAGTATAATTTATAAGGATTACACAGTTCTATTATAATTTCATTCCTACAAAACTCAGGACTTTATCAAAATATCCTTGAAAAACAATACATTCAATTCAAATCCAATGACAAATCAGTTTTAAGCACAATTGTCTTCCTTTTTCCACACAAAAAATCCACATTAGTCCATTGATCTATCCTCCGTTGCTTTAAATGAGTGACATTGGTAAGTACGCAGTAATAGCCAGCAAATCACTTGACTTTCACCCTGGTTTCGCTCTTTATCTAATCCACATCCAAAATCACACGCTACCTTTTCGACATATCTAATCGGCCCTTTTTATCCTGGTATTATCATCTATAATATCATAAATCAATATAGACTCCCATATTATTTATTCTGGACAAATAAAATGTAAGCCAATTGGGATAAACAATTCATACAACCTTTGATAAGTATTGTTGTCCAGACTTAACATTTAACATCCATAATAATTATTATTTATTGCGAAAAAAACAATGTATACTTAATTTTTCATAGCAATGTCAAAGTTTTAATTCTTTCACACGGCCCTGTCCGAGTGTCTAATAATTTGGAGTATATCTGGATCCATAGTGTTTGTTTAAAAACTCAAAGTTCATCACTTACATGCAGAGTGGTTAGCTTTAGCTTAGATAACATTGTTCAAGACTGTCCTCATTTGAACTTAATTACTTTTCTTGAAAGCACTTATTCAGAACGAGAGTTCTTTTGAGACCACACATTAAATCTGTCTTCCAAAGGCTTTGATGTAGGTATAATAAACTGCGTGAATATAAAAATTAGGAAATAGCAATATCATGGCAGAACATAGTTTTAGATCTATGACAAATCAATTTTTTTTTACATGAATAGCTCAATGATAAAAAGATCCTTTAACCCGTAACTCTTAACGGTTTCTCACGTAAAATAATGACATCATGAATATTTATTAGCTTAATTTTTACTATTGTATAATATAAACAGTATGGTTTTGGACAGGCAGAAACTGTATAATCAGATCTATATTATACTGTATGCAAACAGAGCAGACCCTGATTAGAAGGCTCCTATAGGAGCCGTCTGATCTGGCAATGTCTACTCTGTTAGCAAATATGTGAAAAGGTGTTTATATAAAGGAAAGGGTTAATGTTTAATGCATACAGGGTAAAAGAAATTCTCCAAGGCCCCAGTAGGTAACAAAATACACTTGCACTAGTATATCAAACAGTTTTGAGCACTGTCAACAGGCAATGTTACTTGTTCTGTACAGCAGCATCCCTGTAGAGCCAAATCTTACACTAGTGACACAAGGCCCTATAATGAGAATTCTGTGTTCATATCATGTTGACATCGTTACAATCATTGTCTTAACCCTCTAACTCATGACTATCAATGTCAGAAATAATGTATGCATAAATATTAATTGCCCAATAGCTGAATTTTATACTAGCATTATAGTATCATGACATGTTATGGATTCTGCACTGTCATTAATTATACTGTCTTTGATTACGCTAAGCCAGAGGCTACTACTATCTTAACCCATTCCCGTATAGGCTATTTTTAGATCCAACCTCTTTGATTTAATCTACCAAAAAGGAACACTTACTAGAGAAAAGGAAATCTTCGGAATTTTGTAGTTTTGAAACCATTGTGATAAATAGAGCATAAAATTTTGCTCCTATGGAACAAATGCTCTTTTATCACAATGGTTTCACAAAGTGACCTTTATAGAAGCGTCAAAAGGTGTCAATATGCGGGAATGGGTTAACATAGCTATTCTAAAATAACAGAACTCCCTTTTTATATTAAAAAGATTCAAATTATATACTTTAGTGAAGCCCTGTACAATGAAAGCCACTAAATCTGGAATAAAAATCAATGTGAGAATTAATTCCAGTATTTCATAATCTGTCATGACAGGTCTTAAAAAATTCGCCTGGTAAATACTTTCTGTCAAAAAAGATTTAAAGGTTAGCCCCATTGTAGAATTGTCAACCCTTTGAAAGTGGGAATTGAGTGTGCAGGCATGGGCAAATCATGTAGACCCAGATCTGACAGGGCTTCTAGAGGAGCCCTCTCATCAAAGTCTGCACTGCTTGCTTTCAAAGTCCTCTAGCAAATTAACCCTTTCCCTCATACAAACGTGTTTTTACGCATTTGCAAACAGAGTAGACCCAGATCAGATGGCTCCTAGAGGAGCCGTCTGATCAGGGTCTGCTCTGTTTGCTAAAAGAATCTCATATTTCTTTATAACTATTTTCTTAATGAATATTCAGTAGGTATTGAAATTTGGCCTAAATACAGACCAGGGAAAGGGTTAAGCCTGTAGTACTGAATGACTTTAAAGTTAAACACTGAAAGTCAGCATTCCAATGGTTAAGAGGTCTTAACCCATTCCCACATAGGCTATCTTTAGATCCAACTTCTTTGAATAAATCTACTGAAAAGGAGCATGAACTAGAGAAAAGGATTTTTTTAAGAAGTTTGCAGTTTGAAACCATTGTGATAAATAGAGCATTTACTCATATAGTAGCAAATGCTCTATTTATCACAATGGTTTTAAGAAGTGACTATTACAGAGGTGTAGAAAGACGTATTTATGGAGAAAAGGTTAACCTTTAAATTGTGGGAACTGAGTATAAGACTTTTGAAAACAGTGTAGACGGTGAGTGAAGGAGCCCTTTGATCTGCTGGTCTGCACTGTTTGTCATATAAAGCATTTTTTTTACTGATAAAGTTTTTATACATTTTTTTAGTTAATATTTAGAGAGGGAGGAGCAGTTTTAATTATTCATGTTATGGATTAACCCTTTCCCTGTTCTATGTTTATTTCAAATTTCAATACCTACTGAATATTCATGGACAAAATAAGTATGTATAATGAAATATGGAATGTGGAATATTGTAGCCATTTTAGAAAGCAAAGAAACACATCTAGCAAATTCAATAAGCAAACAGAGCAGACCCTGATCAGACAGCTCCTATAGGAGCCATCTTATCTGGGTCTACTCTGTTTTCCAAGTATGTGAAAATGTGTTTATATGAAGGAAAGGGTTAAGATGTAAGGTGATATATCAAACAGTACACATTACAGATAACTGAGTTCTACAGTTTAATGTGTGGCTATAAAACTTAGTAAATATTTAGACCTTATGACAGGTTCGACCACACTAAATCAATAAGCCCGTAAAACTGCTGAGTATGTGCTTACAATCTCGGCACATCTGAAGGTACATTGCTTGACATTTCTCATTGTTTTTAATACAAGTCGAATATGAACACATGAAGAATTATTATTATTAATGAATAAAGTGGATCCTATCTCAAAACAGATAAAGATGCATATTTAAATACAGTAAAACCCCGCTAATGCGACCACTTAAGTAATAAACATGTGCGTCTTTATAAGCACATGGTTGCTTAATGCAGGGCAAAAGTAATGCAGAAAGCTCCTCTAGGAGCTTTCTGCATTACTTTTGTCATGCATTAAGCAACCACCTGCATCTAGTTACCCAGGATTATACCTCTTTTAGGTGGTCGCATTAGCGGGGTTTTACTGTACAGTAAAAAGTAATTTCTCTACCAAAGCTTATGTTAAATTGTGACCACTCTTTAGCACCGGCTCTTCGATTGAGTCTACACAGTTGTCACAACATAGTGTCTGGTGGAGAAATAAAGGGAGATATTCTTGAAAATGTTTTAATTTACAAATCTTTTCTGTGTCTCTGTATCTGCTTTATACCCCCATCCAGGATGGCAAAGATAATCAGCAACCATATTCTGCAGTTGACATTGTCATACACTTTTCAACTTGTGACAGGTAATAAAATCTCTACTTGAAAACCAAAAGCAAACATATGTTACAAGTCTGCCTACTACAGAGACGAAAAGTACAACTAAAGCAGGTATGTGGTAGACACCCAACTCAGTAACTCCCATTGGTTCAATTGTTGCAACACTGAAAATTTTTCAGAGACCTCTCTTAACCCATTCCTCCATAGGCTATTTTTAGACCCAACCTCTTCGAATGAATCTACCCAAAAGGAGCATTTACTAGAGAAAGTAAAATTTTAGAATTTTGTAGTTTGAAACCATTGTGATAAATACAGCATTTGCTCCTGTAGGAGCAAATGCTCTATTTATCACAATGGTTTCAAGAAGTGGTTATTACAGAGGCGTAGAAAGGCGTATTTATGGAGGAAAGGGTTAACAGTTGGAAACCAATTATGAAATACAATATACAGGTTGCAAAACTGAAATAATTGTAAACACAGATGGCTCCTGCAGAACAATGTCATACATGAGTTGTATGATCTGGGTCTACTCTGTTGGCATTGGCATAAACCCTTAAAGTTTGGGAATACAAATAGTGCTCTTGAGTAAATCCTTTGATCAGGGTCTGCATTGTTTGTCATAAAAAATCATGATCATCTGAGATAAAACAAGAACTGTCACAGTCACATGACAAATGCCCCCAAAAATTGTACCCTGTGACCTTGACCTTTGACCCATGGACCAGGGAGTTGAACGAGACACATTGTCTTTGTGTGGTGAACATAAAATTTTGTGCCACGTTATTTTGAAATCCATTCACAGATAAAAACGTTATAGAAGGGACACGGAATTTGGGGCGGACTGATGGACAGACGGACAATGCGATTACTATATGCCCGCTGTTGGGGGCATAATTGTTTTACAATTTTTTGTTTAATCAATATTCAGAAAGAGAGGAGCCAGTTATAATGATTCAGCATGTTAAAAGGCCCGTCTATCATGTAAAGGGTTAGGCTACACCTACACTGATCTTCCTAGATACTGATGCTACCGTTAATGGTCACACTCATAACAACTAACGAGCTGACATGACTAAGCATGGTCGTCGTTAACCCTTTAACCTGCTGATTAATTAAAAATGGCTTCTCCTTCTCCAAATATCAATTAACCCTATACTCTATGAATATTCATAAGAAATAATGACACCATCAGTAGTATCATATCTATATTATATCATAAGCAAACAGAGCAGACCCTGATCAGACAGCTCCTACTGGAGCTGTCTGATCTGGGTCTACTCTGTTTACAAAGGTGTAGTAAGGCATATTTATGACGTTTAATCAGTAAATTGTATTAAACCTAATTACCAAAGAAAACATGTTATGACAAACAGTGCAGACCCTGATCAAAGGGCTCCCAAGGGAGCCCTTTGATCTGAGTCTACACTGTTTTGCAAAGGTCTTATAAATATTTGGTTCCCGTACTGTAAAGGTCGGCTCTATCCATTAACAAAACTTCTCATAATGATGTGACAATAATACATCAGTGAGTGCACAAAAATTACCCACCTTTAAATTGCTGTAAACAGTACACTTAGGCAAACAGTGCAGACCACGAAGGAGCAGTTTGATCAGGGTCTGCTTCTCCATCAGTTAACCCTTTATTCCATAAATACACCTGTCTACCGGTTTGCAAACGGAGTAGACCCAGATCAGACGGCTCCTGCAGGAGCCGTCTGATCAGGGTCGGCTCTGTTTGCTTATTATATGATATAGATATGATTCTTCAGTTTTTGCCATTGCAAAATAAAACTCCAGTATCCATGTGCTATATTTTAAAACAATTACTCTAGTTAATATTCAGGATGTCATTATTTCTTACATAAATATTCATGGATTAAACTTTTAATTTAACCATTTTCCTCATAAACAATGCAAGAATCTATCACTTCATGGATATTTTGGCCATGACAGAAACTCAAATTAGAATCAGATCCTTATAGGTATGTAAGCAAACAGATCAGCCACTCTACAGAAGCTTTCTGATCTGGGTTTACTCTGTTTGCAAAGGCTTGAAAAGGCATCTCTATGAGGTAATGGGTCAATGCTTTCCTCCATGAATATTTATGTAAGAAATAATGATGTCATGAATATTAATTAGAGTAATTCGTTATAATAGAACATGGACACAAGAATTTTCAGCCTTAGCAGAAACTGTAGAAACTATATTATATCATAAGCAAACAGAGCAGACCCTGATTAGGGTCTGCTTCTCCATCAGTTAACCTGCAGGAGCCGTCTGATCTGGGTCTACTCTGTTTGCAATGGCGTAGAAAAGTGTATTTATGGAGTAAAGGGTTAAAGTATTATCAAAATGGAATTTTTCAACATCAAATGTCCAGCCGTGGGAAAAGTGACACACAGTAGTTTAAAAAAAAAAAATAAACTAAAACCTCCTAAAGAAAGTGTTACAAATAATTTAATGGATTATTTCAGTTTGACTTATTTTGAATTGATATTATTTAGTACAAACCTTGAGTGTGACATAGTTTCCGTAATCCATATTTAGGTTGGAGAGGCCGGGTTGACATTGTATATCCCAGCTGAGGTTGCCCACCATACCTACATAGCTAATAAACTCCCTGTCAGTCTACCTGTACACTTGTTCCATACGCCAACCTACAGTCCACTATTACAGATACACTCTTACTACTGTTCCGTTTCATGTAAGGTCAACAAATGACTGTCATTTGTTACGGTATATAATATAACACAGCACATATAGAAAAGTGTTGGTGTGTATAAATCTATCAATAACACAAAGTAGAAATAATTTGTGATACAAAATATATTTTGTACATATGAAGATTGTTAAGATTTTGGAATTTTTTTTTAC
The DNA here is from genome assembly GCA_963576725.1 of Azorinus chamasolen. Lineage (NCBI taxonomy): Eukaryota > Metazoa > Mollusca > Bivalvia > Cardiida > Solecurtidae > Azorinus > Azorinus chamasolen. Next base: position 5,917,014 of record OY755245.1, read on the forward strand.
AATGATCAGTTTTATTCAGTTTCAAAATGTTCTTTCTTTATCTTGGTATTATTTACACAAGCTTTGTCAAAACTATTTCATAAAATCACAAACTTGATATGAATGCATTAAAATCTTTTCAGGAAGGGATAATCTGTAAATTTTACTATGACACATTAACTCATTACTCACTCATAAAAAACAATTTTTTTCAGAACACCTTGTTGAAAACACTGTATCACGATGCATTAATGCAATGAGCTTGTAACATTTCCATATATATTTGATCACAGCTAAGTCTTTTGCTTGAGGCACTATGTAAATTATAAGGTGTTTGGTGAAATACAAATATCCGCTCCGTAAGCATGTCAAACACTGATTAGTTTCAATTCTGTGGCTGTTTTTATAAAGATTTACACCGGTTTTTCGCAAAAATTATAAAAATATTGGTAGATTGGTCTTCAAGTTTTCAACAATACCCTAGAGGGCAGAGACATTACAGTAACCCCCGTCTAAACCAAAATGTTAGTAGAGAAGAATTTAGATACTTTTAGGCAGTTGGCAGCTTAATGCAGGATAAAAGGCAAGCAGAAAGCTCCTACAGGAGCTTTCTGCATGCCTTTCACCCTGCATTCAGCTGCCACCTGTTTCTAAGACCGATATTTATATTAAATTGAGCATCTCGTTTAGAGGGGTTTTACTGTATCAGTGCGATTCACCGAACTGTTAAATTAGTCCCTCTCATAAGGGTGAATAACTCTTTGTCATAACAAGATAGCATAATCTCTATTAACTCCTTGAACGCTGAATTTTCAAAGTGGAATGGCCCATTAGTGTTTAGCTAATATAGTCCATTCAGTATAAATGACTTAGATTTGCTAGAGGATTTTGAAAGGCAATCTACAGATCCAGATCTGATTTCTCTTCTAGGATCTTTTCTCAGGGTCTACAGTGTTTGCAAATACCAGTACACATGTTTCTCAGATTCGAAGGGTGAATTCTTTGCAAGCTAAGTAATTGTTGTCTGCAAAATTTGTTGTCTGCAACTAACTATTAAAGTGGATTTTCTCTTTTGTGTTTTCAAAAACCATGATCAGATCATACAGTTTAGATCCTGATAGGATATCTCATCTGGATCAAAACTGTTGTATAGACTATTACGAATTTGCCCGCTACCACCCAAAGAGAAACTGAAATAAGTTTCTGCACTAGTGCACAAACAAACAAAATTCTTATCTAATATCAGTGAATCACTGTAAAGAAAACATACACCACACAACTTAGTCCACTTACCACATACTGCACAGGTGAATGACCAACAGATCAAGTCCAAAAAAAATATATGCCAAAATATGAAACCTACGCCAAAAATAACAACTACTTGTTTGTAAAATTAATTTTCCGAGCATGATACAATATACCTTAGGTCACTCTTGAGCAGAAAACATTCTCATAGAGTAAAAACCCTCTCGAGCGATCACCGAAAAGAGGTCTTAACCCTTTCCACCATAAATATGCCTTTCTACGCCTCTGTAATAGCCACTTTTTGAAACCATTGTGATAAATACAGCATTTGCTCCTATAGGAGCAAATGCTCTATTTATCACAATGGTTTCAAACTACAAAATTCTAAAATTTTACTTTTCTCTAGTAAATGCTCCATTTGGGTAGATTCATTCAAAGAGGTTGGGTCTAAAAATACCCGATGGAGGAATGGGTTAAAAGATTCTTAAAGCCATGTGGTAGTCTAATGCAGGGAGAACATTATGTATGAGTTTCTCTGCATTATTTTTTGTCCAACATTAACCCTTTACTCCATGAAAATTAATTTAAAAAATAATGATGTCATGAATATTAATTAGATTCATTTTTATAATGGCATAATAATGAACACGTGACATTTTGGCCATGGTAGACACTATAGTTGTTATCTATATTTTACATAAGCAAACGGAGTACACAGTCTGATCTGTGTCTACTCTGTTTGCATAGTTACGAGAAAAGGGCTAAGCAATCTTATGCTTCTATAGATACCGGTAATCATGTTTATTCATAAACCCTTTACGTACTCTATGAATATTCATGAAAGAAATAATGATATAATTTTTTATAACGGTAAAGAACACTTGAAATATTGGCAATGGCAGAAACTTTAGAATCAGACCTGTATTATTCCATTAGCAAACAGATCAGATCCTGATCAGATGGCTCCTACAAGAGCTGTCTATTCTGTATCTATTCTTGGCTTTAAGAGGGATTCTGGTATATAGCAATGTTACAACAATATTACAGTATCTGTGTATGAAAGTAAAATGATCCTCTGGACACAACAACAGATAACCAGTGTTCCCGTTTACGTCGTAATCATATCTAAATACGCACCGAAAATCGTTGGAACGCAAAACAGTCAAGTACGTTGCGTCCGTGGGACGCAAGATCAATGATCGAAATTTTACCGATTTAAATGAATCCAGGTAAATTAACAACTGAAACTCGGTCTTGCATCAGTCCGGATCAATAAACAAAGTGAATCTCAATCCGTTTTCTTGACATTTGTTTTCCGAAATTGCAACGCATCTATAAATATCGAGTCCTGGGTTATTCCAGGTACGTACAATAGGAGGGCACCTGCATTGACTGGTTAAGATTTCTACCCAAGTGTCAGCATCTAAAAGTATGTAATTCTACGAGAACCGTTCTGTCGCGTAGTAATGACATTTTGGTGCTGAAAAAAGATGGCGTCTGATAGTAAACAGTTGAACACGCCAGGAACTTTAAAGCGTTATGGGTGCAAGACACCGAGGGTTTAAAGACTTGTAAGTAAATGATGTTAGCCCTGAAACCAATAGCATTACCATGTGATGCTTTGTATGCACTGAAAATGAAGTGAAAACCGCTTTTACCAGCGGATACAGTGATGCTCAGCTTAGTTCACCCAAACGATGCTCATCGTATCTGGGACTCAGTTGAATTTGCTTGGGACGTAACTTTTGCTGATGCCCTGGGTCCCAGGGACTCCATAAAATTCAACCCTAACGAGAACACTGGATAACAGTACATACTAAAATATTAAAATCATAAATTTTCCACCAAAGCCTATGTTATGACCACTTTTTAGAATCGCCTAAAGAGTGCTCACAACATAGAGTTTGATGGAGAAATAAAGAAGTGATTTTTGGGAAAAAAAAAAAATATGCATCTCATCTGGACCTCTGCCGGTAGAATTATCCACTAACATTATGCTGCTGAATTTTCAAGAAGGAATCTTCATTCATAATACAGCTCCCCTGGGTAGAAACTGTGCAGACATTGACAAGCAGGCCCCCAAAGGCTACATTAACATGTCAGATCATTTTTGTCTCACTACAGAATACCACATTACCTATTATCCTATTTACCCTCTTCAGACGGTTTTGTTTGTTTGTTTTTATGGGTTTTACATGGAATTAACAGTATTCAGGCATATTGCATGTACAGCTAATTTTACAGATGGAGGGAGACGCCAAAGGTTTTTCCATGCATGGAACAATTTACATTTCGTTCACAGAAGGACTGCCAGGTTGAACATAATCGACCTACTGCAGACTTTCCCACAGGACAGACTGTGACTACCCTATTCAGACAGATAAAGTTAGGCAAACAGTGCAGCCCAAGATCTAACTAATCCTGAATGAGCAGTTTGATCAGGGTCTACACTACTAGCTACTACATCAGTCTAATGTAAAGTTCTTTCATCTTTGTTCAAAAATAACCTGCTTTTAACCCTTTCCCTATCATAAATACTTTTTTAGGCCTTTGCAAACAGAGCAGGAGCCGTCTGGTCAGGGTCTGCTCTGTTTGTGTATGATACAGATCCGATTATACAATTTCTGACAATATAAAATAAAGTTTGTTTATGGTACAATTATAAAAATTCACTTCATTAATAGTCATTATGCCTTTATAATCTTCCATGAATATTCATGGCGTAAATGGATAATGTTGCAGAAGAATATGGCTCATTCTACCTACAAAATGATGGCTATAAAAAGAACCGAGCATCCCAGCTCATATCAATTCATGAAATAGGTTAATGTCCCTGGTAATGCAAACAAAATATACATGGGTGAAACTGATATATGAAAGACATTTCCTTTATGTCGTACAAATTCGTGGGAGCGATACACACAAATACATTTGCTTTATATTTTATTAAGGAATCCGCTTCAGATCCTTTAAATTGGCCATTTAACCCTTTCCTCAATGAATATTCATGTAAGAAATACCGGTAATGACACCATGAATATTAATAAGATTAATTGTTATAATAAGACACGGACACAAGAATAAAAATTTGGCCATGGCAGAAACTGCTGAATCATATCATAAGCAAACAAAGCAGATCCTAATCAGATGGCTCCTGCAGGAGCCGTCTGATCTGTCTAAGACTCTGTTTGCAAAGGGTTAAAGTGGCCACCCAGACAGAGATGCCTTTTGATACCTTTGCAAACAGAGTTGACCCAGATCAGATGGCTGTCTGATCTGGGTCTGTTGTTTGCTTAAAAAACAAATACATGTAGATAATGTTTCTACAGTTTCTGCCATGGTAACACGCGATTCCAATAATACAGCTAATTAATATTCATACATTCATTATTTCTTACTTGAATATTCATCAGGTAAAAGGTTAAAAGGGACACTACTGTAGAAAAGAAAATATTGTTGTCAAATTCTTTGCCAGATTGTAAGGCCTCCATATCTCTGGAGTCTGAATTGTTAAAACCAGACACTAAAAAACATGATATTTCAGAGAGAAAATTTTAATGGTCCTTCAAACATTTAGTAATTCAGAGAGGCAATTTATATGGACGATGGAGTATTTGCAATGCAGATTGAAATTGAGCCCTGCGGCACTGTGTACTGCTGAATAACATTTTCACATTATTACCAAAGATTCAAGGAGCAAGGACCTTTTCACTGTATTTCCAATGATAACACAATCCATTGTGCTTACCCCAGAGAAATTATTAACCATTTGTATGCCGAAAAACAAGTGTCATGGCATTAGCAAACAGTGTAGACACAGATCAGGACTCTGAAAAGGAGCTCTCTTATCAGATCTACACTATTTGTCATTCAAAATTTTCTAGCCAATTATACCTTTTCATACTGAATGGACTCTATCATTTAATAATGACGGACCATTCCACTTTGAAATTCAGCATTCAACGGGTTAACCATAACCCATTAACGACTTTTGACGACTCTGTAGAAGTCACTTTGTGAAACCATTGTGATAAATGGAGCATTTGCTAGGAGCAAATGCTCTATTTATCACAATGGTTTCAAACTACAAAATTTAAAAAAAAAATCCCTTTCTCTAGTTAATGCTCCTTTTCAGTAGATTTCTTCAAAGTGGTTGGATCTAAAAATAGCCTATGCGTTAATGGGTTAAAGAATTTGTCATAAAATATATTGAATCCTTAAACAGTTATGATTTAGATCAGATGCAATGCACAGAAACACTACGTTTTATACCTAATTAGCATTTTTTTTGGCTTTTACGCTTGTATCTGCATACTGAAAATTGACATAAATTCCATGAGACATTTCGCAAAAATCATTTTTAAGACGACAATGTCAATGACATTGTAAAGGGTCACAGGTGCCAACAACCTTATAATGAGATCTTTTGCCTTTGGCAAGTTAAATTACGTATACTATCCTTGATATTTTATTTTGAAACAAGATATGAAGCTGACAGACTCATATTCATACTTCAAATAACTGACATTTGAAGCGTCTTAGAAAATAGGTATAAAATAGATAATTGCAAGAAAGACAACTCTTACAGTTCAGTCCAATCACAATAATTCAAACAAAACAGAGTAGCCTCCCCTGACCAATCTCAGCAGACTAGGATACATTTGTGGGCTGATGGTTTATATCAATAAAACTTCTTGAAGACTGACAAACTGAATTGAATGATTCGATGTCAGTTATCTGAGTTTATAATAATATACCCTAGATATCCTGCCACCTTACAAATATCCCCTCTCTACCAGTGTGTAAAGCTTTTTTTAACCCTTTCCTCCATAAATACGTCTTTCTAAGGAAATTTTTTAGAATTTTGTAGTTTGAAACCAATGATAAATAGAGCATTTGCTCCAATAGGAGCAAATGTTCTATCACAATGATTTCAATAAGTGGTTATTACAGAGGCATAGAAAGGCGTATTTATGAAGGAAAGGGTTAACCCATTACCTCATAGGCTATTTTTGTATTCAACCTCTTTGAATAAATCTACCCAAAAGGAGCATTTAAAAGGAAAGTTTTGGAATTGTGTAGTTCTGAAACCATTGTGAAAAATAGAGCATTTGCTCCTGTGGAGCAAATGCTCTATTTATCACAATGTTTTCAAAATGTGACTTTTACAAAGGCATCAAAAGGCGTCAATATGAGGGAATGGGATAATACAGGGCAAAAGTAATGCAAAAAGCTCCTATATTTTTTGCCTTGTATTAAGCTACCACTTGTTTTACAAAATCCAGAATTATATTTCTTACGAGTGGTTGTTTAAGTCACACTTTACTGTAGTTCCAGTATAAACTTCACTATATTATTATATTCATTTCCCCTCCACAGTGAAATTTGCTACTGACAGTGTAATTGACCTGTATCTCAACCTTGTCATTGTGTAAATCACATCAAACTCCAGGACCTGCTGATTTGTGTTTGTATGAAGGAAAGGGTTAACGCAGGACAAAAGTACCGGTATAGCTCCCGTAGGTGCTTAATGCATGACGTTTGTCCTGTATTAAGCTATCACCTGTTTTACAAAATCCAGAATTATATTTCTTTTGAGTGGTCGTTTTAGCAAGACTTGTAGTTCTCTAACTATGGTAAAAACTTCACCATATATTTATTTTCCCCTCCACAGAGAAAAGTCTTTTTACCCTTTGCTACTGACTGTGTAATTGACCTGGATCTCCACCTTGTCATTGTGTAAATCACATCAAACCCCGGGACCTGCTCATTTGTGAAGAATTACATAAACCATTCTTTTAGCGTGTCACAGCGGGCCAGATGAGAATAGTTTGATAAATGGCCCATTGTCTCCATCCAGATTTACCATCTATCAACTATGCAGTAGAATGAAGTTTACTTTTACTAAAATACATTTACTAACTAAACAGTTTGTAAAATCATATATCAAAAAGATTTGGGTACATAGTTAACCCTTCAGCTTGCTATTCACGTCAATATACCTACCTGTAAATAGTGAAGACCCAGATGAGACAGCTCCTGCTGGAGCTGTCTCATCAGGGTCTGCACTATTTACAAGTTGATTGTGCAACCAGTGCACTCCATAGCAGTGATTGCACAGCAAAATATTTGTAGACAGTGAAGACATATGTAATTATACCACAGGGCATGGGTAAAGAAGCAGAAATGTATTTTAAAATTCAGCAAGCGAAGGGTTAACTTGTATAATCATTTGCTCCATGAATGACAATGTCAATCATATCAACAGGCAAAAACTATAGAGTCATATCTATATCTTTCAAATTCCATTAGCAAACAGAACAGACCCAGATCAGACAGCTCTAAGAGGTGTCTGATCTGGGTCTTCTGTTTGCAAATGTGTGAAAAGGCATCTGGGTCTTCTGTTTGCAAATACGTGAAAAGGTATTTATAATTGAAGGAAAGGGATAACTTTACTTGGGGAGGTGGAGGGATATAATTAGTGTGCATGAACAGCTATTAGGTTGTGCAGGTAAACTCTTTCAACACTTTATAAAATGTTGTGCCTGTAGATAGTGTGACCATTAACCCTTTCCTCCATAAATACGCCTTTCTATGCCTAATTGTAAAAGTCACTTCATGAAACCATTGTGATAAATAGAGCATTTGCTCCTATAGGAGCAAATGCTCTATTTATCACAATGGTTTCAAAACTACACAATTCTAAACTTTTCCTTTTCTCTAGTAAATGCTCCTTTTCGGTAGATTGATTCAAGGAGGCTGTGTCTAAAAATAGCCTATAGAGGAAAGGGTTAATACTAACTGAGTCTCGTACAGCTTGGCTCCTAATGAAATGCCAAGTTACCCAGTGTCTCATTTAGATCCAAGCTGCTTGCAAAATTCATCCATAGTGTTGCAAGAGTACCTGTAAATACCAGATACCAAAATGGATTTCAGAAGATACAGCTTCTCAAATCAAGTGTTGATAAGTCCAAGGACTTCCAGACACCAATGTGTTGCTTTAGACAATCACAGAAAAGTATGCTTAAACCCTTTCCTTCATGTTAATGCCTTTTTACGTCGTTGAAACAGAGTCTATCCAGATAAGATGGCTCCTGTAAGAGCCTTCTGATCAGGGTCTGCACTGTTTGCTTATGAAATTATATAGATCTGATCCTACTTTTTGTCTATGCCAAATATTCCCTATAAATCTACCTTATAAAATTTGATTTGAAGAGATCAATTCATGCATAAATGTTCATGGGGGAGAAGGTTAAGCACAAACTTACTGATTAAACATCAGTCTTAAAAAGCAGGTGGTAGCTTAATGCAGGGAAAAATAAAGGAGCTATCTACATTATTTTCTCCTGCATTAAGCTACCAACTGTCTTTTTAGACTAATTTTAATGGTTGCTTAACCCTTTACCTGACAGAAATGCATTTTGACATCTTAGCAAACCCAGATCACACGGCTGAATTAGGAGCCACCTCATCAGGGTCTGCTCTGCTTGCTTATGGAATAATATGAATCTACATTTTCTGCCAAGGCCACAAAATCCTGTGTTTAAATGCCATTATAAAAATTCTCTAATCAATATTCATGATGGTATTATTTCTTACATAAATATTAATCAGGAAAAGGGTTATTCAGGCCCTACTGCACTATAATATGTTACAAATGAACCAAGTGTGTGCCAAGTGTATCTGTACCTGAAGGATACGAAAACATCCACACTTGTACTGCCTCAAGGTCGTCTGAAAACAAATCTCAACATAAACAGATGCTGTGCATTCATTAGTGGCATCCTTAAGTAGATGGGACAGTATGCAACTAGTTGCAACTAGAGACTTGCAACTAGTCTAGTTTCTCAAAACAAACTTAAATTTAAACAAGATATATTTGTGAAACACTATGCCCCACACCAAATTTGACCTTTGACCCTGAAGGATGACCTTAACCTTGACATGTCACCCCTCAAAATGTGCTGCTTCATGAAGATACACATGCAAGCCAAATATCAAGTCTCTATCTCTACCGGTTCAAAAGTTATGGCCAATGTTAAAGTTGGTGATTTGACCTATATATTTTACCTCTGACCTTGAAGGATGACCTTGACACACCACCCCTCAAAATGTCCGGCTTTATGAGATACATATGCATGCCAAATATCAAGTCTCTATCTGTACTGGCTCGAAAGTTATGACCAATGTTAAAGTTGCTGACAAACAAACAGACAGACAGACAGGGCAAAAACAATATGTCCCCAGATCTGATCTGGGGGCATAAAAAGTTCTTAAACCACTAACTTTATATTCCATTTCTTTTTAACCCTTTAGTCCATGGATACGCCTTTCTACACCTTTGCAAACAGAGTAGACCCAGATCAAACAGTTCCTATAAACAGAGCGGATTTCTGCAGGAGCTGTCTGATCAGTCTGCTTGTCTAATTCTCTATTGCCATGGCAAAAAAACTAATATTCCTAGTAGACGAATAGACGAAGTCTTGTATGAACATGCATTAAGTAAAAGTATGACGGGGTTATGTCCCTTTGATAAAATATAGCCCATGATATATAAATGTGTTTTCACGCATTTGGAAACAGAGATTACCCAGATCAAATGGCTCCTATAGGAGTTGACTGATCAGGGTCTGTCCTATTTGCTTATCAATGGATTTGTAAAATATAGATATGACTCTACAGTAACTGTTTCTGCCTGAGTCAAAACATCCCATAATAGAAATTCAGGTAATAAATATTCATGATGCCATTGTTTCCTACATGAATATCCATAGAGTAAAGTATTAACCCTTTCCCTCTTTTAATTAACCGTGTTTTCATGCACTTGCAAACAGAGTAGACCCAGATTAGACGGCTCCTAGAGGAGCCGTCTGATCAGGGTCTGCTCTGTTTGCTAATAGAATTTGAAAGATCTGTTTCTTTGCTTTCTAAAATGTCTACAATGCTCCATCTTTCATATTTATTTATAACTATTTTGTTAATGAATATTCAGTAGGTATTGAAATTTGGGCTAAATATAGAACAGGGAAAGGGTTAAAGATACAGTCGAGCCAACCGTACAGCATTTACATTATTCATGTAAGTTCAACTAAAATGATGGGCATCCCTGAGAACCAATTACCAACAAAGTCCACACTAATTATTGGTTTCTCTCAATAAACAAAATCAGTTCATATCAATTATGCAAGTGGTGTAGATCATGATCAGCTTATCTTCAACCCTGGTATGTCAACAGGCCTTTTTCTGGCGTCTACATGGGTATGTTAAAAGAATCCATTCCCAATGCAAAATAGGTAACCTTTTTCCTAGTTTTTTGGGAAACATCTTTGAATAAATCTACTGAAAATGAGCATTTCTCATAGAAAAGGAAAAAAATAAAATTTTAGAGTTGTGTTGTTCCTATGGAGCAAATGCTCTATATATCACAATGGTTTCCAAAAAGTGACTTTTACAGAGGCGTCAATATGAGGGAATGGGTTAACCCTTTCCCTGTTCTATGTTTATTCAAATTTTCGATACCTACTGAATATTCATGGACAAAATGGCAATAATGAATGATATACGGTGAAACGTGGTAGCTATTTTAGAAACTAAAGAAACAGATCTATCATATATTCCATAAGCAAACAGAGCAGACCCTGATCAGACGGCTCCTAATAGGAGCCGTCTGATCCGGGTCTACTCTGTTTGCAGATGCGTGAAAACACGTTTATATGAGGGAATGGGTTAAGGAGGGATTGTGCAAACCAAGTATGTCATGAGGTGCATTGTGCATAATCAATGCATTCTCCTTAATGAAGCAGAAATGTTCCTACAACATGGGATTCTATAGCCATTCATCACCATTTATGAGATTCAAAAATCCATTTACCAGTCTACTGTGAAAGAAAATCGCATAACGGCTAGTTAACATTTTAAAAACAATTTCATCACCGACATGTTGAATAACTATAGCTGCTGTAATCTGCTTTTGAAAGTTTGTTGTAAGAAAGCAAGTACAAAGATGCTTCACTCTTTGTACCCCAATTATCCTATGTAATCATACGGACAAACTAGCCAATAGTGCAGACCCAGATCAAATCATGTCTCCTGAAAGAGCTGTTCGATCAGGATCTACACAATTTGCTATGCAAGTCTAATTAAGTTATCAAAATGTTGTCAAATTGAATTATTCAGCTTTATAAACTGGGGAGATGGGACATTGGGTATTTGAATGCTTAGGGAAATCAGGGTAAGTCAATTTCTGTAAATCACACAAGCATTCTTTAGCAAATTTAACCCATTCCCCCATAGGCTATTTTTAGATACAAACCACTTTGAATAAATCTACCAAAAAGGAGCATAAACTAGAGAAAAGGAAAAATTAGAATTTTGTAGTCTGAAACCATTGTGATAAATAGAGCATTTGCTCCTATAGGAGCAAATGCTCTATTTATCACAATGGTTTCAACAGTTGATTTTTACAGGTGTAGAAAGGTGTATCTATGGAGGAAAGGGTTGAAGCCTTTGCAAACAGTTTAAAACCAAAAGAGATACTGGCAGATCATGATGAGATGTTGAGTTACTTGCTATCTCATTGGTATCAAGTACGTTTTGAGATTCTACTCATATTTATCTCTAGAGATGAAAGAAAACAATTGAGAGTAAGAAACTTGCTAAACCGTTATCGGTTATAAGATTCCATCTAGAGTTAAACTTTTACTTCAATGAGGCATCTTTTAACAACCTTTGCAAACAGAGAAGGTCCATATCAGATGGTTCCTGAAAGAGTCATTTGGATCTGCTAAGGTTGCTTATGATATTAATAGTACAGATTTGAATCTACAGTTTTTGCCATGGTAGAAAATTCTGTAGTTCATAATGTTTTATAAAAATTCAAAAATTCAAAAAGCTAAGTCATGTCTTTTTACATGTTATTCATAAGGTAAAGTGTTAATATTGAAAGATAAATTCGAGGGCTTGGTGCAAAACTATTGTAACTCCTTCACAAAGTGAAGGAGTTACAATAGTTTTGCACCAAGCCCTCGAATTTGTTTTTTATGAAATGTATGTCAAAGCCTTAATGCAAAACAATTGCAACTTACTGCAAAACAATTGCAACTTTTTGCAAAAACAATTGTAATTTATTGCAAATACCTATAGCAAACAACTATTGTAGCTTACGGCAATACTATTGTTACTTATTGCAAAAAAGTACAGTAACATATTGCAAATCCCCATTATAACTTATTGCAAAACCCTATTGTAACTAATTGCAAAACCCTATTGTAACTTATTGCAACTCTATTGTAACTTATTACAAACTATTGTAACTTAATCTAAAACTATTGTAAGTTATTGCAAAATTTAGCATAATATGATAACGACCTACCTTGTTCAGAATGCCACTGATCGGGGCCAGTTTTGGAGGTCCAGCTTCCAGCTCCTCGTATATATGATCCCTGTTGTCTGTGAGTGCCTCCACCAGTTGCTCGTTACTGTAACTGCGTAATCTATGGTCCCTCTTCATATTGCCATTGTTCACACTATATCGTAATCCTTCTGGAGACCAGGTCTTTCGCCTGGTCTGTTGTTGCTGGGGATAGTAATGCGCCGAGTATGACGCAGACATTGAATGTGACAGCATGTATCTCTGTCGAGCTGTTAGATTGCTCTCCCCTTGCTGTGGCAGTTGAGAAGTGGAGGCGGAGCTTGATGTTCTGGGTGGAGGAGGAGGAGGAACCATATTGTGTGAATTAAGTTTGGGATAACCTTGACCTGAGCTCTGACTTTTGTAGCTGTACTGACTAGAGTTACTCTGCTTTCGTTGTAAATTTCCTTTTTTGTTAGAAAACTGAATCTGAGAATAATCCTCATCCACTGAATTTCCCGCAGGATCGTACTCAAAGTGCGAGGGTGTTTGCATTTTGGAACTATTTAGTGATTCACGACTGTAACTAGTATCGAATAAATACTTCAGTTCCTGTGAATAAGTACTGTAGTTTGACATAGCTGGTGAATGAACATCCCTGTTAGAAACTCTGGGCGAGTATATGTCACGTAGAGAAGTCATAGAATAATTGGGCGAAAAAACTTGACCTAGTCCTGGTGAAAACACATCCTGGAAACCACCCTCCTCCTCTGAGAAAACATTGTCTGACAACGAGCCATCACGATACTGTATTCGTGACATCATGCTGAATGGTTACTTTACCTGAAATATAATAAAGGGAGATCATCAAGGTGTGTAATTTGCAAGTATGTTTAACCCTATATAGATCACTTTTGGCACCTTTGCAAACAGAGTAAACCCAGATTAGATGACTTCTGTAAGATCAGAGTCTGGACTGTTTGCTTATGAAAATACAATAGATGAGAATACAGTTTCTACCAATACCAAAAGATCCTGTGTACATAATAAGTCATTTAAAAAAAAATTCAACAAATAAATACATGGTATTCATGATGTCATTATTTCAAACATGAATATCAAACAGGGAAGGAGTTAACCCTTTACTCCATGAATATTCATGAAAGACATAATGACATCATGAATATTAATTAGATTTATTTTTAAAATGCAACTGTATAGATCCGATTGTGACGAAATTTGATATTGACTCATATGCACACTGTAGAATCAGATCTATACAATTAAGCAGATCCAGATCAGATTGCTCATAGGCTCATACAGAAGCTGTCAGATCGGGGTAAACTCTGTTTGCAAAGGAGTTAAATGTCATACAGGGATAAAGGTTGAATATTGAGGTATGTTGCTTTTGGTCAAATTTCAAATTATAAAAATCAAAAGCAAGTGTAAGGAAAGTTGACCTGGCTATAAGCCAATTTAATAAAACTGATACCATCAACAGAAAAATAAACCATAGTGAGCAGGTGAATGTTTTACTGCTTTTTGCATGACAAGGAATTGGGTATCATTTTGTAACAAGAATTCTAAAGCTTCAAGAGTCCAAAATGATTGTTGTTAGTATTAACTCTTTGAAGATGGGAAATGAGATAACTGAGAACTACTTCAACCCTTTCCTCCAAATTACAAAATTCTGAAAAATTAATTTTCTCTAGTTAACCCATTCCCACTTAGGCTATTTTAAGACCATACCTCTTTAAATAAATCTACCGAAAAGGAGCATTAACTAGAGAAAAGGATTTTTTTTTAGAATTTTGTAGTTTGAAACCATTGTGATAAATAGAGCATTTGCTCCTATAGGAGCAAATGCTCTATTTATCACAATGGTTTCTCAAACTGACTTTTACAGAGGCGTCAAAAGGTGTCAATATGCGGGAATGGGTTAATGCTCCTTTTCAGTAGATGCATCCAAAGAGATCTTAAAATCGCCTATGGAGGAAAGGGTTAATCCATTCGCCCTTAACATATTCTACACTAAACTTTAACATTTCACCATTCAAAGGGTTAACCATTTGCCCTGTTCAATATTCACATGGAAATAATGAAGTCATGATTATTGATCACCTGAATTTTAGAATGTAAACTTTTCAAGGAAATGTTTTGCTTTGACAAAGATAGTAGAATCAGATCTCTCTCATGTCTAAAGCAAACAGAGCAGAAACTGATCAGATGGCTCCTTATAGGACCTGTCTGATCTGGGTCTACTCTGTTTGCAAATGTGTGAAAAGGCATTTAAATGAAGGAAAAGGTTAAAGACTAATCATTCAAGATACATGTATCAGTACTGTGTACAATATGCCTCTCTATAATACAAAAACAAAACATTACAGACATCTGTTGTGCAAGCAGCATATATTCTTGAATGTTCATGTAAGAAATAGTGATATAATGAATATTTACTAGCTAAATTTTTATAATGGTATAATATGACCACAGGATATTTTCGGCATGGCAGAAAATGTAGAATCAGATCTATATAAGTCCATCAGACTGCTCCTACAGCAGTCATCTGATCTGGATCTACACTGTTTGCAAATGCATGAGACAGTGTCTTTATAAGGTAATGGGTTAACCCTTTCCTTCAAAACCCATTTTTACACCTTTGCAAATAAGGTAGATCCAGATCAGAAGGCTCCTACAGAAGCCATCTGTTCAGGGTCTACTCTTTTATGATATAATATAGATATGATTCTACAGTTTCTGTCATTGCCAAATATTCCTGTGTCCATGTGCTATTTTTAAAAAAAATCATATAATTAATTTCATGATGTCATTATTTCCTGCAGTTATATTCATGGCATAAAGAAGAATAAATATTTTCATCCAAGATACCCTGAGTTTTATAATTCACTTCCTTATCATTTAATCCCATCGGCATGTTCAGATCCTATTTATATTAATTGGCACATTAAATCACCTGCGCAATCCAATTAGATCTGTCATTAATTGAAGAGAAAACACTAATCCAATCACACCTATACTGTGGCTGAAATACTTTAACACCTTTCTGTATACTGAATTGATCATAGGAATTATTTGAGTCAACATTGTCACTTGATCAAAGTCAGCTGCTCAACTTGAGATACATCAGTGAGAGTTTGGCGAGAAGCTTTAATGTGGTAGACAGAATGTCTACTTAAGTTTATATGCCACCTGTCAAACTGCGAAGAAACACTTCACAGCTGTCAATTTTCTATATTTTCTTCACACCAATCTCATAATTTTCATATAAGACATGACTTTTCTTTAATAAAATATACATTTTGATACAGTAAGCCCCTCTTAATTGTACAGTAAGCCCCTCTTAATTGTAAGTTTAGTAGAGCAGGTATCTTAACCCTAAATGCATTTTCACACCTTTGCAAACAGAGTAGACCCAAATCAAAGGACCCCTATAGGAACTGTCTTATCAGGGTCTGCTCTGTTTGCTTATGCTATAACATAGAACTGATTTTATACTTTCTGTCTGAGCCAAAACATCCTATGTTCATAATTATGCAATTGTAAAACTAATTAAGTAATTTTTCGTCTGCAGCAATTGTTGTCTGCTTCAACTCTTAAAAAAGATTTCTCTCATTTCTTCGCAAAATATGTTCAAAGTGTCAACCAGTTTGGATCCTGATGAGACGCCGCATTATGCGGCGTCTCATCTGGATCCAAACTGTTTGCATAGGTAATCACAGTTTCATCGCTAGCATGCAAAGAATGAAATGTTTTTACAACAATTTAACCTGAGCATATGCCATGGATAAACAGTTTGCATGAGACAAGTAATTCAGCATCTCACTAGGAGACAAAAGTTGACAAAATATCTACTTGAAATACTGAAGCAATATTGGGGTGTGAAAAGTACCAAACTTGTCTTAATTACATACCAGTCAGCTTCTGTTATATTCCCAAGGTATCAATTTGAATGTCTCTTATAATTTCCACAATCATAGCTTCAACTTTTGAATATCCTTGAAGAAACTATTGTGCATACAGCAGATACTCTCAAACAATTCACACACAAATCTTTCAAGATAGGCCAATTCTCCAATCTTTCACCAAGATCTTAGTTCTACCTGATGTGAATTACCCCAAGTAACTCCCTCTCAATGGGCTTGTAAAGCTGAATAAGTCAATTTGGTACCATTTTTGATAACTTTAAATTAAACTTGTATTGTAGCAAATTGTGAAGCCCCTGAACAAACTGCTCCTTCAGGAGTGGTTTGACCTGGGTCTGCACTATTTACCTAAGTTGGTCTGTTAAATTATTTAGACCAATTAGGGTAATATTTGATGAATAAACATATTTCAACCCTTTACTCCATAAACACACCTTTCTATGCCTTTGCAATCAAAGTTAACCCAGATCTGACAGCTCCTCTCGTGATATAGATCTGTAACAATAATATTAGATTATAATTCTGTTGTATATAATTCTGTGTTCATGTCCAATTTTAAAACATAATCAAATTAATATTCATGATGTCGATAAACTCTTATATAAATATTCATGGAGTAAAGGGTTTTAACAATTAGCGATTACAGTAGAACCCCTCTAATGCGACCACTTAATGGATAAACATTGATGTCTTTATAAGCAGGTGCTTGCTTAATGCAGGACAAAAGTAATGCAAAAAGCTCCTATCTGAGCTTTTTGCATTACTTCTGTCCTGCATTAAGCTACCACCCAGAATTATACCTCATTTTGGTGGTCGCATTAGAGGGGTTTTACTGTATTTCAGCTAGTCACCTATCATCATAGGCTGCTCTATCTCCAGTACTAATACATGGGCTTAGGATGTTAATACCGCTGATCCCATTTAGCGCTAATCTTGCCCCTATCAAACTTTATGCATACCAAATATGAATGTAAAAAGTGTTGATCCTGACCTGATATTCACCAACATCTACACTTTCTGGATAGGGTCTGCAATGTGTCATTCCAATTATCATCTATATATTCAGAGCAAATGACAAAGAAAACAGTCTATACAACAACTGAATGTTTTTGCATCTTAAAATGCAAATGTTGGCTGGCAAAGATTTGTACCAACTTACAGAGCCCCTTTATTCATTCACACAGACAGATTGCCTTTATAAGGAGATATAGTATCGGGGTTTTATCATTTCGAGGGCACTTGAAGTCATTGTTATCACAAGCAATATTCTCATACAGTTTGTTGACAAACTTAGAATATTGACGACAACAGATTAATATGAAAATATTCTCACCATGTACCGGACACGACCTTATCAATGTAATGTTTAATCCACCTGTGCTGCAAATGCTTAACCCGTTACCTAATGAATATTCATGTGAGACAATGCCGATTATGAATTTCAATTAGTTCAATTCTTGTATAAAAAATATTGCTATGGCAAACAGTAGAATATCTACATATCATATCCTAACCCTTCTCTTGCTGAATTTTAGAATACATTTCTCCTTCTTTACCCACATCCTGTTGTATATTTACATATATCTTCACTGTGTACACATATTTCGCTGGGCAATCACTGCTGTGGAGTGCACTGGTTGCACAATCAACAATTTGTAAATAGTGCAGACCCTGATGAGACAGCTCCTGCAGGAGCTGTCTCATCTAGGTCTTCACTATTTACAGGTAGGTATATTGACATGAATAGCAAGCGAAGGGCTAATCTCGGTATACTTTGTTTCCAAAGGCATGAGCATGAGGAATAAAGAAGTAAAAGATTAAATTTCAAAGTTCAGTCAAAATTGCAAAGTATCCAATCAACACCTTACACTCAATATTTATGACATGAAATATGACAATCCAAAATTATCAACTTCAATATTGTGTTTGTGGGCAAAACATTTTTAGCTGTTTAATTCTTTGCACGCTTGCGGTGAAACTGAGATAACCTATGCCAAAAGTTTGGATCCAGATGAGATGCGACATAAAAAGAGACGTCTCATCAGGATCCAAACTATTTGATCATGACACTTTGAGGATGTTTTACAAGGAAATGAGAGAAATCTTATTTTAAGACTTGAAGCAGACAACAATTGCTGCAGACGATAAATTACTCAGCATGCAGAGTTAACCCTTTACTTTATTTTGACAGGGCCATATAATAAATATTAGACTTATTAATATTTGAACAGAATGTTCTTTTCTGTTCTTATAATTTGTATTCATACACTTTTTCTTACATGGATATTCATGGAATAAAGTATTAAATGTTATAGCACCTTAACCCTTTCCTCCATAAATACGCCTTTCTACGCCTCTGTATAAGTCACCTGTTGAAACCATTGTGATAAATAGAGCATTTGCTCCTATTGGAGCAAATGCTCTATTTATCACAATGGTTTCAAACTACAAAATTCTAAAATTTTACTTTTCTCTAGTAAATGCTCCTTTTTGGTAGATTCATTCAAAGAGGTTGGGTCTAAAAATAGCCTATGGAGGAAAGGATTAAATGTTATAGCACCTTTACAAACTGTCAAAGTGAGAATGCAAACATTGATGACATTATACTGACCAATTATAAACCAATCACCTGATTTAACCCTTTGCATGCTATGTGATTATTGTCTGCACATTTTGTTGTCTGCAACTTTTAACCCTTACTTCATATAAACGCATTTTCATGCATTTACAAACAGAGTAGACCTAGATCAGATGGCTACTGTAGGACCCATCTGATCACGCTCTGCTCTGTTTGCTAATGAAATTTGATAGATGTTTCTTTACTTTCTAAAATGGCTACAAAGTTCCACCTTCCATATTTCATTATAACTATTTTGTTCATGAATATTCAGTAGGTATTGAACTTTGGAGAAAAAAAATAGAAATATTAAAATTCCAAAACTGAAATTCCCTTCAGTTTATGTAAGAATCGTAAACACAACCCGCAACAGCACTGCACGAATATAACAAATATAATTTAGTAAAATATTGATTTAATAAGATAATGCCAACAACATAATTTAAAATCATCTAAATAATAAATATTCATAATGTAATTATTTCTTACATGAATTGAACTTACAGGTATTGAACTTTCACATAAACTCTATAAATCCAAATTTGTCCGCACAAATCTGTACAATGTCAACTACCTTGTTCTACGATTGTAAACAATTAAAAATTCATCACACACCTCATAACTCCAAGTCCTGACTATGAATGTCCACTCACAGACCATTGTTTAGTTATGGCCAATAATTGATAATCTACTACAAGATGCCGAATACAGTAGTGATATCCAGTTAACCTGTCAATCAACTCCTAAATGTGTCACCTGTATTACCCCAGGGCTGCTTCCCGACCTTCAGAGGTCATAAAGTCAACCAATAATTGAATATCCTATATGATAACATCTTAATTTACCAAAGTATAATACAACTAGTATATGATCAAAAGATTTCGCTGATTGTGCACTTTCTTCTTCATTAACCCTTAAAGTGCGGGAACCAATAAGTAAGACATTTGTAAACAGAGCAGACCCAGATCAAAGAGCTCCCTTTTGAGCTGGGTCTGCACTATTTGTGATAAAAATACTTTTCTACAGTGACAAATGCTGATGCAATTATTTGTTTAATTAATATTCAGAAAGAGAGGAGCCAGTGTTAATTATTCATCACCAAAGGTTAATACCGCACACCGTTAATACCAAACAACAATAAAGATTTAGGCAATTTGAAGAATGGGAAGTAATTATCACTAACAATTTGATATGTGTGGTACATGTAAATACCTGTGATAATGATGATGATGATGATGATGGCGGTGATAATTATTATTATTATGCAATGAAACCGCTGTCTGCATTTTACCTGCTGTACATAATGATTTTAATAATGCACAGTAAATAGCTGCAAAAGTCTCTTATAATTCAATTATGAATGACTTTGTACATGTATGTAAAACTGTGATATACATGAATTGTAATGTTAACTTTGTTGTATGAAGAAGAGACAGTAATAAATAAATAAATATTTCTGTCATCAAGTTTGTGATATATTTGTAAACAGCCATGATCCAGATTAGAAACAGTAAACATTTTTTTAGTCCCCTGATCATGATAAAAAAACTTTTGACACTCTGATATGAGAACAAAATAAAATGAAGACAAATGCATCACATTTTACACCTGTCAACCCTTTCCTTCAGATAAATGCCTTTTCACACCTTTATAAATAGAGCACAATCCCGATCTGACAGCTTCTGTACGAGCTGTCTGATCAGGACCTGCTCTGATTGTTTATGTACATGTAATTACAGTAAAACCCCGATTATTCGAATTTTCGTTATAGAAGAATTTAGACCCTTTTAGGCAGGTGGCTGCTTAATGCATGGTGAAAGTCATGCAGAAAGCTCCTAGAGGAGCTTTCTGCATGACTTTCACCATGCATTAAGCTGCCACCTGTCTTAAAGATCGATAATAATACGTATTTTAGTGTTCGAATAATCGAAGTTTTACTGTATATACATCTGATTCTGCAGTTTATGCCATGGAAAAAAGTTTCCTGTGATCATGAATATTCATGAAATACAGGGTTTAATTTGTTTGAGTCCCAAACTATCATACATCACTAAGTACAGAAGAATCTGTCCTATTAGTGGCCATTCATTTGTTGAACACAGAAGTCTTAACCCTTTACTCCATGAATATTCATGTTAGAAATGATGAAATCACAAATATAAATTAGATTAATTTTTAAAATGGCATGATAACACATGAATTTTTTGCCAACGCAGACACTGTAGAATCAGTTCTATATTAATTCATAAGCAAACAGAGAAGACCCTAATCTGACAGCTCCTATATGAGCCATCTGATCTGGGTCTGCTCTGTTTGCAAAAGCATAGAAAGGCATACACTGGAGCTCCGTTATAACGCGGTGCTTTGGGAGACATAAAATTCAACCCGCGGTAAATACGGAACTGCGTTATAGCGGTTTTTTATCTGAGTACTTACATAACCTTACATAAACCCCTATCATCCTAAAATAAAGTAATTTAGAACGAAACTGACTTGTTCACTTTGTTTTCCCACCCACTCACGTACTGGAAAGGTACTTGTATCTGACCATCGTTTGTGTACTTGCTTGTTGAAAATTTCTAATTTCTAATAATAGCCAGTCCTGCCCTATTCATAGCGATCGTGTGACACACATTTTGCCACAGCGAAAAAACCCAAGGCATCAGATTCGGATTCGCGTGTTTGAATGAACGAAAATTCTCGAGTATGCAACACTGATTGCTGATTGGTTCCGATGTCTCGCGCAAACGCACAACATTGAAAAATTACTTCCACCCAGAGCAAAACAAAACAAAAATGGACATCTGCTTGTTTTTATCGAAGCGTAAAGCAGATCCATCATCTGCAGAAGGAGGCGAGTTCTTGATTGTTGAAAAATAGATGTTTATGGCTTCAATTGTAGTATTTGTTACACGCTCATTATTCGAATTGATCAAAAACGGCTCTAAAAACGTGAATTAAAACTGTCACGTGAGTTTGCAAAGAATTATAACTTTCGATGCGGTATGTCTCAAACTGTTTGCTAAGGCTACTTTTTGTTTCTATTTTGCGCAGACGAACACCAACCAGCAGTCAGCGAACATTCTCAAACGAATTGTCATGTTTCCAAGACCACAGAGTCTGTCACAAAGATACCTAAACTCATCCCTGAACCATCGTGTAAAACTAAAAAGCCAAAAGCGAATCCTGTCAACAGCCGTACGCATCAGTACTGTCAAAAAAAAAAAAATCGCCGACACAGATCATCTGCATTATATTGGATACCGCGGTAAAACGGAGCTCCAGTGTATTTATGGAGTAAAGCAGGTGGTTGCTTAATGCAGGACAAAGATAATGCAGAAAGTTCCTAAAGGAGCTCTCTGAATTACTTTTGCCCTGGATTAAGCAACCACCTGCCATACAGACATGGCCATCATTAGACCTCTTTTGGATGGTTCCTTAACCCTTTACCTGATAGAAGCGGCTTTTAGCGTGTTTGATTTATTCCTCCGCTGAAGAAAATAGTTCAAATTCATACAGTCATGAACATATTGCATAATAAATATTTTCTATACCCTAGTAGGTGGTAGCTTAAAGCAGGCTGAAAGTAAAGCAGAATGCGCCTTAAGGCGCATTCTGCTTTACTTTCAACCTGCTTTAAGTGGTCATATGTCTTCAAAACTAGAAACAGGCTATTGGGTAAAGGGTTAAGACAGCTTCTACTGTACATAAAATCACATTTGTTTTACAAAACATAAGACTATATTGAAGCAACATACACTTTTGAGTGGTCAGAGAGAACACAAAGTATAATGTGACACGTCTGCAGAATAAAAAGGCCGATGCTTTTTGACTTGGGTAATTGAATTTTGGCCATAAAAAGCTTGGCCATAGAATAGTGGTTAAACCTTTAGCAAAGTGAACAACGGCCCATCTGCTAAAAGTGTTGTCTGCTTCAAGTATGAAATTGAACTAATTATCAGCTATCTTTGAAAATATGAAAGTATCATGTCAAATAATTTGAAGCTTGATTAGATATTGAATTAGTCTGTCATCTGGAGCAAAACTGTTTGTAAATTATACAGGAAATCACACCTGAAGCAAAGGATCAATTTTTAAAAGCCACATGTGTAACTTGTCATCTGGGTGTCTAATGCCATTAAAAAGTCTTATAAATCATAAACATCTAGACCACACAAATACCCCAGTTTGAACTTGTGAAAGAATTGCAATACTTCACCCTTTCCTTCATATAAACTCCTTTTCACGCCCTTACAAACAGAGTAGGCCCAGAACAGATGGAGCTACGAGTCATTTGATCAGAGTCAGTTCTGTTTGCTTATGAAATTATAATAGATCCGACTCTACAGATTCTATCGAAACCAAAAAATCCTGTTTGCTTAAGTATGCCATTACAAACAAGAGGGCCAAGATGGCCCTTAATCGCTCACCTGATTACCATAGATTTAAGATTTTTGCAGGGTAGCCCATGGGTAGGGTCAATATTGAACTTAGGGACAATATATGAACAATGTTGATAGTGGATCATGAGCAGTGGATCATGAGCAGTGGTTCTGCATAACAAGATTTTCAAAGATTAAGTATATTGATTTTATCAAGACAATGATTCTGACCAATGAAGATTGGGCTAAAAATGTGTTCTCTAAAGTATTTTTTCTAAGATTTGACCTAGTGACCTACTTTCTATTCCCACCCAACCCATGATCACACTCAACCTTGATATCACCAAGACAAACACTCTGAGCAAGTTTGAGGAAGACTGGGCTAAAAATGTGGCCACTGGAGTGTAAACTAGATTTCTCTAAGATATGACCCAGTGACCTACTTTTTGACCTCACATAACCCACTTTAAAACTTGTCCAAGATTTTATTAGGACAATCATTCTGACCAATTTTCATGAAGATTTGGCTATAAATGTGACATCTAGGGTATTCACAAGGTTTTCGTACTATTTGACCTAGTGACCTAGTTTTTAACCCAACATAACCCACTTTCAAACTCGTTTGAGATTTTATCAAGACAATCATTATGACTAAGTTTCATGAAGATTGGACTAAAATTGTGACCACTAGAGTGTTCACAAGGTTTTTCTACTGTTTGACCTAGTGACCTAGTTTTTAAATCCACTTGACCCACTTTCGAACTAGTCCGAGATTTTATCAAAACATTCGTTCTGACCACGTTTCATGAAAATTGGACTAAAATTGTGACCACTAGAGTGTTCACAAGGATTTTCTACTGTTTGACCTAGTGACCTAGTTTTTATCTCCACTTTACCCACTTTCGAACTCGTCCGAGATTTTATCAAGACATTCATTCTGACCAAGTTTCATGAAGATTTGACTAAAATTGTGACTACTAGAGTGTTCACAAGGTTTTTCTACTGTATGACCTAGTGACCTAGTTTTTTACCCCACATAACCCATTTTTCAGACTCCTCCGAGATTTTATCAAGACAATCATTCTGACCAAGTTTCATGAAAATTGGGCTAAAATGTGACCTGTAGACGGTTCACAAGGTTTTCCTGCTATTTGACCTAATGACCTACTTTTTAACCCAACTTGACCCACTTTCGAACTCGTCCGAGATTTTATCAAGACATTCATTCCGACCAAGTTTTATGAAGATTAGACTACAATTGTAACCACTAGAGTGTTCACAAGCAAATTGTTGACGACGCACGACCCACACCGGACGACGGACATTCAAGTCTCCCAAAAGCTCACCCTGAGCTTTGCTCAGGTGAGCTAAAAATCAGGTATTAAATATTCATGATACATTGTATAATTTTTTCTTACATTAATATGCACCAAAGAAAAGGTAATGCTTTTTTTTACACCCCTTTGCAAACAGTAGCCCCAGATCCAACAGCTCCTACAGGAGCCATCTGACCAAGGTAAGCTGCAACTGCTTATGAAATGTAGATATGATTCTATAGTTTCTGCAAAGGTCAAACATTCTTGTGTTTATATGCCTTATCAAAAATGTGAAAATAAATATTCATGATATCATTTTTTCTTACATGAATATTCAGAAAGCAAAGGGTAAAATATTTACATGTGAAGAAATAAGAGCCAACTGATCAGGGTCAATTCTGTTTGCAAAGGCATCAAAAGGTGTCTATCAAGAAAAGAGAACTCATACATAATAACTATTACAAATGGCCCCAAAAAAGTATATACAAACATCTGATCTCAATACACCTATGGTGATATTGTGAAGAGGCAAAACCCTATGCAATGACTTGTAATTTGCACCTGTATTACACTTTTTGAGTTTTGGTTCTGAGCCAAAACAACTGTTATTTTTATTATCCCGCCAAGTGGTGTATCTAATTTTAAGCCAAGCAAGTAGCAGTACATTAAAATGTTATTCTCCGATGTCCTCTGTCATTGCAACAGTGCACCACATGTAGGCACAACATACTAAGGTAGAGATATCGACAGATACCCTTACGGAAGAATACTGCTTTAACCCTTTCCTCCATGAATATTTATGTAAGAAGTAATGATGTCATGAATATTAATTAGATTAATTTGTTATATTAGCACATGGACAAAAGAAATTTTGGCCTTGACAGAAACTGTAGAATCATTTCTATATTACATCATACGCAAACAGAGCAGACCCTGATCAGACGGCTCCTATAGGAGCCGTCTGATCAGGGTCTACTCTGTTTGCAAAGGCATTAAGATTAATTGTTATAATAGCACATGAAAATCATATCTACATTATAGCGTAGGCAAACAGAGTAGAAAGGCGTATTTATGGAGTAAAGGGTTAATGAAAATGTTGGCTGAAAAAACTACTTAAAAACCCTCAACAACCTTATAATCACAATCTTCAATTTAATAATGTTCTTCGTGTTCCTTGGCCTTAAAATAGCTAAAAGTGTATTAAGTTTTTAAAAGGTTTTCAAAATTTTGTCACAATGACTTGAATAACTACCTTATCATTAACCTTTTACTTGATAAAGACGCATATTAATACGTTTGCACAGTAGACTCAGCTTCTGTAGGAGCTGTCTGTTAATTAGGGTCTGCTCTATTTGCTTACGGAGTTATAGATCTCTGATTCTACAGTTTTTGCTATGGCTAAAAAATTTCAAGTTTTCATACATTATTTTAAAAATTATTTGAAATTCACAAAGTATAAATTAACTCTTACTGGGATTCTAATTCATTAACCCATTCCTCCATAGGCTATTTTTAGACCCAACCTCTTTGAACAAATCTACCACAAAGGAGCATTTACTAGAGAAAAGGAACATTTTAGAATTTTGTAGTTTGAAACCATTGTGATAAATAGAGCATTTGCTCCTATAGGAGCAAATGCTCTATTTATCAAAATGGTTTCAACAATTGATTTTTACAGAGGCATGGAAAACTTCAACAGCTGAGCCTGTCCTAAGCAGTCATTTATTTACTGGGCATAAAGGTCTTAAAAAGCAGGTGGTTGCTTAATGCAGGGCAAAAGTAATGCAGAAAGCTCCTATAGAAGCATTAAGCAACCACCTGCCTTACAGATCCATAATTAGACCACTTAACCCTTTTTTCCATAAATACACCTTTCTATGCCTTTGCAAACAGAGTAGACCAAGATCAGATGACTTCTATAGGAGCCATCTGACCAGAGTCTACTCTTATTTGCTTATGATATGATATAGATCCAATTCTACAGTTTCTGTCATAGCAAATAATACCCGTGACAAGTTCACATTATAAAAGTTTAGCTAATGAATGTTCACGTTATCATTATTGCTTACATGAATGTTGAACAAGGAAAGGATATAACCCTTTCCCTCATATAAACATGTTTTCACGCATTTGCAAACAGGGTAGACCCAGATCAGACGGCTCCTAGAGGAGCCGTCTGATTAGGGTCTGCTTTGTTTGCTAATAGAATTTGATAGATCTGTTTCTGTGCTTTCTAAAATGTCTATAATGTAACACCTTCCATATTTCTTTATATCTTTTTTGTTAATAAATATTCAGTAGGTATAGAAAGTTGGCCTAAATACAGAACAGGGAAAGGGTTTAAAGATTTCCCCTTTTTTAAGGTCACATACCAGTTTTACTGTAATTCTGACAGCTGGTATGGAGAAACCGCTACATCAATATAACAGCAAACTTGGTACAAAACGTTATAGCCTTTGACAACTG
The DNA here is from genome assembly GCA_963576725.1 of Azorinus chamasolen. NCBI lineage: Eukaryota > Metazoa > Mollusca > Bivalvia > Cardiida > Solecurtidae > Azorinus > Azorinus chamasolen. The sequence continues at coordinate 5,944,313 of OY755245.1, forward strand.
ATTACAACACTGACACCAAAAAATTAAAATCCAATTTTACCTATTATGCAACAAGATTACAATACCTGAGAGGCGTTTTGTTGGTGGGATATGCAGTTACCAGTCGCTGTTCAGCTTGCTTAATTGAGTGTTTCACGCAAGGTGGCAAATATTAACATCACAAAGCCTATCTTCCCTACAGCCAAAACAGTGTATGAAAGGATCAAAAGCCACATCAGACACCTTCGTCCATCTAGCTCACTTCTAGAACACCTTCTGGGTAAATACTGCTGGGTCTACTCTTATAATCTGTGATGACTAACATTAACCCTTTCCTCCATAAATACGCCTTTATAAGCCTCTGTGATAGCCACTTCTTGAAACTATTGTGATAAATAGAGCATTTGCTCCTATGGAGCAAATGCTCTGTTTATCACAATGGTTTCAAAACAACACAATTCTAAAAAAATTCCTTTTCTCTAGTAAATGCTCCTTTTCAGTAGATTTAGTCAGAGGTTAAATTGGTCCAAAAATAACCTATGGGGGAATTGGTTAAACCATACAAGCAGTTAGATTAGCATCTACATGGTGTGACACTCTGGAACTAGCTTACACAACTCACAATCAAACAATGACATGGGTAGCTTAATCCATTCCCCCATAGGCTATTTTTAGATCCAACCACTTTGAACAAATCTACCGAAAAGGAGCATTAACTAGAGAAAAGGAGAATTTTAGAATTTTGTAGTTCTGAAACCATTGTGATAAATAGAGCATTTGCTCCTACAGGAGCAAATGCTCTATTTATGACAATGGTTTCAATAGGTGATTTTTACAGAGGCGTAGAAAGGTGTATTTAATGGAGAAAAGGGTTAATCCAAATTTCATTTTTGTTTTGCAGTTGTGATTCTTGCTATAATTTTCACCCCTTTAACTTTGTTCTACACTGTTTGCAAATGCCCGTTTCCCCCACATTCAGAAGGTTAAACGGAAATAACTCGGTTATCATTTGCATTGCATTTTAACCCTTTACTCCATGAATATTCATGTAAGAAATAATAACATCATGAATATTAATTAGATTAATTTTCAATATGGCATATTAACACACAAAACATTTTGCCACAGCAGAAACTGTACACAGACCTACATGTATATTAAATGTTAAGAAAATAGAGTAGACCCTGATCAGATGGTACATAATTATAGGAGCCATCTGATCTGTGTCTACTTTGTTGGCAAAGGGGTAGAAAGGCGTATTTATGGAGTAAATGTAAGGATTAGCCTTGATAAGGGAAGAATCATTAACTTTTTGCATGCCAGGTAAATGTTGCCGGTTAAACATGTCTGTGACAGTTCACCTACAAAGTTCATGTTCCTTCCATTTCTTCACAGAAATGCAAACAGAATGTCAAACAGGTTGGATCCAGATGTTACTAAGCATCTCATTTGGATCCAAACTCATCTCATCTGGATCCAAACTCTTTACAAAGATTATCACAAGTAGGTCAAGAAGCTAATCACAATCTACTAAAGATCTGTTGCCAATAGGTCCAGCACATGTTACTAATTTATGAAATTTGAGATGTAACAAGCACATAAAGCCAGTGTTCAGAAATTCAAACTTTTACCAACTTTTCAAAACTTCTTTCTACATTGAGTTTTTGTATCTTTTGATCTATAACAGGCATCTCAAGAAGTTAGCACCTTGGAGAATGTATGCACCATTGACATACCGAAACATTTCTAAACTGTGTCAAGACAAGCACTTGCTTGTTACTCTATCTCTTTAACCCTTTCCTTCATAGGCTATTTTTAGATCCAACCTCTTTTAATGAATCTACCGCAAAGGAGCATTAATTAGAGAAAAGGAAAATTTGAGATTTTTGTAGTTTGAAACCAGTGATAAATAGAGCATTTGCTCCTATAGGAGTGGGCACAACATAGGGTTTATTGGAGAAAAAACGAAGGTATTCTTGAAAATATTTTCATTTATGCATCTTGGACCTCTGTGAACTATTTGCAAAGATAATTTCACTCACAGCATACAAAAGGTTATACATGCCACATACATAATATATCAGTGTCTCATCAGGATCCAAACAGTCTGACATTGATCAATTAGCCAACTGAAGCAGAATACTAGACAAACCAGAAAATTGTGTCCATAGGACATGGATGCCTGTGGAGCCTTTTGATCTACGTCTACTCTGTTTCAAAGGCCTGAAAAGGTATTAACCCATTATCCCAAAAGCTATTTTTAGATCCTACCTCTTTGAATAGATCTACCAAAAAGGAGCATTTACTGGAGAAAAGGAAAACATTTTGAAACCATTGTGATAAATAGAGCATTTGATCCTATGGAGAAAATACTCTATTTATTACAATGGTTTCACAAAGAGACTTTTACAGAGGTGTCAAAAGGCATCAATATGAGGGAATGAGTTAATATGAGGGGAAGTGTTAATGAATATTCATGATGTTATCAGTTCTCATATAAATATTCATAAAGGGTTTACTTCTTCATTATGATCCCTTTTCAAATATCTGCGATATCTCAAGTCATTTAAAACAGATATAACCTTCAATCTTATGTGTGATAATGTGTTATTTGTAATAACCTATGCAAACAGTTTGAATATAGACGAAATCAAAAGTAACTGGGCATCTCTTTACCGACAATAGCATTAAAACTGTTTGACACTCAGACATCCAATTGGAAAGGAAACGGGAGAAGAGTCTGAGAATTGAAGCAAACATGAATTTTTCTGATGAGAGCTACTAAAAGATAAAGGGGAAAATCAAAACATATCTCATAGGACATGAACATATTACATTTAACCCTTTCCCTGTTCTGTGTTTATTACAACTTTCAATACGTATTGAATACTCATTGACAAAGCAGTTAAAATGATATACATGTATAGGAGGTGGAACATTGTAACCATTTCAGAAACTAAATAAACAGATCTATCAAATTCCAATAGCAAACAGAGTAGACCCTGATCAGACGGCTCCTATAGGAGCCGTCTGATCTAGGTCTACTCTGTTTGCAGATGTGTGAAAACACATTTATATGAGGGAAAGGGTTAAATGGCTATTTCAACATTTATCCGTTTTCATATCATCAGAAATATACCAAACTTTTTTCTTTCTTTTTTGCAAGCCCAAGTAAAATCAGTTAGATCTCAAACAGTTTAGGCTCAGATATAATAAAGAAGCATTGATACTTCATGAAAACCAGGGGCCTGATACTACATCGTAATTACCTTAACCTTTTACTTGGACAACAGTCATTAACAAATAATCATATCATGAATTTATTAGCTTTTTTTTTAATGTTAACTTTTCAAGGGAATGTCTTCCTTTGACAAAAACTGTGGAATCAGATCTATATCATGTCATAAGTAAACAGAGCAGACCCTGTTCAGACGGCTCCTACAGGAGCCATCTGATCTGGGTCTACTCTGTTTGCAAATGCGTGAAAAGGTGTTATAACATGAAGGAAAAGGTTAGGTATTCTCTCCTCTCCACCAGTTTGTATAATTCAATTTTACACCATTTTGACAACTTTAAAATAGAAATATCACTAAAGGTGATTGATACCCCCACCCACCTTGTCAAAAGATACAATGACTTCAATACAAAAGGCAATAGCTCAATAATCCTTTCATCCACACTTATGGAAAGAAAAAATATAAAGTCCAATAAAGGAATGACTCACATCAAAATCATGTCACACACATGTACACATCATTATAAATGCATATGTAAAATTTTAGGATCAATGGTGAAGAAAACTAGAAGTAGACTTGAGAAGTTATGCTCCGGACAAAAAATACTTAAGTAACAAAGGGGAATAAATCCCTCAAAAATGAATTTAGAGTTACAGTCCTTGTTGACTGCACTTCGTCTCATCACCCTCATCACCCTCTATCCATATATAAACTACAATACTTGAGAAGTTATGCTCTGGACAAAAAATTGCTTCTGAAAAGTAACAAAGGGGAATAACTCCATTAAAAATGAATTTAGAGTTACAACCTTTGTTGACTGCACATCCTCTCACTACCCTCTATCCATACATAAAGTTTCACAGTTGTGCCTACAATATATACTTGAGAAGTTATGCTCTGGACAAAAAAAATGCTTCTGAAAAGTAACAAAGGGGAATAAGTCCATTAAAAATGAATTTAGAGTTACAACCTTTGTTGACTGCACATCCTCTCATTACCCTGTATCCAGTTTAATAGTTGTGCCTACAATATATACTTGAGAAGTTACGCTCCGGACAAAAAATCGCTTCTGAAAAGTAACCAAGGGGAAAAACTCCCTCAAAAAAAGAATTTTGAGTTACAACCCTTGTTGACTGCACATCCTCTCATTACTATCATAATGTGTACCAAGTTTGAAGACAATATCATAAACAGGTTTCAAGAAAATGGCATGTCTCAAAAGTATGTCCCAATTAAGAGACAAAATATGAAGTTAAAAAGGGGCATAATTCTGTCAAATTTTGTGCAAGAGATATGAAACATGGAGAAGACTGTCCCCACATAACACTTATAACATTGTATTAAGTTTGAAGGTTGTATGAAAAATAGTTTTGAAGAAAAAAGCAAATGTCCCAGACGGACAGACGGACGATAGACCGACAGACAAGGTGATTCCTATATAGCCCTGACCACAGGGTATAATTAGACCAACACAGTAGTAGCAAATAGTGTAGACTTTGATTAAACAGCTACTTCACGAGCCAGTTGATCTGGGTCTGCACACTTTGCTTAAGTTTGTGTAAGAATACTTTGAGTAATTAAGATAAGAATATTTTCCATTGAGAAGATACATGAGGATAGTAGATAAATTTGCTAGAAGCTTTTCACTATGAAATATCAAAAACATTTTACTTAGGCATTGACACTTTTGCTTGTCACCAACCCATTCCCTCATATTGACGACTTTTGACGACTCCGTAAAAGTCACTTTGTGAAAACATTGTGATAAATAGGAGTAAATGCTCTAAACCCATTCCCTCATATTGACGACTCCGTAAAAGTCACTTTGTGAAACCATTGTGATAAATAGAACATTTGCTCCTATAGGAGCAAATGCTCTATTTATCACAATGGTTTCAAACTACAAAATTCTAAATTTTCCTTTTCTAAAGTTAATGCTCCTTTTCGGTAGATTTATTCAAAGAGGTTGTATCTAAAAATAGTCTATGAGGTAATGGGTTAAGCAAGAAAGTTCACTAATGGTACATGCAGATGAAACTGTCATTGCGTAAAGCTATAAGTAATAGTTTTGGATATGTCATAATTTAAAAGCTCTTAGAAAATAAGAATACTGTAGTTTTATTACTTAACAGTTAAACGAAAGTATCCCCAGGAAGACACATGTCACTTGCTAAAGTGAAAGTGTGATGGACAAACACATGACAGACGTAAAATCTCATAAGTATCACCCTGCTTACAGGAAAACCTTGAAATTGATCCACATATCATTTCAAACACAATCCAAACGTAGCTCTTTATACAAGAGTAATTGTGTTTAAACTTTACTTTATACAGATGACTTTCAATTCATTTGCAAACAGTGTAGACCCAGATAAGACAGCTCCTGTAGGAACCAGTGGAGAGCAGAAATAAGGAATCGGAATATTAAGAGTAATAACTGTAATACCAACCATCCTTTCTCTCAAATAAATGCTTTTTCACAACTTTGCAAACAAAGTAAACCAAGATCAGATGGCTCCTTTAGGAGTGGCCAATCAGGGTCTGTTGTTTGTTTATGAAATAATGTAGATCTTATCTTAAAAGTTTCTGTCGTGATAAAAACTTCCCATTCATAGTCATTATTTCTTTCATGAATATTCATCAGGTAAAGGGTAAAATGTATAGAAACAGGCTACTATAAAATGTACAGAAATAGCCACAAATATCCCTGATTTTCTATTATACATGTTTGTTTGCCCTTCACTTCATGAATATTCATGTTTGAAATAAAAAATATCATGAATATTAATTAGATACATTTTTGTAATGATATATGAAATTTTGGACATGGCAGACATTCTATAATCAGATCTTTATTATTTCATAACAAAACAGAGCTGACCCTGTTCTGGGTCTAATCTGTTTTTTAACCCTTTCCTCCATGAATACACCTTTCTACGCCTCTGTAATATTCATTTTTGAAACCATTGTGATAAATTGAGCATTTGCTCCTATAGGAGCAAATGCTCTATTTATCACAATGGTTTTATAACTACACATTTCTAAAATTATCGTTTTCTCTAATAATGCTCCTTTTCGGTAGATTTATTCAAAGAGCTTGGGTCTAAAAATAGGCTATGAAGGAATGGGTTAATGGCATTAAAAATATTTCTATCAGGTAATGGGCTAGATAAATAAAATGTTTACTGAACTATGCAAAATAAATGTTACCTAGGTATTTCCTGTCGCTGTATAAAACTCCTCAAATAAACTCCTTTTTTTTTTTTAACATGTCCACCTCTTGTCAAAATAAAACCAGCACACAGAATGTTCCTTTGAAATTAAATTGAAATAAAATTACCTCATCCCTTACCTATGTACACAGATCAAATTTCCAAACTGTCAGGGTACCCTGCCTGTGATTCATGAATTCCATCCAACCACGCTTGGGTATTTCCACCGAGGACATAGATAACAATACAATCACACCAGTATAAATGACTATTTTACAACAAAACTAAACCGCACTGTCTCTTATTTCAGTTTTATTACCAAGGCCAATGTTAACTGCAAAACATGTCACGGTTTTCTTTTAACATTTTTCTTCATCATACTCCAATATATATACACAAGCTATCGTCTATTTACTTTGCTGAACCCTTCGTATGCTCAGAAATATTTTGTTGTCTGCAAGAAATTGTCATCTGCTTAATTTTTCAAAGCTTATAATACAGGAACGGACTTTATTATGTCAAAATGACTGAATTCTACTGAAAAACACAGCTGCTTCTCATCTATGTCCAAACATTCTGCATAATCGGCAGAGTTAAAATGGCTCATCAGTGTTTAACCCTTTCCTCCATAAATGTGCCTTTCTACGCCTCTGTAAAAGTCACTTTTTGAAACCATTGTGATAGATAGAGCATTTGCTCCTCAGGAGCAAATGCTCTATTTATCACAATGGTTTCAAACTACAAAATTCTAAAATTTTCATTTTCTCTAGTTAATGCTCCTTTTATTTTAAGAGGTTGGGTCTAAAAATAGCCTATGAGGGAATGGGTTAACTAAGGAGTCCAAAAGGAGTATGAAAAGGCTCAAAGGTCCGAGGATGTTGAATGACCAACAGTGCAGACTACTGGCTGCTACCTTAGGAACTCCCTGATCTTGCTCTTCAGTTGGCAAATGCCAGTACTCTTTTCCCACATTCAAAAGGTTAATCCTTTGAATGCAAAACAAGTGCACTGTCATTTGCGAACAGTGATGACCCAGATTAGAGGGCTCCTAGAGGAGCAATCTGATCAGGGTCTGCACTGTTTGTCATTCAGAACCCCTTAACAAATTTTACACCTTTCGTGTTGTATGGACTCAATAAACAAAGATGGACCACTCCAATCTGTTTATTCAAGGTTAACCTTTTCCATGTACTATGTTTATTTCAAATATCAATACCTACTGAATATTCATGGACAAAATAGTTATGAAACATGGACGATTGAACATTGTAGCCATTTTAGAAAGTAAAGAAACATAACTATCAAATTCAACTAGCAAACAGAGCAGACCCTGATCAGACAGCTCCTATAGGAGCCGTTTGATCTGGGTCTACTCTGTTTGCAAAGCGTGAAAACACATTTATACAAAGGAAAGGGTTCATTCAAGGTTAACTACCAACTTCATCATGAAATACTATTCCCACAAACTTTATTTATTTTTTATGTGGAGGTAATTATATTCTCCTTTTTATTTTTTCATTCTTCCTCATGTTTATTGCAATATGTTTGATAAATAAGATTTTAACGACACAGCAGACAAATAAAACCAGCATTTCTCCCTCCCACTATTATGACAAAATTGATGTTTGACACCAGCTGAGATCGAGGCCAGACACAGAGTTGTTTGAGCAGGATCAAAGCTGTTTGTCTCTTGGCCAAACACTCTTTAACCCTTTACCTTATATAGCCGCCCTTTGATGCAGTTTGTAAACCATGTAGAACCAGAGCTCCAGATATGGTGCATAAATTTAAACATTTTCAAGAATATCTCCTTTATTTCTCCACCAAAACCTATACTGTGACCACTATTTAGAATCATCTCGAAGAGATGATTCTAAAGAGTGGTCACAGTATAGGGTTTGGTGGAGAAATGACTGATTTTGCATACACATTGTTATCTGTTGCTTTGAGAACCATATCAAATTGCTCCTGTAGCAGCTCTCTGATCAAAGACTGTTATGTATTCTTACGAAATATAAGATTAACCCTTTACCTCATTGTATTATACCATTAGCAATCACAGCAGACTCTGATCAGGCAGTTCTATAGGAGCTGTCTGATCTGGGTCTTCTCTGTTTGCAAAGGTGTTACAAAGCATATGAAGTACATGGTTAACCTACTACTAGACAGAGATGACTTTTCACGCCTTTGCAACTGGAGTAGACCAAGATAGACAGCTCCTGTAGGATTCATCTGATCAGGGTCTGTTCTGTTTCCTTATGAAATAACGCATATCTGATGCTACAGTTTCTACCATTGCCAAACATTCTGTGTTACATAATTTTTATGCCACTATATAATTAACATAATCTAATTAACCCTTTCCCTGTTCTGCATTTAGGCCAAATTTCAATATCTACTGAATATTCATTAACAAAATATTTATAAAGAAATATGGGAGGTGCAACATTGTATACATTTTAGAAAGCAAAGAAACAGATCTATTAAATTCTATTAGCAAACAGAGCAGACCCTGATCAGACGGCTCCTCTAGGAGCCGTCTGATCTGGGTCTACTCTGTTTGCAAATGCGTGAAAACACGTCTCTATGAGGGAAAGGGTTAATAATATTTATATCAATATTCCCTAGATGAGTATTCACATGGTCAACAGTGCTTTTCACTCTTCTGTGTATGGATCTCTTACATAGTTTCACTACCCGTATATATGGAAAGAACAAACAAATACCCAAATGGGGAAACTTTTGTAACCTAAATCAACCAGTCATCTAACATCCTGGAACATGTCTGTGCATTTTTAACCTTCTGCACTTTGAGCAAAATTTTGTCGTCTGCAAATATTGTCATCTGCTACAATTCTAAAAAATCGTTTTTCTTCTATTTCTTTTCAAAACACAGTCTCAGCGTGTCAAACAGTTTGGAGCCTGATGAGAAATCGAGTTACGTTGTTTCTCATCTGGATCAAAACTGTTTGTAAAAGGTTATCACAAATTCACAAGTAGCGAGTCAAAGTGTAACCCTTTCAGTGTGGGAAATGAGTCACTAATGTCCTTTGCAAACAGTGGAGACCCAGATGAGAGGGCTCCTAGAGGAGCCCTCTCATCAGGGTCTCCACTGTTTGTCATGTTTACACTTTCTAATATCCCTGAATATCCATGGTAATTAGCTTGACCTGTTTTCAATTTGGAAATAATCCAATTTAAAAATTCAGTGTTGAAAAGGTTAATCAATCTAAATACCTCAACACACTTCACATACTTGAGGTGGCAATGGAAATATTGCCTTTTACATCTAGCATTTATCAAACAAGTCTGTGTCCAGAACAAACATTACGTCATTAACGACCCTCCAGTGTGGTATCTCATACTAATTAAACATGGGGTCTACTATTGTCCAGTCGCAGTGTGTGACAGACAGCCATACAAATACAAGTATCATTAAATGTATCATTTATTTGGGTGTACTAACCATTGCCCCCATTTAATGGTATAGGTTTTTACATAGCAATTGTCTGGCTTATTGGTCAAGTGGTCAGAAGAATGAAGGAAAAGCACAGACACTCGTTGGCTTTTGAAAATGTCACTCTTGAAAGAATTAACCTTTTACTTGAAAGTCATGTATTTTGACGCCATGGCAAAACAGAGATGTAGACACAACTGACAGCTCTTGTAGGAAGCTGTCCATTCAGGGTCTGCTAGGTTTGCTGATGGACTTATGCCATTTCAAAAGTTAGGTAATAAACAGATGTCTTTATTTCTTCCTGAAATATTCATGACATATATAATTCGAGGGCTTGGTGCAAAACTATTCTAACTCCTTCACTTTGTGAAGGAGTTAGAATAGTTTTGCACCAAGCCCTATATGATTAAAATGAAAAGAGCCAGGTGTGAGACAAATGAACCAAGGACCTCTCGCTTACATGGTGAGTGCTACTGGCATATGCTACTATGAGCTCCACATACCCACGACCACTGCATCCCCTCCTCCAAACTTTCAAAACTGTTTGACCCTTACTATTTTTTAACCCTTTCCCTGTTCTACATTTTTATATGTATTCTTAATTCCAATACCTACTGAATATTCATGTACAAAACTGTTATAATGAGACATGGAAGGTGAAACATTGCAGCCATTTCAGAAAGTATAAAGAAACAACAAATTCCATAAGCAAACAGAGTAGACCTATAGGAGCCATCTGATCTGGGCCTACTCTGTTTGCAAATATGTGAAAAGGCATTTATATGAAGGAACGGGTTAATATATACAGGCAAAAAATTATGTTTAGAAATGAAGCTGAGAATATTGTTTCAGACCAGAGTCACTTAGTGTTCAAAGGAGTAATGACCAATAATTTAGTGCTAATGACCTGGTAAAAACAGTAACTACTATGTTAACGATGTTGTGACCCATACAATCAAAATAAAACAAGTGGTAAACAGAAATAATGGCAGCAAGACACAGAAATTGTTTCTGCTTCAGGAACCCATTCCCTCAAAATGACACCTTTTGATGCCATTGAATAAAATTGAAAACAATTATACACTAAGCATTTAATCCATAGGCACAAATGTTCTAGTTATCATAATGGTTTCAAAACTACAAATTTCTAAATTTTTTCCTTATTTCAAGTAAGTTGTCCTTTTTGGTAGATTATTAAAAGAGGTTGAGTCTAAAAATGGTCTAAGAGGGAAAGGGTTAACACTCTGGCAAGACCTACTAGTTGAAGTCATAACTGCAGATGAAAAGAATATTTTGGAAGTCAAGTAAAATATTTTTCACATTTCTCTGCCTATGCCTATTTTGCTTAGAGAGGCTAATCTAATGAACAGCAGCAAGAAATGGTTGGGCTGAGAAATAAGATATTTTGATAAATCTGTACAGTAAAACCTCTCTATAACGGCCACTAAATTACATCAAGTATTTTGTGTCAAATGCAGGTGACTGCTTAAAGCAAGATGAAAGTAAAACAGAATGCTCCTATAGGAGCATTCTGTTTTTCTTTCACCTTGCTTTAAGTAGTCACCTGCCCTAAATACGAACTAATTAACACAATTTAGTGGCCGTTATAGAGAGATTTTACTGTACTTATCTTATCTACAGTCTGTGAAGCCATAATTATTTTCTATCTTTCTCTATAATTTCACAGACAATATAATAACTGAGTGTCAATATTCCATTGTCAGGGAGTGAAAAATATTTTTTGTGCAACCCCTTTACTCACTGAATATTCATGGAGGAAATGATGACATCATGAATATTAATTAAAACTATTTTTTTAAAATGACAAATCAACACATGCAATTTTTGCTTCAGTAAAAACTGTAGAATAAGATCTATATCATACCTTAAGCAAACAGAGCAGACTGATCTATAGGAGCCATCTGATCTGGGTCTACTCTGTTTGCAAAGTGTACAAAGGTGTTCATATTAGGGAAAGGGTTAAACATGGGTCATTCCAGTTACAAAATTTAGCATTCAAAGGATTAAACTCTGCTTCAACTCTTATCACCCTTGACAACCTATACACAAGGTCTCTTCTTAATCAGCATCAAGTTCAGAAACTCATTGTTTCAGGATCTGTAGGGTTGATACCCTGGGCAGTTTTTTTAAATAAAATCAAAGTCAAATCAAAATTGAAAATTTCAGCAGATGACAATTATTTCCGGTGACAATTACAAAGTGAGTGACAATGAAGTTCTGACAAACCAGTGATGCATCTTTGATACAACTATTCACATACAGTAGAACCCCTCTTAACTGGAATTTTATTAAAGAACAATTTAGGTATATTTAGGCAGATGGCTGCTTAATGCAGGTTGAAAGGCATGCAGAAAGCTCCTAAAGGAGCTTTCTGCATGACTTTCAACCTGCATTAAGCTGCCACCTGTCAGAGAGACCAGTTTTGATTTTAACGTCTGGTTTATTGCAATTTAACTGTACTGGTACAGCCGTTTTATACCCCAAGGCTCATTAACACTTTGCACCACAGAAGCGATTTTAAGATAGCCTTATAATGTAAGCAGTCTGGATCCTGAGGAGATGCCTAGTAATTTGGCTTCTCATCAGGATTAAAACTGTTTGACACTTTGATCAAGGTTTTTGAAAAACAATGGAGAAAATCATATTAAGAACTTGTAGCAGACGACAAATTTTGCAGACGACAATTACTTCAGAGTCCAAAGAGTTTACCGGTACATTTATCTCACAAAACACAATTTCATCTGCAAAACTAGCTGGTTGCTCACTTTTCAATTTACACATTCCTTCCATATTTATTCATTTTGAAAATTTCAATGACTCGAAATGTTCGCATCGAATGTAATGTCAAGCTACTCAGCAACTGATCTGGATCTACAATGTATATAAAGTTTATCACACAAATTCATCCCTATCACTCTAAAGGTTCAAACTGAAACCTTACACACCTTACATGCAGGGACTACTGTATTCTCCTTAATAAACGCCCCTACTGCAATAAACACCCCCCTCACTTTTGGGAGGAAACGATTTAAGCCCTCCATAATAACCATTAAATAAAGAAATACAGGTTTTCAAAATGCAGGTGGTAACTTAATGCAGACTGAAAACAATGCAGAAAGCTCCCAATAAGCTTTCTGCATTGCTTTCATTCTGAGGTTAAGCATCCACTTGTGTACAAAATGCAAAGAGCTTCTTTTAAAAAAGATTTCCCCCTTGGGGATGTTTATTAGAGATAATAAGTTACATATTTTTTTTCATTTTGTATGTGACAATGCCTCTATTACACAACTTGCCCAAGTATAAAATTGCACGCAAAGATGAAAAGATAGATCTCCGATCCAGAGCGAAAGAGGTCACCGGACTGAGGTAGGTTTTCTTTATTGATTGGGATCAAAAAACTTTAACGACTTCCATAATGGAGCGCAGATGGTACTGTTGACATAAAAATCAGTGAATAGAAAATTGACACCACAATAGATTGTTGTGGAATTCAATTGGTATAGAAGGGATGCGTAACCACAAAAATAAACCTACAGTTTCAGCCTTGTTACAAGCCAGCTGAACAAAGCATAGCATGAACATGGAAACTTTTTACCATAAACTATAGAATCAGAAGAAGCCTTCTAATCTGGGTCTATTCTTTTTGCATCTGAAGGCATCAAAAGGCATCATCACCAGGAAAAGGCTTGAATAATTTAACCCTTTCCCTCATATAAACGTGTTTTCACGCATTTGCAAACAGAGTAAACCCAGATCAGACGGCTCCTAGAGGAGCCGTCTGATCAGGGTCTGCTCTGTTTGCTAATAAAATTTGATAGATTTAGTTATTTAGTTTCTAAAATGGCTACAATATGCAACCTTCCTTATTTCATTATAACTATTTTGTTCATGAATATTCAGTAGGTATTGAAATTTAAAACAAACATAGAACAGGGAAAGGGTTAATGCACTGGAAAATGTTGACATCTACAATAGCATAATTATTTAACATGGGGTCCATCATCAGTCAACTTTATGGCTGTAATTTTCTTTCACTGACAGTCAAGACTGTATGAACGAGCCAGAATCACGACAATACCTCCCAAGGAAATAATCATAGAAACTGGAAAGCAATTTACTTGCTGTTTGTGAGCAATCTTCTTCGTTCAATAACTGAAATCAAACGGCTTCAAGGGCTGACTTGGTAATGGTCGGAAATAGTCTAACGCTGAAACGCAGTAAACCTTCGAATGCCACTTGCAACAAGACGAACAGCAGTGTCTGGACATAGAAAATTAGTGAACAAGACAAATCTTGTACGAAGATAATTCAGAAGTAGAGTAACCACTTAACCCATTCCTCCATAGGCTATTTTTAGATCCAACCACTTTGAATAAATCTACCGAAAAGGAGCATTAATTAGAGAAAAGGATTTTTTTTAGAATTTTGCAGTTTGAAACCATTGTGATAAATAAAGCATTTGCTCCTATAGGAGCAAAATTTGAATGCTCTATTTATCACAATGGTTTCAACAGGTGACTTTTACAGAGGCGTAGAAAGGCGCATTTATGAAGGAAAGGGTTAACCCTTTACAATATCATAAAAAATAATTAGCTGAAGTTTTAAATGACATAATTATGAACACATTCAAGATGTTTTTACCATGGCAGACCCTGTAAAAACAGAATTATATTACAATATTCACAAAACAGAGAAGACTCTGATCAGACATCTCCCACAGGAGCTGTCTGATCAGTGTCTGCTCTGTTTGCAAAGGTGTAAAAAGAATGCAGAAACAAACACTTATGTCTGTCCGCAAATATTAATCTTTTAAAGGGACATAACTCTTACATGAGTGATGACCAGATTGTAGGCATTGTGACTGTGGACAATTGTATTGAGTTAGAGCAGAATAGCACTGCTGATGTTACAAACTAACAAACTGTCGAACTTTTTGCACAACGATGACAATGAGGCTAACGATGACGTCAACAATGACACCAAGGTTATGGCAATCAATACCTCAATACCAGACAGACAAAAAATGGCAAGATCAAGTTCCCTCTGCTGGTCACACTACACCAAAGATTGGGATAATGGTACATAAGTCATAAGTGATAACTTGTGAGGAAGCTTCATTCATTTGTTTCCTCCAATATACCTTTACTCCAAATATACATATTTTCACAGCATTGCAATCAAGGTAGACCCCAATCAGATGGCTCTGATCAGGGTCTGCTCTTTTGCCTATGATATAATATAGATCTGATTCTAGCTCCTGCAATGACCAAAACTTCCTGTGTTCATATGCAACTAGAACTATCACTAAAGGTGATGAATACCCCCACACAGCAGCCTTGATTGCAAATCCAAGTTTTGAACATGTAACAGGACCAAATAACAAAAATACCCAAAGTTCAAATAGAGAAAATTCTGTAATTTATGCCAAGTATCAAGTGAATCAGGTTGAAATTGAAGGAGGAGTTCAAAGTACAAGATTTTGCCTGCCAATTTCAAGGCCAAATGTCAAGGTCAAGGTCACAGAGACCTGAAATTTGTGTCTTGCACATATACTACTCCTGAGTAACATTTATGCCAAGTATCAAGTAAATCAGGTTGAAAGTGAAGGAGGAGTTCGCCGTACAAGATTTTGCCTGCCAATTTTAAGACCAATTTCAAGGCCAAAGGTCAAGGTCTTCAAGGCCAAAGGTCAAGGTCACAGAGATTTTAAACTTGTGTCTTGCACATCTACTACTCCTGAGTAACATTTATGCCAAGTATCAAGTGAATCAGGTTGAAAGTGAAGGAGGAGTTCAAAGTACAAGATTTTGCCTGCCAATTTTAAGACCAATTTCAAGGCCAACGGTCAAGGTCAAGGTCACAGAGACCTGAAATTTGTGTCTTGCACATATACAACTCCTGAGTAACATTTATGCCAAGTATCAAGTGAATCAGGTTGAAATTGAAGGAGGAGTTCAAAGTACAAGATTTTGCCTGCCAATATCATGACCAATTTCAAAGCCAATTTCAAGGTCAAGGTCACAGAGACCTGAAATTTGTGTCTTGTACATCTACTACTCCTGATTAACAATTATGCCAAGTATCAAATGAATCAGGTTGAAAGTGAAGGAGGAGTTTGCCGTACAAGATTTTGCTTGCCAATTTTAAGACCAATTTCAAGGCCAAAGGTCAAGGTCACAGAGATTTTAAATTTGTGTCTTGCATATCTACTACTCCTGAGTAACATTTATGCCAAGTATCAAGTGAATCAGGTTGAAATTGAAGGAGGAGTTCAAAGTAAAAGATTTTGCCTGCCAATTTAAAGACCAATTTCAAGACCAAAGGTCAAGGTCAAGGTCACAGAGACCTGAAATTTGTGTCTTGCACATCTACTACTCCTGAGTAACATTTATATCAAGTGAATCAAGTTGCAATTGAAGGAGGAGTTCAAAGTACAAGATTTTGCCTGCCAATTTCAAGGCCAAAGGTCAAGGTCAAGGTCACAGAGATCTGAAATTTGTGTCTTGCACATCTACTACTCCTGAGTAACATTTATGCCAAGTATCAAGTGAATCAGGTTGAAAGTGAAGGAGGAGTTCAAAGTACAAAATTTTGCCTGCCAATTTCAAGACCAATTTCAAGGCCAAAGGTCAAGGTCAAGGTCACAGAGACCTGAAATTTGTGTCTTGCACATCTACTACTCCTGAGTAACATTTATGCCAAGTATCAAGTGAATCAGGTTGAAAGTGAAGGAGGAGTTCAAAGTACAATATTTTGCCTGCCAATTTCAAGACCAATTTCAAGGCCAAAAGTTAAGGTCAAGGTTACAGAGACCTGAAATTTGTGTCTTACACATCCACTACTCCTGAGTAACTTTTATGCCAAGTATCAAGTGAATCAGGTTGAATGTGAAGGAGGAGTTCAAAGTACAAGCTTTTGCCTGCCAATTTCAAGACCAATTTCAAGGCCAAAAGTTAAGGTCAAGGTTACAGAGACCTGAAATTTGTGTCTTACACATCCACTACTCCTGAGTAACTTTTATGCCAAGTATCAAGTGAATCAGGTTGAATGTGAAGGAGGAGTTCAAAGTACAAGCTTTTGCCTGCCAATTTCAAGACCAATTTCAAGGCCAAAGGTCAAGGTCAAGGTCACAGAGACCTGAAATTTGTGTCTTGCACATCTACTACTCCTGATTAACAATTATGCCAAGTGTCAAGTGAATCGGGTTGAAACTGAAGGAGGAGTTCGCCGTACAAGATTTTGCAGACAGACAGACCGCCCGACCGACCGACCACCCGACCGACCAACCGCCCGACCGACAGGCTGATTCCAGTATACCCCCCTCAAACTCTGTTTGTGGGGGTATAATTATTTCAAAAGCATAGCTTGTGGGTGCCAATGTTAGCTTGTGGGTGCCAATGTTAGCTTGTGGGTGCCAATGTTAGCTTGTGGGTGCTAATGCTTGTTTGTTTGATTGTAGCCATTGTGATGGTGAAGTTTCATAAGATTTACATAAATTGTAACCAAGTAATAGCGAACGTTAACGTTTCTGGACGATGAAGACGACAATGTTGACGCCGAAGTTATGAAAGTAGCTTTTTTCTTCTAAAACAGATGAACTAACTATTCAACTGTTCAATATTCATGATGTCATATTTATATAAATATTCATGGAGTACAAGGTTATTCATTCATTCTCTTTGTCAAATAAGATTTTATTAGAATTGTGCACGTAGTGAAAGGACTAGTTCAACAAACATCTCAGTACGCAGCAAAATCTAACCCTTTATCTCATGAATATTTACCGGTATGTAACAATACATGTATTACATTTATAAATAAAATTTTAAAAATGAGCACAGGATTTTTTAACTTTGCAGCAAATTACAGAACTGCATCTACATTATTCCATAATAAAACAGAGCAGACCCTGATCAGAGGGCTCCTACAGGATCTTCAGGGTCTTTTCTGTTTGCAAAGGCATGAAAAGGCATCTCTTATTATGAGCAACAGATAAAGGTACAAACTCAAATACTAAAATCATCCTTTCTCCACCAAACCCTATGTTGCGACCACTCTTTAGAATCGTCTCTTTCTCCACCAAACCCTATGTTGTGACCACTCTTTAGAATCGTCTCGAAGATGTTATTCTTGAAAATGTTTTGATTTTACACATCTTATCTGGACCTCTGATCTCAATCAGGTAAAGGGTTAATTTACAGTTCACATCAAACAGAAAAACAGATCTACAACAAAAACCTTGAATAAATCTGCATAAAAATTACTGAACAACTAAAGAGCAATTTTTTACTAAATTTTCAACACCTGTGTATTAGAAGATAACTTGAGAAGAACCTGACATTTAACAAGACATGTATTCAATGATAAATTACTTTTTATCATAACTGTCACTGTCAATCAGGAATAACCTTTCTGTCACCCCGGCAACCTGACACGTCTAGGACTTCCATGTTTCCAATTTCTGTAATCAGTTTATCAAATTCTTAGTTACTTGTGCTCAATTGTACTGTCACCGACAGTATACACTTGCCTTATATCAACCATTAATATTCTTTAACTTTTAACTCGATAAAATTATATACACCTTCATAAACACAGTAGATCCAGATCAGACATCTCCCTGTAGAAGTCACCTGATTATCTGCTCGGTTGGCTTAGGAAATAATGTAGATTTGATTTTGAAAAGAAATGGTAGGAAAATTACTTCGAAATGTTCAATCAGGCTTTTTTGGCAAAAAAAAATTGGAGTGACAAGTATTATCTGGTAGTTACTGACCTTTCATTGATCAACCATGTCTGCATCATTTGTAAACTGTTAGTCTATACACGTACCTTTATTCTCACTAGGCCCTTTAAAGTCTTACCCTATTTCCTCAAACTGATGCCTTTTGGCGCTTCTGTCACTTTTTGAAACCAATATAAAGAAAACCCGGTTAAAAATAGAGCATAAATTTGCTCCAAAGGAGCAAATACTCTATTTATCACGATGATTTCAGGGAATGGGTTAACCCTTTACTTCATATATTGCATATTATTGCCTTTGCAAGCAGAGTAGATCCGATCCAGCTAAGATGGCTCCTGTAAGACAGTTTCAAAGTAATAAACTGTGGACATTGAACCAAAGGTTGAGACATACAGTAAAGTCCTTGAGCTGGGGGACTTCACACTTTAATTGTCATGCCACATTAATTTTAGTGACATTTGTGGTCAAGTATGGTGCCTAAATCTGTATTTCCATTTCCAAATATTTTTTTCCATTAACAAACGTTTGTACTGGTGTTTGGCAAGCCTAGCAGATACTCCAGGAGTCCCTAGATCTGGGATCTACACTGTTGGCAATCCCCTCCTTTATAATGGCATTATGAACAATTTTTTGACAGAAACTGTAGAATCCCATTTATATAATTTATAAGCAAATAGATTAGACCCTGATTAGATGATTGCTACAGGAGCTGTTTGGTCAGGGTCTACTCTGTTAGCAAAGTCAAAAGGTATAACTATGAGTTAAAAGGTTAGGCAACTCATAATAAGAGAACCAAATACTAGAAATCCAGCAATAGTCCAGCAACCACTTTGAATAAATCTACCTAAAAGGAGCATTAACTAGAGAAAAGGAAAACTTTAGAATTCTGTAGTTTGAAACCATTGTGATAAATAGAGCATTTGCTCCTATAGGAGCAAATGCTCTATTTATCACAATGGTTTCAACAGGTGACTTTTGCAGAGGCGTCAAGAGGTGTCAGTATGAGGGAATGGATTAAGCATTGTTACTGAGTGCACTCCCCTGAAACATTATGTTACATGTATATGTGTCTAAAGCCTGTTGTTCAGGAGAAAACACTCGGTTACCCTAATTTCCCTAAGAATTTGAACAGATAATGTAAGCAAATGGTGAAGACCCAGGTCTGATCACAATCTACACGGGTTACTATTATGTCAGTCTGTCTTAATCCTTTACTCCATGAATAGGTCTTTCTATACAGTTACAAACAGAGTAAGCCCAGATCAGACAGCTCCTGTATGAGCTGTCAGACAGCTCCTGTATGAGATGTCTGATCAGGATCTGCTCTGTTTACTTCATCATGTGTTTACATGTCATTATCAAAATAAATCTAATCAATATTTGTAATTATTTCTTACATGAATATTCATGGAGTGATTGATTAAAGTTACCAAAGTTACCAAATTGTTACAAAATTAACTTACTCAGTTTAAAAAGCAGATAGAGAGGGGAGATTAGGTTTTCCCAATACTTAGCGTAATTAGAGTATAGACAAAACCAAATTGACAGATGATCCCATTTTCAAATGGCATTTCTATCTGACAAAACACATTCCAGATATGAAAATTGAGACAAGATAGACTGGGTATCAAACTGCCAATTACCAGTATCACAAGTTACTTAATTACAATTGATGTATACCAGTCCAGTGACAACTTAATAAGATTTAATGATGGGATCTGTCCTCACAAATGCTACATTCCTACTTCAAACAAACAAGCATGGAATAGGATAATCAAACTGCAATGAAGCTATCTATTTTTTCCTGACAACAAGCCAGATAAGACCAAGCAAACAATATGTGTCAATAATGCAAAATTGCCTTCAGGTCAGTCCAGGTTAATTCATGGCATTCTAACACTGTCAATGCTAAATTTTCAAATCAACTATTCCAAAATTAAGAACAGGTGAAGCTCACTATGAATATTCAGGGAATATCTTCAAGTAGTGTGTAACATGACAAACAGTGCAAACCCTGATGAGAGGGGTACAGTACGATCCCTCATCTGGGTCTACACTGTTTGCGAAAGACACTTGAGACTCGTTTCTCAACACTGAAAGTACTAATCAATTTTAATACAGCAAACATATAATTTATTACTGCCTACTTCATTCTGAATTTATTTTTTCCATTAACCCTTTACCTGATAGAAGCGGCTTTTAGCGTGTTTGATTTATTCCTCCGCTGAAGAAAATAGTTCAAATTCATACAGTCATGAACATATTGCATAATAAATATTTTCTATATGCTAGTAGGTGGTAGCTTAAAGCAGGCTGAAAGTAAAGCAGAATGCGCCTTAAGGCGCATTCTGCTTTACTTTCAACCTGCTTTAAGTGGTCATATGTCTTCAAAACTAGAAACAGGCTATTGGGTAAAGGGTTAATATATTGTCAACACAATGATAAGAGTGTCAAACATTTTGGATCCTGATGAGATGCCAGGTTATTTTGTGTTTCATCTTTATCCAAACATTTTGCAAAGGTTTTGTTAAACCATCCACTACCACACTAAGGGTACCACTGTATTATATGTACACAGTTATCACAGCTTGACAGGAATGTTAATAGAAAAGTTCAAATGTAGCAAAATACCCTGAAATAACATTCTAAATTATAAACCTTTACTTCATTGGTATACCTTGCAACACTTTTAACACTTTACTCCTTGAATATTAATGTTAGAAGTAATGAAATCATGAATAATCTATTATCTTTAGCTTATTATGTCTCCCCCCATATTTATATGGCGGAGACATATTGTTTTCGTGAGAGTTGTCTGTCTGTCTGTCTGTTAGTCTGTCTGTCTGTCCGTCACACTTTTTGTCCGGACGATAACTTCAATATGCCTGATGCCAGTTGATTGAAACTTCATATATGGAAAGAACATAATGAGAGGAAGTGTCATGCACAAGGTCCATAACTCTGGCTTCACTAATATAGGAGTTATTGCCCCTTGTAAAAAAAATAAACACTTTTTTGTCCGGACGATAACTTCAATATGCCTGATGCTAGTTGATTGAAACTTCATATATAGAAAGAGCATAATGAGAGGAAGTGTCATGCTCAAGGTCCATAACTCTGGCTTCACTAATATATGAGTTATTGCCCTTTGTAAAAAAAAAACCACAATTTTTTTGTCAGGATGATAACTCCTATATGGCACATGCCATTGGAGTGAAACTTCATACATGGAAAGATCATGATAAGAGAAAGTGTCATGCATAAGGTCCTTAACTCTGGCTTCAATAAATTGAGAGTTATTGCCCCTTGTACATTTGTTTAACGCTTTCTTGTCCGGACGATAATTCCTACATGGCTCTTGCCATCGTATTGAAACTTCATTCATGGAAAGAGCATGGTGAAAGAAAGTGTCATAAACAAGGGCCATAACTCTGGCTTCAATACTTTTGGAGTTAATGCCCTTTGTTACATGTTTTGTCCAATCAATAACTCCTGTTCGACTGATGCTATTGGAATGACATTTCATTTACGGAAAGAGCATGATGAAAGTAAGTGTCATGCACAAGGGCCATAACTCTGGCTTCAATACTTTTGGAGTTATTAGCTGTTATCATTTTCTTCTTGGTGTGGAAAGCGCTAAATGAGGGGAAGTATTAATCATCAAGTCCATAACATTTTTAGTGATTTCTATTTACATATTGCTTTTATTAGAGGGGAGACATCCGTTTTTGTGACAAAAACCTCTAGTTTTTTTTATAATAGCTCATTAATATATTAATGTTTGGCCATAGCAGAAACTGTAGAATCATAATGAATATTTATTTTGTAAGCAAACAGAGCAGACCCTGATCAGAAGGTTCCTACACAGGCCGTCTGATCTGGGTCTACTCAGACTGTTTGCAAAGGCGTAGAAAGGTGTATTAATGGAGTAAAGGGTTAACTCTTTCCCTCATATAAATGCCTGTTCAAGCCTTTGCAAACAGAGTAGACCCAGATCAGACAGCTTCTGTAGGAGCTGTCTGATCAGGGTCTGTTACGCAAAATTAGTATTAACCCTTCTCTTGCTGAATATTAAAATACATTTGTCCTTCTTTACCCATGCCCTGTTGTATAATTACATATATCTTCACTGCGTACAAGTATTTCGGTGTGCAATCACTGCTGTGGAGTGCACTGGTTGCACAATCAACTTGTAAATAGTGCAGACCCTGATGAGACAGCTCCTGCAGGAGCTGTCTCATCTGGGTCTTCACTATTTACAGGTAGGTATATTGACGTGAGTAGCAAGCGAAGGGTTAAGTGCAAAGTACATCCTTAATTTCCTCAATCACTCCTGTACTCACCAATTCACCATTATCACCACTCACTTACTCATTCCTTCATTCACTCGTCTCAGTCATTCACTTACTCACAGTCATCTATTCATTCAACTTGGATGATTTCTCAAATAGCTATTGCGGTCAACAAATTTCTTTGTATGCTAGACCTCTGAAACGACTGCATAAAATATTGTATGCAAAACATTCAAAATATATGTGCATAAACCCAGACACTGTGAAATAACCCATTGTGTTAACCCTTTTCCTGAAGAATATTCACGTATGAAATAATAACATCATAAATATCTAAAAGCTGAAGTTTTATAACGGCCATTGGAATAAATTCAGAATTCGTAAATCAGAATTATATAAATCCGTAAGCAAACAGAGCAGACCCTGATCAGACAGCTCCTACAGGAGCCGTCTGATCTGGGTCTACTCTGTTTGCAAAGGTATCAAAAGGTGTCCCTATCAAATAAAGTGTTAAAGTGAAATAAAGCCAAAACTAATGCCTAAAATCCTTATAATGTGTCTAGCAGATGTTGCAGGTGGCAAAAAACATTTTAACTCTTTATACACTAGCAGGGAGACTGTGAATACATATGCAGATAGTTTGGATCCAGATGAGGATCCAAACTCTTGACATTTTGATCATATTTTTGCAAAGAATTGAGAGAAATTTTATTTTAAGAATTGAAGCAGACGACAATTGCTGCAGACAAAAAAGTACTTACTTAATTTCCCAAACAACACAAAATTCTAAAATTTTCTTTTTCTCTAGTTAATGCTCCATTTTGGTAGATTTATTCAAAGAGGTTGGGTCTAAGAATATCCTATGGAGGAAAGGGTTAATACATATGCATACAGGAAATGTTGACCATGGGAGAAACCGTAGAATCAGATCTATAGCCGTTTGATCAGGGTTTGCGCCGTTTGCTCAAGGATCTATCAGATCCTCTCCATGGTCTGTCTCATCTGGGTCTACTCTGTTTGCAAAGGCATATAGAGGTGTATTTTATCTAGTAAAGGGTAAACATTCTTCTCTAATTCAAACTGCTTACCTGCAGAATATATCATTACATCACATGTACGTTAATCCTTACTATTCCTATACATCATGTCAATGATTTCCATTACAATATGTGTAAGCCGACTGCCGCTAATTTCCATGTATTCAGCTTGTTTTTCACACCTACACACCTCAGGTAGTAAATTTTCCAACATTTCAATCTACAATAAAACCTGTCTTAATCAACCACTAAAAAGAAGTTCAATTCTGTGTCTTGAAGGCAGGTGATAGCTTAATGCTGGACAAAACTAATGCAAAAAGTTCCTATAGGAGCTTTCTGCATTACTTTTGCGCTGCATTAAGCAACCACCTGCTTTTTTAAGACCCCATGTTTAATCAGTAACTGATCGCCTAAAACAGGTTTAACTGTAACTATATAAAACACACATTTGTCATGAACAAAGCCTCATTCTCCTCTAATGTATAATAAAATTATTCGCAATGCGTCTCAGTGATCTAACTCATTCAACAGATACCGGCCTTTTCAATGCAGACATCTAAAAGTTTTTCCGCTACATAGTTTACCTGTCACAGGGGATCACAAGACGAGATTGTTATCGGACAGCTATAAAATGATGGATCAGCGGCCTTCTAACATTTGTAGTGGCTGCGTTGTAGATCATAGATGCAATAAATGCTGAGCAAATACATAATAATTTAGTTTTAATTGCATGAAATCTCTGAGCCCTTATCTACCGGAAATGTAATCCATTTCATGCATGTCAACTAAGTTTTTTAAAGTGGACCTTTTCTTTCTTTCATCTTTTGTGGATACATAATCTGTAATTTGGAGAGGATAGATAGATAGAAATCTAGATCCGATAAACCCTCAGAAAAGATCTGACACGGACATGCAGTAATTAACTTGTCACAGTTTTATCATTTCCATACTCAAAAGTGTCATCTTCTGACATTTTAACAAAATAAGAGATATTCAAATTATATCTAACCCTCTGAATGTGGAAAAAGAGTTAACTGGTATCTGCAAACAATGTACACCTAGATCAGAAGAATTCTAAAGCAGCTGTCTGACCAAGGTCTGCATTGTTTTTCACTATGAATATCCTGTCATACTACATGGACTCCATTGTTTAAACCTTTGAGTGCTGCCTATTCAAAGTGGAATGGCCGATAGGAGCCATCTGATCTGTGTCTACTCTGTTTGCTAAGACATAGAAAAACGTTTTTATGGAGGGTTAACGATAAGATTTCATTCAGTTTGCAAATGCTGGTACTCTATTACCAAACTTAGCAAATCAGTAATCACAAGGTTAATGAACTCCACCCCTGAGCAGTCACTGGATAATAATTAATTTGGCAGCCCCTGAACATTATACAAATCCCATAAGCATATAAAAAGTAACTTAGATCCCCAAAAGAAGTGCAAAGCAACTTAATCCTTGTGAATGCTGAAAACACTGCATGCTTCAATACATCTGCAAACACTGTAGACCCAGATCAGAGGGCTCCTCTAGGAGCACTATGATAAGTGTCTGCACTGTTTAACATTCCAAATCCTCACAGATAATAAATATATACCCTTTCATTTCAATGGATTCTATCCTGAAAGGATGATATACTATTCCACATTGAAGATTCAGCATTCAATGGGATAGTTACAGGATAAATCATTTTATTACAACGCGGCAAATTAATATACAGTAGAGCCCGTCTTAACCCATTCCCTAATAAGCTATTTTTAGACCCAATCTCTTTGAATAAATCTACTGAAAAGGAGCATTAACTAGAGAAAAGGAATTTTTGTAGAATTTTGTAGTTCTGGAACCATTGTGATAAATAGAGCATTTGCTCCTTAGGAGCAAATGCTCTATTTATCACAATGGTTTCAAAAAGTGACTTTTACAGAGGCGTAGAAAGGCGTATTTATGGAGGAAAGGGTTAAGCAGCAGCCAAAAAGAGGTTTAACACGTAGGAGTTGTCTGATCAGGGTCTGCTCTGTTTGCTTATGATATATAGATACG
Source organism: Azorinus chamasolen (assembly GCA_963576725.1). Classification (NCBI taxonomy): domain Eukaryota; kingdom Metazoa; phylum Mollusca; class Bivalvia; order Cardiida; family Solecurtidae; genus Azorinus; species Azorinus chamasolen. The sequence continues at coordinate 5,970,331 of OY755245.1, forward strand.
ATTCTACAGTCTCTGCCATGGCTGAAACTCCCCGTTTACAAATGCCATTACAAGACTTCAGCTAATAAATATTCATGCTGATATACCTTCTTACGTGAATATTCAACAAGGAAAGGGTTAAACTTCCTCTTTGAATATTCAGTGCTCAAAGGGTGTAAATATATGTGGTGCAGGGCTCTGACATTGTAGACGGGTTTCACTTTAACCTTTTCCCTCATATAAACATGATTTCACACACTTGCAAACAGAGTAGACCCAGATCAGACGGCTCCTATTGGAGCCATCTGATCTGAGTCTTCTCTGTTTGCAAATATATGAAAAGGCATTTACATGTGGGAAAGTGTTAGAGACAAATTCTGTCAAATTGATATTGGACAAGACAATATCAATACAATGTAATAGAAATGAGGCATCCAAATGAATGTTTGGCAGACCTTCAATGCATTCGAAGAGTACATGGCTTCCAATGCAATTAGCTACTAGCTTGAGGTTATCAGCGTCTTCATTAATATTGAGTTTTCCACATCACAGCAAGAACGATGCCTTTGCTAAACTCTTCCAACTCTGAATCAATTCCTGTCTAGAAGTCTCGAGGCATCATGGTGACAATAATGTTAGCTGCACCATGAGAAAAACTGTGCATAGACATGCAAGCTGTGCATGCAGTCACAACCAAGATAAGTAATCACATCAAAAATGCCAATATTCAATCAGTATCTAAACAGAAACTCATGATACTACATTATGTCTACTATCATAGCATACTTAACCTTTTACTAAATGAAAATACACATGAGATATAACCACATCTTGAATATTAATTAGATGAATTCTTATAGCGGCCATTGCAGAAACTGTAGAATAATATCTACATTATTCCATAAGCAAATATAGCAGACCACGGTCAGACAGTTCCTGCCGGAGAAGTCTGATCTGAGTCTGCTTGAAGGTGTATTTATGGAGTTAAGGATTAAACCCTATGTTGCTCCAAAAATGGCATGCCATTCTCCAAAACACAAAATAACTTTTTTCTGCTAAAACTATCATTTGCTAAAATTCTAAAAAAGTTAATTTTCTGTTTATTTCTTTTCATTTAGTGTGTGTGTGTGTCTAACAGTTTGGATCCTGATGAGACACAGGTTTACTCACAGAGATCCAGATAAGATGTCTAAAACATTTTCAAGAATAAGTCCTATAACTCTCCACCAAACCCTATGTTGTGACCACTCTTTAGAATCGTCTCGAAGAGACGATTCTAAAGAGTGGTCACAACATAGGGTTTGGTGGAGACCGAAGAGACGATTCTAAAGAGTGGTCACAACATAGGGTTTGGTGGAGACCGAATAGACGATTCTAAAGAGTGGTCACAACATAGGGTTTGGTGGAGAAATGACAAGTTCAGTATTTGAGTATGCGCCGTTATCTGTAGCTCTGTATTCAGCATCAACTGTCATCACAAATATTTAACTCTTCGCACGCCAAGTAATTTCTCGTCTGCAACAATTGTCCTCTGCTTCTATTCTTGAAATAAACTTTCTCTCATTTTTTTGCAAAAATATGGTCGAGACGACAAAAAAATTGGATCCTGATGAGACCCCGCATTATGAGGCGTCTCATCTGGACCCAAACTGTTTGCACAGGTAATCACAGTTTCGCCGCTAGCGTGCAAAGAGTTAAAAGTCACTTGATCAGGATCCACAATGTTTGAGACATCTCTTCATATGCTGTATCATCTGTTAGGAAAGCAGTGTAGACCCTCAACAGACATATCCTCTTTACATGACTGCTGGTTTGAATTACTTTATGCAGGTTTTCTGTAAGTGTGGCTCATTCCTTAACCCTTTCCTCCATAGGCTATTTTTAGATCCAACCTCTTTGAATGAATCTACTCAAAATGAGCATTTACTAAAGAAAAGTAAAATTTTAGAATTTTGTAGTTTGAAACCAGTGATAAATAGAGCATTTGCTCCTATAGGAGCAAATGCTCTATTTATCACAATGGTTTCAAGAATTGGTTATTACAGAGGCGTAGAAAGGCGTATTTATGGAGGAAAGGGTTAACCCTGTCTATGCCAGTTATAGAATCATCCATCAGTCACAGTGTACAAGGATAAGAGGCCATTCAATATGAAATGGTATAAATTGTGGTAGGATTTTGAATGACAAACAATGCAGACCCTGACTCTATGACTTCTGATCTTGATCTATACCATTTGCAAATGTCAGTATACCCGTTTGTTGCATTCAAAGGATGAATTCAGTCTTCTTCAACATGGGGAGTCCAGTAAATGAACTAAAATCTCCAAGCCGGACTGCTGAAAAAGGAGAACAACAACATGGCTGACAGACTAATCCATACACCCTTTCTCTTTATGATTTATACAGGTAATATTTGTTGTTAATATATGACCTACAAAACATATCATAACACCAAGAAATATGATTCATAAAACAGTCGGACAATATATACAAAACATCTCCCTCAAGTTTCTAACTGAGCAGTCATAATACAGGAGAAACTCTCCTAAGTGGCCATACATTTACTGAACTAAAGAGTCTTAAAAAGCTGGTGGTTGCTTAATGCAGGGCAAAAGTAATGCTGAAAGCTCCTGGATATGAATATTTATTGGCTGAACCTAAATATTTGTACAGTAAAACCTCTCTATAATGACCACTAAATTGCATCAAGTATTTTGTGTTACAGGCAGATGGATGCTTAAAGCAAGGTGAAAGTAAAACAGAACGCTCCTATAGGAGCGTTCTGTTTTACTTTCACCTTGCTTTAAGCAACCACCTGCCCAAAATACCAATTAATTAACACATTTAGTGGTCGTTATAGAGAGGTTTTACTGTATATGAAAACAAGAATGTTTTGGCTATGGAAGATCCCTATTTACATTATTCCATAGGCTAACCGATCAGACTCTGATCAGACAGCTCCTGTAGGTCTACTCTGTTTGCCAGGGTGTCTAAAGGCTTTCTTATCAGGAAAACAATTAACAAACAATATCTAACTGGAACCAGAGATTTGTTTGGGTCCCATGTGCTGTCCTGTAATGTGTTGGAGGGTCTACAAGAATTTCTTCCATAAATACGCCTTTCTATCACTTCTTGAAACCATTGTGATAATAGAACATTTACTCCTAAGGAGCAAATGCTCTATTTATCACAATGGTTTCAGAATTACAAAATTCTAAAATTTTCCTTTTCTCTAGTTAATGCTCCTTTTCGGTAGATTTATTCAAAGAGGTTGGATCTGAAAATAGCCTATGAAAGAATGCGTTAAACGTAGAACAAGGATATAGGGGGTTAAACTACAATCTATCATAACCTTTTGAAAATGTATACACCTTTTCTTTTAACCATTCGCTTGCTATTCACGTCAATATACCTAGCTGTAAATAGTGAAGACCCAGATGAGACAGCTCCTGCAGGAGCTGTCTCATCAGGGTCTGCACTATTTACAAGTCGATTGTGCAACCAGTGCACTCCACAGCAGAGATTTCACAGCGAAATACTTGTACCCAGTGAAGATATATGTAATTATACAAAAGGGCATGGGTAAAGAAGGAGAAATGTATTTTAAAATTTATCAAGAGAAGGGTCAACACCTTTGCAAGCAGAGTAAGACTTACTTTGGGTGGTTACCATAGACACGTTTTACTGTAGGTATATGATCCTATGTCACATAACATTCAAATATTTGCGCTTGATGCATGTGGTTATTATATTTATCCAGTGTAATGATACTGCTATAAGATTGTTGTTATTCTTTACTGCTTTGGAACTTAATACAAATGTTTACATAGCCGATATCAATGACTCAAGGCAAATAACTCTTGTTTTTAATAACAAATCCATCCAAATCACCATCAGTCTTTTAGTTTACAACACTGATATATCTTGTAACACTACTGCAAACAGAGAAGACCCAGATCAGACAATAAGAGAAGTCTGATCAGGGCCTGCCTGGTTTTCATATAGAATTATATAGATCTAATTTAATTCTATAGTTTTTATCCGAGCCAACACTTTTCTTGTTCATATATGTTAACCCTTCTGTAAAAGTCACTTTATGAAACCATTGTGATAAATAGAGCATTTGCTCCACAAGAGCAAATGCTCTATTTATCACAATGGTTTCAAAACTAAACAATTCTGAAAATGTCCTTGTCTCTAGTTAATGCTCCTTTTTGGTAGATTTAATCAAAGAGGTTGGATCTAAAAATAGCCTAAGTGGGAATGGGTTAAGCTTATCAGTACAGAAATCATTTCATACATAAATATTCATGAAGTAATATCTGTAGGTCAACTGTCCGTAAAATAACTGCAGATTATGCAAAATGTTTATTGAATCCACAGAACTGTCACCGCTTTTTGTCAGGAAGATAAATCTCATCATGGTATCCCTGTCCTTTAACCTAATTGTGACTGACATCTTATATAGCTTATTCAAGCCTTTTAATGTGGGAAATGAATGCATGTACTCATATTCGAAAACAATGCAGAATAAAAGTTACCGTATATAAACCATGTATATCCACATACCCCCTGACCTTTGACCTAGTGACCTCAAAAACAATAGGGGTCATCTAGTGGCCATGACTAACCACCAAAGCAAGTTTGAAGATCCTAAGCCAAACCCTTGAGCAGTTATTGATTGGAAACCATTTCATCAGTTAAGGCCATGGTGACCTTGACCTTTGACCTAGTGATCTCAAAAACAATAGGTGTCATCTAGTGGTCCTGACTAATCACCACAGCAAGTTTGAAGATCCTAAGCAAACCCTTCAGTAGTTATTGATCGGAAACCATTTCACCAGATTAAGGTCATGGCAACCTTGACCTTTGACCTAGTGGCCTAAAAAACAAACAAATCATCTACAGGTCATGACCAACACCCACAGCAAGTTTGAAGATTCTACACCAAGCCCTTTACTAATTATTTATCAGAAACCGTTTGATCTACAGACAGACAGACCGACCGACCGACCGAAATGTGCAAAACTATGGAGGACGATCAACGCCAAAATTGCATCATGCTTTGTGGCATTTCAGTTTGCTTCATTGTAATTGCATCATGCATTGTGGCATTTCAGTTTGCTTCATGATAAATGCATCCTGCATTGTGGTGTTGAACAGTTTGCTAAACGATTATTGCATGTCAAGATGGGAGTCCTTCTTTCATTGAAGTTTCTTCAATGACACATGACCCAATGCGGTAAGCCCATAGCAACAAGCATAAAGCCGAACGACGAACGCCGAAGGCATAATGCACTTCAGCCGAACTCGCCATATAGGTGGCGCTGCATGTAAAACCAGATAATCAAACTACTGAAAGTACTGAGGATGGATTCAACGTAGATCGAATTAAATGTTTGGTTTGGTTTTTAAATGTTGTTTTGAGCGAAAAAAAGAACATTTTCGGACGTGTGTGTATGGGGGGGGGGGGGGGATTAATTATTTAAAAAAGATGTTGCCTTTGGTGCAATTTTATTTGTTGCTTTTTTATGTCCGTCTGATCAGGGTCTGTCTTGTTTGCTGATGGTCTGTCAAAGATATCATTCTGCATAGTTTGCCCTGATAAAATTCACGTGTCCATATGCTATTTCATTGTCATTATTTTTCACATGAATATTCATTGAATAAAGGGTCAACTGTGTAGTACCCTGATCGCCGATGTGTGATAGACCACGCGTGGATCATGTACGGACGGACCGTCTGATCAGGATCTGCTCTGATTGCTAATGGAATTTCATTCATCTGTTTATTTAGAATTTCTGAATGACTTCAATGTTCCACCTTCCATATTTTCATTATAATTTTTGGTCCATAAATATTCTGTATAGGTATTGGAATCGGGACTAAATATAGAACAGGGAAAGGGCTAAGATTACATGTATAAATATAAACATGTCTAATATATCATAAAATAGCATATTTTTATTAGAATTATATTGGGTTTGAGAAATACATTACATTACATTATTTTCATTTTGTGTACAATATACTTATAATATGTGTACTAACCCTTTCTCTAATGTTAACATCTTTTCACACATTTGCAAACACAGCAGACCCAGATCAGATGGCTCCTATAGCAGCTGTCTGATCAGGGTCCGCTCCGTTCGTCAATAGAATTTGAAAGACGTTTCTTTACTTTCTAAAATGGCTACACTGTCCCACCTTCCATATTTCATTATAACTATTTTGTCCATGAATATTCAGTAGGTATTTAAATTTTGAATAAACATAGAACAGGGGAAGGGTTGAAAATAAATTAAGATATGAATAATAATAACTCATGAAGGTGTAATGAAAATATCTGAAATTTTGAACATTGAATACTTTATTTAACGAGGGTAGCTAAATTAGTCATAATGACTAATCTACCTTGAGGCCCTCAAAACAAGCATTTCATACAAAATACAAAACAGTAAAACACAGATCTATATACACAAGAAATAAATGTTCAGAAGTTCAGTAATGTTGCGTCTGGATAATTAATAAATGTTGTCTGCTTCAATTTGTAGATTTATTCTTTATGGACACGCATTTGGATCCTGATAAAACTCCGAGTAAAATGGCGTCTAATCTGGATCCAATCTGTTATCATAGATTTGATTTGCCACTAGCATCCAAATAGTTATATAAAGCTATAATATATAAAGTATTGCACATAAAAAAATGAAATGCATAAATGACATCTGACCCCGATTCAGGTGGATGAATGCACGCGCTATTAAAATCACATATTTGTGACGTCATTTACTCACGCTGTAATTATTATGAATACGAGAAAATATTTTTGCTCAATACTAGTTAATCTAAAATGATCTCTGCTTCAAATTTTTAAAAATGCAAATAGAGAGTAAACTAATTGAACCTGATGAGACTTTGAGTTATTAACGATATAGATTAATATATTCTTTCTGAAATTCAACCAATTTGCCCAGGGAGAGGGTATACATACTTTTGTGCATGCCCTTATTTAGATTTACATTGTTAGATCTATATGTTTAAATTTCATTTACATTTTCTTAAATTTTCTTCACTTGAGGTCCTCTACAAAAGTCACATAAATTATGCCCCTTGTGTCAAAATTGGTTCACCCCAGGACCGGCTAGTTTTCTATAGAAACACATGGTGAAAACTTTGAAAATCTTATCCTCTGATTGTCTGGTGAGCGATGTCAGGGCCTTTCAGACCCTCTTGTTATTAACCCTTCTATTTTTTGTGTGTTTTTTTGAAATCCTTCTATTTCTATGTCTTCATAGCGTTTTCCTTCTTTACCTATGTATTCGGCAAATCACTTCAGCATTTTAGTCCGAGCTGACTAGAGTACGACAAAGACCGGGGCGAAGATGGAACAACGAACCACGCATCAAGCATCAAGCACCAAGCACCAAGCGCTAAGCAAATAGCACAAAGAATATGCTCCAAAGAAGTTTAAACAATGACGTTATTATAATCAATAAACAAGTTTACAGAAGGTCAAATGTCGGATCGAGGAAGAAACTTCAAAGAAAGAAGAAAGCACATCGTGACATGCAATAATCATTTAGCATAATGCATTTAACATGAAGCAAATTGAAATGCCACAAAGCATGATGCAATTTTGGCGTTGATCGTCCTCCATACAAAACAATATATCCCCATTTTTTCAAAAGGGGCGTATAATAAATAATCTGGTCACTTTAGAGAGACTCTACTATATTTGGCATCTCATCTGGATCTGAACTCTCTGCAATGGCTACAACACATTTGCCATGTTACAAGTAACATTCCCTAAGAGACTCCTGTATCTCCAAGGGTATTACAACTATTTAACTCTTTGCACGCCAAGTAATTTTTGAATGAAAAAAAAGGGGGTCTGCTGCAATTCTGGAAGTATTTCTGTATTTCAAATAAACAAGAGGGCCAGAATGGCCCTGACATCGCTCACCAGACAATCAGAGGAGAAGATTTTCAAAGTTTTCACTATATGTTTCTATTGAAAACTTAACACCCCAGGGGCGGTGCCAATTTTGACCCCAGGGACACAATTTATATAACTTTTGTAGAGGACCTGAATATGATGCTAAAAGAATGTAGTGAAAGAATGGATAGAGCATTAGACCACTGGAACTTGTATTCTTTGGATGCTAGAGGCGGATTCTCCCACCTTTAATGACCTATGCAAACAGTTTGGATCCAGATCAGGTCCCACATAATGTGGGGCCTGATCTGATATCCAAATTGTTTGTAAATGAGACTGAACTTCTGAAAAACTTAGAAAGAAAGTGTGTAGTGGGATTTTCCCACCACTAATGACCTATGCAAACAGTTTGGATCCAGATCAGGGTCAACATAATGTGGTGCCTGATCTGATTTCCAAACTGAATGTCAATGAGACTGAACTTCTGAAAAACTTAGAAAGAAAGTGTGTAGTGGGATTCTCCCACCACTAATGACCTATGCAAACAGTTTGGATCCAGATCAGGACCAACATAATGTGGTGCCTGATCTGATATCCGAACTGTTTGTCAATGAGACTGAACTTCTGAAAAACTCAGAAAGAAAGTGTATAGTTAGGATAACTTGTGAATATGCTGCAGACAACAATTTAGCAGATCACAAAATTACCCAGCATGCAAAGAGTTAATCTGAAATTCACAACAGATAATTATGCTCTATATTGATAGCTGGTAGCTTAATGCAGGGCATAGGTATGGAAAAAAGCTTTAAGAGTATTCTGCATTTTGAGAATTATCCACAGTTTTCTCAATCTTAAATGAGTGTGTGTTATTTGTCTAAACACAATTTCTACTCTACTGATCAGGCTAAGGGTGATTATATAAGAAATCCCTCTGACTGGTCTCAGTCAGCTAAGAGTGATATTAAGGAGAAACCTTTAGAATGTAATTTCTGGCTACAAAAAACTGTTAATCCCTGGGGTGGACCAATTTTTATCCTAGGGGCATAATTTATATAACTTTTGTAGAAACCCTGAAGTTGTAGCTATGTGCCAAATATGAAAGCTGAGGACCTTCTAGTTTTAGAGGAGATGATGTTCAAAGTTTTCACTATATGTTTCTATTGAAAACTGAAAACCCCTGGGGCAGGGCCAATTTTGACCCCAGGGGTATAATTTATATAACTTTTGTAGAGGACCTATAGGTGATGCTATGTACCAAAGATGAAAGCTGAGAACCCTGTAGATTCAGAGGAGAAGATTTTTAAAGGTTCAAATTGTTGACGCCCGACGACGGACGACGCACGCCGACGGACGACAGACATCTGGCGATCACAAAAGCTCACCCTGAGCACTTTGTGCTCTGGTGAGCTAAAAATGCAGAATCAGAATGTCAGATTTGATACTAAGAAGATGTCAATTAATTTGTATCTCATCTGGATCCAAACTATTTCCAAAGGTTGAAACAAATTCATCACTACCATGCAAAAACAACTGCAATGCCACAATACACAACACTTTAAATCACCCGATCGATTCTAAAAAATTACAAATTCCAATTGTTGCTCTGTGGGTCTGTTTACTTTCAAGGGATCCCCAGGAATCTGTATACATTGCTACTGCAGATAAACTAGTACAACCTTTTACCTGAATATGCATTAATCCTTTCCTCCATAAATACGTCTTTCTATGCCTCTGTAAAAGTCACCTGTTGAAAACCATTGTAATAAATAGAGTATTTGCTCCTATAGGAGCAAATGCTCTATTTATCACAATGGTTTCAAATTACAAACTTCTAAAAAATTCCTTTTCTCTAGTTTATGCTCCTTTTCGGTAGATTTATTCAAAGTGGTTGGATCTAAAAATAGCCCATGAGGTAATGGGTTAAGTAATAATGACATTGTGACTATTAATTATATGAAGTTGAACAATGTAGAAACTGTAGAATCGGATAAATATTCATTTCCAAATCTTGATTTTACATACATAATTTTATGCGGCATAATGATATACACATGTAAGAATTCTTCCTCCAGATTCTCCTAAAACTTAGGGTGCGCTTTATACATGCTTACGATATATATTCAGCCAGTTACGGTATGGTCAGACAGCTCTTACTCAGGAGCCATCTTCTGATCTGGGTCTACTCTGTTTTCAATGGTGTGATTAAGTGTTTACATGAGTGAAAGGGTAAAACCGATTCAACAATAATGGTTACATGAAAAATTAATCACAGATAAATTTGAAGATACCGTTCAGCACATCCCCAAGTGTTTTCAGATACAGTTCAATGATGTAAACTCTGAGTTATGTAAACTCTGAGTTAGTCTTTAACGGTTAACTTAGGCCAATAATGCAGACCTAGATCAAACTAATATTTGTTAAAATTATGTCAAAATGGCTACTATGTCAGTCTTATTTAAAGGTTGGTTGTCCAAATTTTTACAGTTACAGTACAACCTGTCTAAAGCGATCTTTTATTGATTGGATTTAGGAATCTTAAATAGCAGGTGGTTGCGTAAGGCAGGTCAAAGGTAATGCAGAAAGCTCTTATAGGCATTAAGCTACCACCTGCCGTACAGACAAAAAACTAGACCCTTGTTTGTTGGTTGCATAAGACAGGTTCTAATGTATTTGGGTAGATTTTGACCACAGCGTCAGTAGTTATAGTAATGTCAGTATTTGTATCTTTTTTTTACAATAGAAGATAGGTTAGGGCTGATCATCCTGTTGGAGCAGACAGGTTGCTATGTACCTCACAGCAAGTTCAGGAAGTGGGTATCATATTATATTTTGATTTGTGTCAAAAACAACCCAGGCCTACTACTCCAAAGACAGATTCAAGAACCCTCTATCAGTCATTATACTATACTCTTGCAGTACTGAAAAAAATGAAACACTAAATGATGGTATGTTTTGTAAGAAATCCGAAACATAATCTTAGGTGTGACTACTCAAACTTAAGGTAAGAATTCTTTACAACTGAAAATTGATAAAGGGAATATGGAAATCTTAACAAACTAAGAGACAGCTAGAATCAGACAACACCTGGTTTAACCCTTGACTTAACCCTTTCCCTCATATAAACGTGTTTTCACACATTTGCAAACAGAGTAGACCCAGATCAGACGGCTCCTAGAGGAGCCGTCTGATCAGGGTCTACTCTGTTTGCTTATAGAATTTGATAAATCTGTTTCTTTGCTTTCTAAAATGTCTTCAATGTTTCACCTTACATATTTCGTTATAACTATTTTGTTCATGAATATTCAGTAGGTATTGAAATTTGGCCTAACTACAGAACAGGGCAAGGGTTAATGAATATTAATGCAAGTCATAATGACATCATGAATTAAAGGAGAAGTTTGGTCATGGTAGAATCAGATCAGTGTAATTCAAAAACAAACAAAGCAGACCCTGGTTAGATGGCTCCTACTGGACCATCTGATCTTGGTATACTCAATTTGCAAAGGCTTGAATGGGCGTCTCTATCAGGCAACATGTTAACCCTTTCCCTGTTCTGTATTTAGGCCAAATTTTAATACCTACTGAATATCCATTAACAAAATAGTGATAAAGAAATCTGGAAGGTGGAGCATTGTAGACATTTTAGGAAATAAAGAAACAGATCTGTCAAATTCTATTAGCAAACAGAGTAGACCCTGATCAGACGGCTCCTCTGGGAGCCTTCTGATCTGGGTCTACTCTGTTTGCGAATGCGTGAAAACACATTTATATGAGGGAAAGGGTTAAGAGTTATTTCATGAGTGCTTTGTATCTCACTGATAGGTGAAAAAAACTTCTCTACTTTGAGCTCATGACAAATTTCAAGAGCCCTTGTATGTCACAACTTCCTTTTCTGCTCTTTTAACCCTTTACTCTATGAATATTCATGTAAGAAATAATGGCATCATGAATATTAATTAGATTATTTTTTATAATGGCATGTGAACACAGGAAGTTCTAACTACAGCAGAACCTGTAGAATCAGATCTAGCAACAGAGTAGATCCTGATCCAACAGGGGCCATCTGATCTGGGTCTAAACTTTTAGCAAAGGCATTAAAAGTGTACCTATGGACTGGAGTAAAGGGTTAACAAGAGCCGTGTGCGACACCAATGCTAGTCTCATTTGGTACTTGTCCAGCTAAATTAAAAAAAATTGAAAACGATAAAGGGCCATAACTCCAAAATTTTGAAATCAAGAGTTATGGTTCTAATGTAGGGGCCTTCCTCTCAATGAGATCTACTAACCTATGAAGTTTTCGAGTAATGAGCTACATTAAAGTTTTTGCACGACAACGACGACGACTACGACCCAGTGATAACAATAGTTCGACTTTTCTTCGAAACAGACTAGCTAAAAATGATAAAAAGAAAGGCCTTAAATATGACAACAGAGTAAACCCAGATCAGATAGCTCCTATAGGAACCGCCTGGTCAGTGTCTGCTCTGTTTGCTAATCATATAATATAGATAGGATACTACAGTTTCTACTATGGCCAATATATCCTGTGCCCATGTCCTATCATTAAATATAATCTAAATGATATTCACGATGTTATTATTTCTTACATGTATGAATATTCATGGAGTAAAAAAGGGTTTATCAATATGAGACACAGTGCACTACTCAGTATCTCATCTAGATCACAAATTGGATCATTGTGTTAAAAGCTTACAGCTTTGCTGACAATATAAACCCAGATACTGTGGCAAAGGTGTAGAATCTGACCTGGATCTCTGATACGGTGACTGGTATATAGGTCTATACTGTTTGCAAAACATCCCAACCAACAACACAGTGATAATCCAGCCGCAGTGGACGAGGAGAACACAATATACAGCACCTATTCGCTTTAATTCACAAGAAATAATGACATCATGAACATTAATTAGATTAATTTTTATAATGGCATATGAACACAAGATAATTATATTTAGTAGCATCAAATCTAAGAAAGCCTATTATGGAGTAAAGGGTTAACCAATTCCCTCATAGGCTATTTTTAGATCCATTACCACTCCAAAAAGGAGCATTAACTAGAGAAAAGGAAATTTTTAAGAATATTGTAGTTTGAAACCATTGTGATATAGGAGCAAATGCTCTATTTATCACAATGGTTTCAACAGGTGATTTTTACAGAGTCGTAGAAAGGCATATGTATGGAGTAAAGGGTTAAATGAGAATGTCTGTCTCCTCTCCTGCCGCTGGATGATCACTAAGATCAAAGTTCTGTTTTTTTCATGGAGTAGCTCATACAATATAGATATGCTGACATCACATATATCGCTCATACAATATAGATATGCCAGCATCATATAGCCTCATCGTAAATTGACTCTTTGCACGCAAAGTACCTGAAATCTGCAATTATTTACAAAATTGATTTTTTTTTTCACAAATAAGGTCAGAGTGACAAACAGCTCAGATCCTGATATTTCGCAATGTTACTCAGCATCTCATCATGATCCAGATTAACCCTTCCCATAATGATAATTTTTTGTGAATTGATCAATTCATGAATATTCATTAACCTAAAGTTTAGACATAAACTGTAAGATCATATCTATATAGTTACAGAGCATACTCGAATACTAAAAACATAATTTCTCCACCAAACCCTATGTTGTGACCACTTTATAGAATCTTCTTTAAAGACTTATTCTCGAAAATGTTTTAATCCTTCGCTTGCTATTCACGTCAATATACCTACCTGTAAATAGTGAAGACCCAGATGAGACAGCTCCTATAGGAGCTGTCTCATCAGGGTTTGCACTATTTACAAATTGATTGTGCAACCACTTCGCAGCAGTCATTGCACAGTACACAGTGAAGATATATGTAAATATACAACAGGGCACGGGTAAAGAAGAAGAAATGTATTTTAAAATTCAGCAAGAGAAGGGTTAATTTATGCATGCAGCTTATCTGGACCTCTGTATATAATTCCATAAGCAAACAGGGCAGACCCTAATATATCAGACAGCTCTTACAGGAACTGCCTGATCTTTGCCTACTTCTGTTTGCTAAGGCATGTAAAGGCATTACTGAGAGGAAAAAGATAAAAAAAAGAGTTAAAGATATTGCTGGAAAGAGTCTATACTCACCTCTTAAGTGCAACAAGTGAACATTTGAAATCAACAACATACAAATGTTTCCGAATGCATCACAGCTTCCATGGTTACCAAATTACCATAATTACTAAAAACAGTTTTCTACTTTAGTCATTTCAAACTACCATCTATTCCTCCTAGAAATTCAATTACAGAGGATATAGCACAATAAACAGGTTCGTTCAATACATATGAAAACTCCAAAACTGTTAGAAACAGGCAATAAAAATTCCATCCAATTATTTGAAAACAAATTGTCTCATTTTGTTTTTGAAACTACCTTACACCTCATAATCGGATCACACACTTTTACTGCATCAAAACTCCTACTTGATGTGAATACAGAAAATAAAATAGAATAGTTAGATAAATCCTCTAAAACATATCTTGTGTAAAACACTTCAGTACACCCAAAACAGAACTGATAATAGAAACAACAGTTAACCGTTCACACTCCTTCACACTCGTTTACCCATGGGTATGGTACTTAAAACTAACATACAGCCACACAAATCATGCTGACATGCCTTTTCTGTTTGGGAATCAATATCTAACACTAAACCCTTTACAAGCAGAATATTCAAAGTCGAAAAGGTCCATCATTGTTTAACAGAACAGTCCATTCAGTATGAAAGGCTATCATTTGAATGTCAACTTTGAATGACTAACAGTGTAGACCCTGATAAAAAGGGGTCTTCTTGAAGCCCTCTGATCTGGGCCTATTCTGCAAATTTCAGTACACTCATGGGCTAACAAGGCTTAGCAATGGGCAAATTTGCAATATCTTTTGCAAACGGCTTGGACCCTCGGATTCTCCTTAGATCAAAACATTTTGACTCCATTTGACACTATTTAACACTTTCATTATTCTTTAACCCATTACCTCATAGGCTATTTTTAGATACAAGCTCTTTAAATAAATATTCCGAAAAGGAGCATTAAGTAGAGAAAAGGAAATTTTTTAGAATTGTGTAGTATTGAAACCACTGTGATAAATAGAGCATTTGATCCTACAGGAGCAAATGCTCTATATATCACAGTGGTTTCATAAAGTGACTTTTACAGAGGCGTAGAAAGGCATATTTATGGAGGAAAGGGTTAAGAAACAAAGAAAATCTACTTTATTTGTAGCAGCAGACAGCAATTTTGCTAAAGATTAAGCATACTCCTCCCACCCATTCTTTGCACAAGTGTTTGTTACTTGACTCAAACTTGCTAAATCAGGTATCTGGATGTCTGATTTAGTACCTAGCTATTAAGACAATCTCAAATGTATCTTGTTACTGAAAGTGTCCTTGTGAGACAACATTTCTTGCACAAACTCTTTGCAAGCTAAGTAACAGTCAGCGGCAAAATCTGGTCTGTGACAAATTCTTAAAAAAGAAGAATTATTCCAATTTTTGTTTCCAAACCAATGGTTAAAATGTCAAACAGTTTTGATTCGGATGATATCCTGAGTTACTCTGTATCTGATCTGGATCTAAGCTGTCTGCAAAGGTTAACACTATTTGCAGCTAGCTTACAAAGAGTAATGTCTTGTCAACAGGTTATACAAACACAAATGCAATGATAAGTGTTTCAATAAATGCACTTAAGCTGAATTTATTTGGTAAACAGAACAGAAAGTAAAAATTCAAACATGAACTTCAAACATGTTTACATCCTTTAGAATGCTAAACTTCACTGATTAATGCCCCGTCGCTACAAAAGACAAGAACCACACTGAACCACACTCATTCGCTTGGCAAACCCCTCTCCCCCCCCCCCCCCCCCCCCCCCCCACCCCCACCCCCATCCCGGCTTGTAAAGCTGAATAATTCAATTTGCCACAATTTTGATAACTGAAATTAGACTGACATGGTAGCAAATAGTGCAGACCCTGATTAAACTACTCCTCCAGAAGCTGTTTGATCTGGGTCTACACTATTTGTCTAAGTCTGAACACCTAGAGTCATTAGGATATAATGTTTAATCTGATGAATTATGTTCCATATTATAGAAGACTATATTTCATTTACAGTTTAAAAACCCTTTGAATGCTGAAATCAATAGCTGAATGGTCCAATGTTGTTTAACCTATTCCCTCATATTGACGACTTTTGACGACTGTAAAACTCGCTTTGTGAAACCATTGTGATAAATAGAGCATTTGTTCCTACAGGAGCAAATGCTCTATTTATCACAATGATTTCAAACTACAAAATTCTAAAATTTTCCTTTTCTCTAGTTAATGCTCCTTTTCGGTAGATTTATTCAGAGGTTTATCTAAAAATAGCCTATGAGGGAATGGGTTAATGAGTGCATTCAGAATTAAGAGGTACATATTACATTATTTTGCTATAATAGCACATAGATACAAGAGGTTTTGACCATGGCATAAACTGTATAACCATATCTATATTATATCATTAGCACACAGAGCAGAACCTGATCCAGGGCTCCTATAGAAGCCATCTGATCTGCGTCTACTCTGTTTGTAAAGACAAAGAAAGGTGTATCTATGAAGTAAAGGGTTAATGACAAACTGTGCATACCCTATTTAAAGTGTTTCCCTCTGACCTGGGCCTACACTGTTTGCAATTACGAGAAAATTCATTTCTCACATTCCAAGAACACAATTTGAACAATAGTCTCATTTTCTTTTGAAAAGTTATTCAATAATATTTTAACCCTTTACCTAAAAGAGAGAGAGAGAGAGAGAGACCCCTGTTGGTGCCTTTGCGAACCAAGTAGACTCAGATCAGATGGCGTCTGTAGGAAATCACAAGTCCTTACTTCAAATCTTCTGTATAAGCTACATGTTGCCAGTAAAGTGGCAACACTGAATGACTGTACAGTGCAGAGCGTTTGATTGTTTCCACTTCTGATGGCACCCCTAGGATCTCATTACCCATGTTCTATCAACAAACTTTCCAGCAATGAAATAACCATTTTGCCTGATGAATATCTGTACAAATGGGCCATGATGGCCCTGTATCACTCACCTGGTTAAATGATGTCATGTGACCTACTTATGCAATCGACAGAAACAATTTATTACAAGAGCCCCGTGCAGGGCCAATGCTCATCTGATTTTGTACTTGTCCAGCTAAATAAAACAAGAGTACCGCATACGGTACATAATACGCCCACTTGCAAACTTTCTCTGATTCAACATGCCTTATAAGTGTTGACATTTTCTAATCTGTGCTTCAGATCTTGATGCATTAAACATTTGTGTGAAGTTTCATTAATATCTGTCAAATAGTTTTCCCAGAAAACAGCGGACAAACTATTTGCAAAGTAAAAGGGCCATAACTCCGAAACGAAGAATCAAATGAAGCTCAGAATCGACTCGGCTTCAGATCTTGATGCATTAAACATTTGTGTGAAGTTTCATTAATATCTCTCAAATAGTTATCCCAGAAAACAGCGGACAAATTATTTCCATGTATTTGCATTATTTTTTAAGTAAAAGGGCCATAACTCCGAAACGACAAATCAAATGAACCTCAGAATCGACTCAGCTTCAGACCTTGATGCATTAAACATTTGTGTGAAGTTTCATTAATATCTCTCAAATAGTTTTCCCAGAAAACGGCAGACAAACTATTTGCATATTTTTTAAGGACAAGGGCCATAACTCCGAAACGAAGAATCAAATGAATCTCAGAATCAACTCAGCTTCAGATCTTGATGCATTAAACATTTGTGTGAAATTTCATTAATATCTCTCAAACAGTTTTCCCAGAAAACAGCAGACAAACTATTTGCATGTATTTGCATTATTTTTTTAAGGACAAGGGCCATAACTCCGAAACGACAATTCAAATGAACCTCAGAATCGCCTCAGCTTCAGATCTTGATGCATTAAACATTTGTGTGAAGTTTCATTAATATCTCTTGAATAGTTTTCCCAGAAAACGGCGGACAAACTATTTGCATATTTTTTAAGGACAAGGGCCATAACTCTGAAATGAAAAATCAAATGAACCTCAGAATCAACTCAGCTTCAGAACTTGATGCATTAAACATTTGTGTGAAGTTTCATTAATATCTCTCAAATAGTTTTCCCAGAAAACAGCGGACAAACTATTTGCATGTATTTGCATTATTTTTTAAGTAAAAGGGCCATAACTCCGAAACGACAAATCAAATGACCTCAGAATCGACTCAGCTTCGATTCTTCATGCATTTAACATTTGTGTGAAGTTTCATTAATATCTCTCAAATAGTTTTCCCAGAAAACAGCGGACAAACTATTTGCATATTTTTTAAGGACAAGGGCCATAACTCTGAAATGAAAAATCAAATGAACCTCAGAATCAACTCAGCATCAGATCTTGATGCATTAAACATTTGTGTGAAGTTTCATTAATATCTGTCAAATAGTTTTCCCAGAAAGCAGCGGACAAACAAAATGTTGACGGACGAACGAACGAACGAACGAACGAACGAACGAACGAACGAACGAACGGACGGACGGACGGACAGGGCCACGACAATATACGACCACCTTTATTAGGTGGGCGTATAAAAAATAAAAAAAAACGATAAAGGGCCACAACTCCAAATTTTTCAATGAGATCTATATTTAAATATATCTTCACTGTGTACAAGTATTTCGCTGTGCAATCACTGCTGTGGAGTGCACTGATTGTACAATCAACTTGTAAATAGTGCAGACCCAGATGAGACAGCTCCTGCAGGAGCTGTCTCATCTGGGTCTTCACTATTTACAGGTAGGTATATTGACGTGAACAGCAAGCGAAGGGTTAATAGTTAACCAAATTATTATATTGCAACATGGACAAAGAACTTTCTTACAATGGCAGAAACAACAGAATCAGATCTATATCATTTCATAAGCAAACAGAAAATCCTGATTAGGCAATTCCTGTAGGAGCTGTCCAACCTGGATCTACTACGTTTGCAAAAGCGTTTAGAAGGCCTCACGTGTTCAATAAAACTTTACATTTATTCACGGTCTGCAAAAGTTCAAAATTCTACCTGACTTTCAAATACCCTAACAAACAAAACAACACTTTTCTAAAATGACGAATAAAACAATAACTACATGTAATTGGCCGACCTTAACTGTTTGCATGCTACTCAAGTGTACTCTGCAAAATCTGTCATCTGTCACAATCTCTCAAAGTATTATTTTCTCCCATTTCTCCTCAAAAAGTACTCACACTGTAAAACTGTTTGGCTCCTAATGAGACACTGAGTTATACCAAATCTCATCCGAAACCCGCAATCGTAATCACTAATTCGAAGCAAAGTGGTAAAACAGGTGGTACCTTATTGCAGGACGAAAGTGATAGCTATAGAAGCTCTCAAAGGCAGATAGAAGTGCAGACAGCTGCTAACCGCCATCTTCTTTTACTGCAAATTGTCTCTTTTTCAATCCTTTGCTCCAGAGATGCCTACTGGAATCTTTGCAAATCGAGTAGATTCAGATAGACTCTTGTAGGAGAAATCTGATTAAGGTCAGCTGTTTGCTTATGAAATGATATAGATCTAATTTTAGTTGCTACCTTGCCAAAATGTTCTGTGTTCTCATTATAAAGGTTCATCTAATTAATATTCAAGATGTCAATATTTCTTACATGAATATTCATTGAGTAAAGGGTTAAAAATAGCTGACTGTCATTTTGCATCATTTCCTTCATATAAACACATTTTCACGCTTTTGCAAACAGAGTAGACCCAGATCAGACAGCTCCAATACGAGCAATCTAATCAGGATCTGCTCTGTTTGCAAAGGAAATTTGATAGATCTGTTTCTTTACTTTCTAAAATGATCCATATTCCATATTTCATTATAACTATTTTGTCCATGAATACTCAGTAGGTATTGAAAGTTGAAATAAACATAGAACAGGTAAAAGGTTATGACCATTATAAGAAGGTTCCATGACCAAGCACCATATTTACCCTAAACATTCAAAACACCAAGTCTCCCCACTCCACCGGTTGATAAAGCTGAATAAAACCATTTTAACACCATTCGGATAATTTTAAATTAGACTGATAGAGTAACAAATAAGAGTAGACCCTGATCAAAACTGCCCCTTTAGAAGCAAGTTGATCTAGGTCTGCACTATTTGCCTAGGTTTGTCTGCCAGTATACTTAGGATACGATACTATCAGGTTGTATAGTGGTTGAAACATTTGTCCGAGTCAACAGTATTGTCCTATAGCAAACAGCAAGAACCCTGACAAGATCGGAGTTTATGCTGTTTGCAATATGTCTATTGTCAAATTTTACCCTTTTCAACAGGATGTGGCTCATGATAGATTGTTGCATGGTTTTAAGAGCTTTGATCATGACAATATTACTGTACATTTGGGACTAGCTCTGTGAGTGCAAAATATTGACTACTTCACAACCAGTGTACAGTAGATGATTCAGTTTTCTTGGTCTCTGTAATTAAGACACTCATGTCTCAAGGGTCATACACAATTGATCTTGGTATTGGTACCAAGCGGTCACTGTACCAAACTTGTCCAGATTTATAACCATAGTTTTCAAGCCTTTGATTTGCATCATCATGATGAAAAGCACAGATGATAACAGATTCAAATCATTTAATTAAATTAGATTTCTCCCCAAAATTGTTCCTTCACCTCAAAGATTTGTAATAAAAGTACCTATACTTGAATTGTGCACAAATGTCATCTATGTCCCTCATTTTGCAGTTGTCACAAATACAGGGCAATACCTTAGCACCACCAATTGTGACTAAAAGTGGTGTGTAGTGGTCTAGTGGTAACGCGCTTGAATACTAATCCTGAGGTCTGGGGTTCAAACCCCGGTCTCTCCCGGAAATTTCAGTGACACTTTTCAAGTTTTCACCCGCACCTCCTCTCCACCCAGGGGTTATAATGGGTACCTGTGAGGATCACTAGCCGGTACTGTGGCTGCATGATTGCGCCATATGTTAGCAGTACTCAATATTGTAGGTGAATGACTTAACCCATCTCTTCCTTTTGACGCCTCTGTAAAAGTCATTTTTGAAACCATGATGATAAATAGCGCATTTGCTTCTATGGAGCAAATGCTCAATTTACCACAATGGTTTCAAAACTTCGCAATTCTAAAACTATCCTTTTCTCTAGAAAATGCTCCTTTTTGGTAGATTCGTTCGTTTGGTAGAGGTTAGGTCTAAAAATAGTCTAAGAGGGAATGAGTTAAATACATAATATAAACACAGTACAATTGAAAACATGGAACAAAACTGTTATACCCTTTACCTAAAAGAGAAGTCTTCACACATTTGCAAACAGAGTAGACCTAGACCCTATAGGAGCTGTCTGATCCGGGTCTGCTCTGTTTGCTTATGGACTTACAGTAAAACCTCTCTATAACAACCACTAAATTACATCAAGTATTTTGTGTTAAAGGCAGGTAGCTGCTTAAAGCAAGGTGAAAGTAAAACAGAACGCTCCTGGGAGCATTCTGTTTTACTTTCATCTTGCTTTAAGCTGCCACCTGCCCTAAATACCAATTAATTAACACAATTAAGTGGCTGTTATAGAGAGGTTTTACTGTATAAAGCCAAAAACTCGTATGTTCATATACAACTATAGAAATTCTGCTAATAAATCTTCAAGATGTGAATATTTCTTAAAATCAATATCTATAAGATAATGGATTAACAGAAAATTTTGCTTACCCAGAATCCCAAACAGAATTTTTTGTTTGTGTTCTACATCTTGAAACTTTTTCACGTTTCCATTATTCCTGTAGTATCCAGAATATATATAAGTTTCAAGCTGAGAACATATCCACATCCCCAGCAACCGAAAATTAAATTACTCTCCATGTCAGCTGCTGATTTAGTCTGGAAGCCAATACTCCAACCTGTTTATTAATTCTTAAAATTCACCATATGGTAATAAAGCTTATAGCAAACCTACCCCAGCAAATCGAAAGCCAGTTATCATGTTTATCTACAAATACATTTGCCCCATACATGTGGGTGCAGGTTGGGAAATATTGGTGTATTCCATGGGAATAGCGGAACATGTTCCACTTAGTACTCATAAGTCTAAATCAAGCATAATCCATCTCCATCAGAAGCAGAAGAGAATAGGCCAATCAATGGTTAGCAAAGGAAATTCATCAATTACACCTGAGAGCATTATAATTACCTGTTTTCATGTCAAGTTCATTTACTGAATCCTGTATTTCCCCTTGGATGAATTCCAAGACCATTACATGGCCCAAGGTGGGCAATTACTTCCCTCAAATGATCAGAGTTACCCTCATAATTGAACCATCGCAAGAAATTGTCATCAGCGTGATTTTGTCCATGCAACTACAAAATGTTATGTTACTGGATACAAACAAATGCAAAAGTTCAGAATTGCATGAGCATCAACCAAGGAAGGAATTACTAATCAGAGTTAAAAAGTCTGCAACTTTGGAAAGGAATACAGTCCTCTCTGGGATTTGAACAATCGGACCACTAAACTCTGGCCAAATTCTCTGGCTACAATAACAGACTCAGAACAATAGATAAAGGTGTTTATTCAAATATAGTAAAACCTCTCTATAAGAGCCACTAAATTACATAAAGTGTATTTGTTAAAAGCAGGTGGCTGCTTAAAGCAAGGTGAAAGTAAAACAGAATGCTCCTATAGGATCTGGTTTGTAAAGCTTCAAACAAATCAATTTGGCACTATTTTTTGAATGATATAGTTGCAAATAATGTAGACTCTGACCAAGCTGCTCCTCCTGGTGCAGTTGAATTTTGCCTAAATTTGTCTCTCCAAATACTTATTTACCAATCAAGGCCTTGTCAATCAATCTTATATTAGGATTCTGATTTCTGGCACAATTCTGAGCAGCAGAAGCAATCTGCATGAAGTGATATAACCTTTTGCACTCAATTAACCCTTTCCCTGTTGAATACATATATTCATTTAACCCTTTCCTCCATAAATACGCCTTTCTACGCCTCTGTAAAAGTCACTTCATGAAACCATTGTGATAAATGGAGCATTTGCTCCTATAGGAGCAAATGCTCTATTTATCACTGGTTTCAAACTACAAAATTCTAAAAATTTCCTTTTCTCTAGTTAATGCTCCTTTTTGGTAGATTCATTCATAGAGGTTTGGTCTAAAAATAGCCTATGGAGGAAATGTGCAAATACTTTTGGGTATTGGTAGAAACTGTACCATTTTATCTATTAGAATTTCAAAAGCAATCAAAGTAGATGCTGGTTGTATTGCTCCTATAGAAGCTATCTGATCTGGGTCTACTTTGTTTGCAAATGGGTGAAAAGGCATTTCTATATTATGAAGTAAAGGGTTGAATGAATATGATTCAGGCTACAGTTTCTATCATGGCCAAAAGTTCCTGTGATCATGGTTGTGTCATTATAAATAAAAAGGTTGTATGCCAGTCAAGGGATTAACTAATGAAAATACGGTTTACTAGAAAATACTAGTAGGTCATATGCAAATTACAATGTAACATAGTTTCTGATTGGTGGAAAACTAGAACAAAAGTGAAAATAGACAGCTAACCGCTGAAAAATAATGTAATTGATATACATGGTGTCATTATTTCTTTTATAAATATTCATGAAGTGAAGGGCTAAGTTACCACCGTAAGGTCATTGAAATGGCTGCTTCACTCAAGATAACTTATGAATTTTCCACAAAACAGATCTATCATCCTCGGCAGAATCCTAGAGATAATTTGAACAATTTCTATGCAGACAATTTAATCAGGAAACATTCCAGTATAATTTGAAATGTAAACTATGACCTACTTTGATCAATTTTATCAGATGAATGTTTCCTATAACCAGCGAAGAGACATCTTTTAACCCTTTTTTCCATAGATATGCCCTTTCAACACTTTTGCAAACAGAGTAGACCCAGATCAGATGGCTCCTGAAAGAGCGGTCTTTATCAGGGTCTGCTCTGTTTGATTATGGTTTAATAAACATGTACAATGTATGTATGATTCTACAGTTTTTGTCATGACCAAACTTTAGTGTGTATTCATATGCAATTATAAACAAGATGTGTTTGTAAAACACTATGCCCCCGATATGATCTTTGACGTTAATGTATGATCTTAACCTTAATAAGTCACCCCTAAAAATACGTTGCACATACATGCCGATACAAGTTTGAAGGATGTATGTTGAATGAGACAAACTATCGCCAATATAAATTTGACCCGTAATTTGACCTTTGATCTTGATGTATGACCTTGACCTTAATAAATCACCCCTAAAAATGTTTTCCTCCATATCTAAATTTGACCTGTAATTTGACCTTGATGTATACCTTGACCTTAATAAGTCACCCCTAAAAAGTTGCACATGCATGCCATGCTAGAAAGTATGTACGTGCAATGGCTACCAAATTATCGCCAACGTTGAGAACAAACTTCGTTTGAAGGCCTCAAGGTAGATTAGCCATTATGACTAATTGAGCTACTCTTGTTAAATAAAGTCTTTCAACCAACCAACAAACCAACCGACAGGGCAAAAACAATAACCCCCCCCCCCCCAAACACACACAATTTTGATGGGGGGGGGGGCCTGACCCCCTTTTTCTATTGAAATGTCCCTTAAATTTTACAAACGACCCTCAAAATAAAAGGGTCTGTTCTTTACTTAATAGAGAGAGGGTCAAGAAGACCCTCAAATTGGCCTTTTTTAAGGGGTCAAGGGAAAACCCTGCAATTTGGTCCCAGATAAAACAGGTCCTATAGGACAAAGTAGTCCCAGATAAAACAGCTCCTATAGGACAAAGCAGTCCCAGATTAAACAGTTACAAATTAGTCCCAGATAAAATAGCTCCTACTGGACAAAGTAGTCCCAGATAAAACAGTTCCAAACAAGTCAGCCCCAGATAAAATAGGTCCTATAGTAGTCCTGGATAAAACAGCTCCTATAGGACAAATTAGTCCCAGATAAAACAGCTCCAAACAAATTAGTCCCAGATGAAATAGCTCCTATTGGACAATGTAGTCCCAGATAAAACAGTTCCAAACAAATCAGTCCCAGATAAAACAGCTCCTATAGGATAAAGTAGTCCTAGATAAAATAGCTCCTATTGGACAAAGTAGACCCAGATAAAACGAATTACGGTCGTTTCGTCAAAATGCCAGTTCGTCAAAAAGGCGATATATAGTTTTGACGAAAGACGTTTCGTCAAAAAGGATATATTACCTGATATATATGAATAGTATTTCAATAAATCTGTTAAATGTATATGTTATTTTGGTGAATTCAGAAACCAGGAAAATTAACTGATCCCGAATTATATAGGGCTGTAAGTAATTCTCGAACAACAAACAGATTTTTTGCGTATGCGGAACTATCGAGTTTGGAAATGATAGGACAGCACTTAAAATTTGTAATATACAAATTATGAAGATGAATCTTGATACCGATTTGTTGATTAAAATGTTTAAAAGTTTTATCAATTTATATATGTAAAGCAAAAAACAAATATTAGTTACTCTATAAGTGTGCAAAAATTACACGTGTTAGTCTAATTGCTTTTTCACACCTACAAACCAATTAGCGACACGGGTTCGGCGGCATAAACTTTTATCAACACTTTGTTATTGTGTAATTAATGTTAATCCCCCTTCCTAATCAATCATCACCGCTAGTGAAACTGGTGCGTGATCACTTTAATAATGTGCCCTTTCCGGATTATGCAGAAAACTGACAAATGCCATCTTCTGCATGTATAATCACACTTCAAAAATGTATTAGCCTTCAGTTTCCTATGTAATTGTCCTCGGCAAAATGTCATAAGATAGCACGGAATGTCAAACAGTTCATGCAGATCTTATCTGGATCCAAACTATTTGCATCTGGAACTAAACTATTTGAAACAGTAATCACGAATTCGCCCGTATCATGCATAAAGTATACGGTACTGTCGCATTCTTCATAAATTAATTAATTCTGAGTTAATTAATCACTAAAAGCATTCAATTCTGATCCAGATCTCATTTAGACCCAAACTATTTGAAACAGTGATCACGAATTGACCCGTAGCGTGCATAAAGTATACGGTACTGTCGCATTCTTCACTATTTCTGAGTTAATTAATCACCACAAAGCATACAGTTCTGATCCAGATCTCATCTAGATCCAAACTAAGGTTAATAGATCTAATCATATAGGTTATTTCGCCAAACTGCCAGTTCGTCAAAAAGGGGATATATAAATCAATTTGCTATATAGTCCTTTTTGACGAAACGACAACCCCTTTTGTACTGTAAAACCTTTTTGACGAACTGGCAGTTTGACGAAACGACCGTCACCCGATAAAACAGCTCCAAACAAATTAGTCCCAGATAAAACAGCTCTCATAGGACTCGTCTGATCAGGTTTTGCTCCATTTGTTCATACAATGATAAAGTTCTGATTCTTGTATCTGAAATGAACATTTATGTAAGAAATAATGAGATTATGAATATTAATGAGATTAATTGTTATAGCAACATATGGACATAGAAACTTTTGGCCTTCTTACATTCAGAAATTGTTCAATGCATGAAAATGCGTTCAAATGAAGGAAAGGGTTAACTCTTTCCCTCATATAAATGCCTTTTCACACCTTTGCAAACAGAGTAGACCCAGAACAGACAGCTCCTATAGGAATTTTTGGCTAATGCAGAAACTGTAGAATTTCATAAGTAAAGACAGCAGATTCTAGTCAGACTCCATAAATACACCTTCCTACACCATTGCAAACGGAGTAGACCCAGATCAAATGGTTCCTATAAGAGCCATCTGATAAGCGTCTACTGCTTGCATAGGTGTAAAAAGGCATTTATACGAGGGAATTGATATTTTGGCAGACAAGCTAGATGAGGTCCAGATAAACAACAGCATATGTTATATAACCACATCACAAAACATCTTAGTCTTGGCAACTGCATCTATAGTGAACAAGTGTACTAGTAACCTAGTACACTCTAAACACTCCAAGCAATTGTTGATTGCAATATAACACATTACCCAGAGCTCCAGATAAGATGCGTAAATTAAAATATTTTCAAGTATAACTTCTTTATATCTCCATCAAACCCTATGTTGTGACCACTCTTTAGAATCGTCTCTTCGAGACGATTCTAAAGAGTGGTCACAACATAGGGTTTGGTGGAGAAATGACGATTTTAGAATTTGAGTACGCATCGTTATCTGTAGCTCTGATTACCTGATGAATATTTATGTAAGAAATAATGACAGCATAAATATTAATTAGATATATTTTTATATTGACATATGAACATGGGAATGTTTGGTTTGGTTTGATTTTTATCGGTTTTACGTCGTTTTATCAGTACATTTTGTATTTCAGTCATATCATGACGTCCAGCTAATAACTGATGGAGAAAGACCCCAGAAGTCCTTCCGTGCACAGAACAAATTGCATTGTTTCATGCACAGAAGATCCAAGTAGAATCACCGACCTACCGCAAGCCAGCTAGAAGGGGAATGTTTGGCTATGGCAGAAAATGTAGAATCAGGATATTATATATAATTCCGTAAGCAAACAGACCAGACTCTAATCATTAGATAGCTCCTATAGGAACTTGTCTGATTTGGGTCTGCTATGTTTGCCATGGTGTTATAAGGCTTACGTGGACAAAAAAGTTGCATTATTAAAAGAATGATAACGTCACATTATTGTGAACCAATTAAATAGTAAATAAATATTTGTGATTACTGAGGTACAGTAAAACCCCTCTAAACTGAAATTTTAGCAGAGAAAAAATATGATATTTTTAGGCAGGTGGCTGCTTCTGCATGTATTTCACCCATTAACCCATTCTCTCATAGACTATTTTTAGATACAACCTCTTTGAATAAATCTACCGAAAAGGAGCATTAACTAGAGGAAAGGAAAATTTTAGAATTTTGTAGTTTGAAACCATTGTGATAAATAGAGCATTTGCTCCTATAGGAGCATTAAAAGCTTATTAAAAGCTTTTAAACTATATCTTTTCATTAAAACTTAAAACTAAAATTTAAGCCTATCTAAACAGTTACATTAAAGGGTGAATTCTCATTCTTTGTTAGACAAATCCCTTTGAACTCATCAAATAGGTAGGCCAATTTATCACAATTGAGGGAGTGACCAATTAGGCCAAATTAGATTCAATTATCATGGCTGTAATGGTCAGATTCAATGAATTGACTCTCTAAACACACCCTGTCATATAAAAATTGTTCTGCTAGACAAATATTGCAGGTACATATGAGGTATGTTGTATCATCTGACTGAGAATATAACCTGCAACCTCTATAATGTAAATGAACATTCTACTGACTAAGTTATCTGCGCATAATGTTGTCACGTGCAAAATTAACTTAGATATATGCAGAATGTTTTTATTACAATGTTGTGGTGCAAATTGCAGGAAAAGACCTGTGGTTCAAGATACACACTGATGGATCCATTGGTAGCAGGCTAAAGGTTAATAACTCTTACATCTCTGCTCAAATTTGGATATGCTGCAAGTTGGACAACTTCTGACACATCATACTTTTAAGAAACTTAACCCTTCGCTTGCTATTCACATCAATATATCTACATGTAAATAGTGAAGACCCAGATGAGACAGCTCCTGCAGGAGCCGTCTCATCAGGGTCTGCACTATTTACAAGTTGATTGTGCAACCAGTGCACTCCACAGCAGTGATATACTTGTACAGCGAAATACTTGTTCACAGTGAAGATATATGTAATTAAACAACAGGGCATGGGTAAAGAAGGAGAAATGTATTTTAAAATTCAGCAAGAGTAGGATTAATAAGACACAATAAGGGCTAAATAGTACAATGAATATGTACAGTAAAACCTCTCTAAACTGGACATTCTATTTAGTATAAATATCGGTATTGGAGACAGATGGGAGCTTTCTGCATGACTTTCACACTGCATTAAGCTGACACCTGCCTAAAAGTATCTAAATTCTTCTCTACAAGAATTCCAGTTTAGAGGTTTTTTTTACTGTACTTGGTCTTAACTCTTTACTCAATAAATACGTCTTTCTACACCTTTGCAAACAGGGAAGAGCTCTGGGTCTGCTCTGTTTGCTTAAGGAATAATATAGATCAGATTCTTCAGTGTATACTTTGGCAAAAAAAATTCATGCGTTGATATTATACCATCTAAAAAATTAATCTAATTAATGTTCATGGTGCCATCATTTTTTGACGAAAATAATTATTCTGGTTTAGTGGGGTTTTGCTGTATTTGGTCTTAAACTTCAACTGCCACAGCCATTATCTCCGTCAACATGATAATTAGGCAGCTATTTGACAGAGTTCCAAGAGGCCCGCTTGATTTGTTTCAATCACTGTTTATCAGTAAACACACCACCCCGGAGACTTTCCAATCTTTGCTCAGCAACAAAAACAAAAGCTCGAGCTCCCTATCTGTAAATCTCCGCCACTTTGGGACTGGCGATTTAAGATAACTGGCAGACTGACTGATGGACTGATTGAAGCTGTTAAGCTTATCAGCAACAGAGGAGAGTCCCTTGCAGAAAAATTCCAAACTGTTCTGCTGTTAATCACAGACATCATTGTACTAGAACTCAATGGAGTCTCCACTGTTCTCTCCACTCCATCATAAACCTTGTTGATACTTAACCCTTTCCTTCATAAATACGCCTTTCTATGCCTCTGTAATAGTCACTTCTTGAAACCATTATGATATATAGAGCATTAGGAGCAAATGCTCTATTTATCACAATGGTTTCAGAACTACACAATTCTAAATTTTTCCTTTTCTCCAGTTAACACTCCTTTTCGGTAGGTTTATTCAAAGAGGTTGAGTCTAAAAATAGCCTATGAGGTAATGGGTTCATAACTTTGTCCTTCCAATTTTTCAAATTCTAAGTTACCCTGATTACCCTAAGTACCTAGACAAATGGTGCAGACAGCGATCAGGGTCTACACTATTTGCAACTATGTCAGTCAGCAATCAGGGTCTACACTATTTGCAACTATGTCAGTCAGCGATCAGGGTCTACACTATTTGCAACTATGTCAGTCTGTTTTAAAGTTATCAAAATGGTACAAACTTGATTTATGCAGCTTTTCAAATTGGTGGTGACAGGAAACTGGTGGAGACAGGAGATTGGCTGTCTGAATACTTTGGGTACTCATCTTCATTTGCATAAATCTTCAGCTACAGTGTTAACCTTTAACCTGCTGTAAAAAAATGTCTGCTAAAACTCCAATCTGTTCACCTATTCCCTCATAGGCTATTTTTAGATCCAACCTCTTTGAATAAATCAACCGAAAAGGAGCTTTAACTAGAGAAAAGGAATTTTTTTTTAGAATTTTGTAGTTTGAAACCATTGTGATAAATAGAGCATTTGCTCCTATAGGAGCAAATGCTCTATTTATCACAATGGTTTCAAGAAGTGACTAATACAGAGGTGTAGAAAGGCGTATTTATGGAGGAAAGGGTTAATCCTTCCCATGTTGAATATTTGTGTAAGAAATGATGACATCATGAATATTCATTAGCTGAATTTCTAAATTGACATGAACACAAGATTTTTTGGTATTGGTAGAAACTGTAGAGTAAGATCTATTATAATTTCAATGGCAAATTAAGCAGACAGGAGCTGTCTGATCTTGGTCTACTCTGTTTGCAAAGATGTGAAAAAGCATTTATATGATGGAAATGGATAACTTTTCACTTCTGATTCATTCCTCCCTGTTAACCACCACTAACCCTCTCCCTGTTAACCCTTTCCCTGTTAACCCTTTCCCTGTTAACTCTTTCCCTGTTAACCCTCTCCCTGTTAACCCTCTCCCTGTTAACTCTTTCCCTGTTAACCCTCTCCCTGTTAACCCTCTCCCTGTTAACCCTTTCCCTGTTAACCCTTTCCCTGTTAACCCTTTCCCTGTTAACCTTCTCCCTGTTAACCCTTTCACTGTTAACCCTCTCCCTGTTAACTCTTTCCCTGTTAACCCTCTCCCTGTTAACCCTCTCCCTGTTAACCCTTTCCCTGTTAACATTCTCCCTGTTAACCCTCTCCCTGTTAACCTTCTCCCTGTTAACTCTTTCCCTGTTAACCCTCTCCCTGTTAACCTTCTCCCTGTTAACCCTCTCCCTGTTAACCCTCTCCCTGTTAACCCTTTCCCTGTTAACCCTTTCCCTGTTAACCCTTTCCCTGTTAACCCTTTCCCTGTTAACCCTTTCCCTGTTAACCCTCTCCCTGTTAACCCTCTCCCTGTTAACCTTCTCCCTGTTAACCCTCTCCCTGTTAACCCTCTCCCTGTTAACCTTCTCCCTGTTAACCCTCTCCCTGTTAACCCTCTCCCTGTTAACCCTTTCCCTGTTAACTCTTTCCCTGTTAACCCTTTCCCTGTTAACCCTCTCCCTGTTAACTCTTTCCCTGTTAACCCTCTCCCTGTTAACCTTTTCCCTATTAACCTTCTCCCTGTTAACCCTTTCCCTGTTAACCCTCTCCCTGTTAACCCTTTCCCTGTTCTATGTTTACTCCAAATTTCAATACCTACTAAATAATCATGGACAAAATACAATCATGTAGTTACAATGAAATATTAAGATGGAACATTGCAGCCATTTTAGAAAGTAAAGAAACGGATCTTTCAAATTCCATTAGCAATGAGAGTAGACCCAGATCAGACAGCTCCTAAAGGAGCCATCTGATCTGGGTCTACTTTGTTTGCAAATGTGTTAAAACATGTTTATATGAAGGAAAGGGTTAAAAGATTTACAGTAAAAAGACAAAAACACAATCATAACGACCATCACAATTACAAATGGAATTGCACTACTCCTCTTGACAGAATGTATTATTTTAAAGCAATTTATCAATTTCCCAGGGCTACCAATTCATGTAAAACCTGCAAGTTATTCATTTAAACCTTATGATTGTCATTAGCAAATAAAGAAAAAACTATCTTCAACTTCAATTCTAAAAACACACTTTTCTTTGAATTCTGTCTAAAAAACACTTTCAAAGTGTCACACAGTATGTATCCTGATGAGACGTTGAGTTACTCAGCATCACATCTAGATCCAGACTATTTGCAAATATTATCATGAGTTCGCCAGTAGAATGCTGAAGGTTACCGCAAGAAATGAAGTATGATGTATTACAAACACTACACAGATTTCATCTTGTCATATTATGCATGTATATAGGATCAGACATGTAAATAAGGAGCTGTCAATGTATAACATACAGTTGAACTCCTATATCTCAAACTCTGGTAACTTGAACATTGAAATAACTCAAAACAAAAGTTTGATCCTTCCAGAATCTACAATACTGAATTGTTCTAAAATGCATCGTTACGCATATCTAAGAATCACAATGCAGGTCTAAAGTAATGCTGAAAACTCATACAGTAGCTTTCTGCATTACTTTAGACCTGCATTAAGCTGTGAACTTTAGAAACTGTTCAGATTAATCATTAGAAATCAGATGACACAAACTTCTGTTATTTCGAAGTAATTTGTATCTATCTATCTATCATAATGGCACATGAATACTGGAAATATTGACCATGACAGAAACTGCAAAATCAGATTCATGTTATCCCATTAGTAAACAGAGCTGACCCTGATCAGAAATCTCTTACAGCACCAGTCTGATCTGGGTCTGCTCTGTTTGCAAACGTGTTAAAATGAGAAGTACAAGATTAACATAGTTTGGTTTTGGTTTTTATCGGGTTTTACATCGCTTTAACAGTATTTCAGTCACATCACGACGTCCAGCTAATTACAGGTGGAAGACCCCAGCGGCTCTTCTGTGCACGGAACGCATTGCATTGTTTCGTGCATAGAAGAATATCCAGGTAGAACCACCGACCTACCGCAAGTCAGCTGAAAGGCTTCCTCACGTGCAAAATCCAAATGCCCAGACCGGGATTCGAACCCACAGTGGTGAGGGGCTAAGCGATTGTCAGTCGAAGACCATAACCACTCGGCCACGGCCCCATAGAATGAAGACTTTTATTGTATCTACATTCTATGAGGTAAATTCATGATAACCTTTGAAAACAATCTATGAGCGAACAGTTTCAATTAACCTTTACTCCATGAATAGCCATGTAAGATAATTATAATGACATCATAAAAATCAATTAGGTTAATTGTTATAATAGCACAGCACATGGACAGGAGAAGGTTTGGCCAAGGCAGAAACTGTAATATCAGATTTATATTATATCATGAGCAAACAGAGCAGACCAAGATCAGACAGCTCCTAAAGGAGCCATCTGATCAGGGTCTGCTCTGTTTGCAAAGGCGTAGAAAGGGTTCAGTACAGACACAAACTAACCATTTGAATGCGAGACACACATGCACTGTTATTTGAATACAATGCAAACAAAGATCTGAGGATTCCTAGAGGAACCATCTGATCTGGGTCTGCACGGTTTGTCATTCAAAATCGTCTAGCAAGTTTATGACTTTCATTCTAAATGGAATCTGTAGTTAAACACTGACTTGCCATTCCTCTTTGAAAATTCTGAAAGGGCAAACTTGGCATCTCAGCAGGATCAACACTATTAGACACTTTTCTAAAGGAACCTGAAAATACTAGAAATGTGGCCATAAGACACTAAACTTTTTTTCCACTAAGCTATGGTAAAACTACCTCTGTTGTTACTGAGTGTATAGTCAAGGGACGTCCTACAAAATTTATTGACTCTGTAAAATACATTTAGATTTATGCTTGAAACAAAAAACTGTGATGGACAGACAGATAAATGGACCGATGAACAGACTTCAATTTGTTAGATGAGATTGCATAACTTTTCAATACATCTAACGCTAGGGATAGGGAGATCGAAAATAACTATCTATCAATAGCAGCTTTGATGTTACATAAAACGAGCATAACACTGGAATAAAAATCATATGTCTTGGCAACCTATGCCAACTTATTTTGCACTCTGATTTATATAGCATATGCTGCCTCCATTTCAACTCCCGATTAATCTGCAATATCCAAGATAATTAGGCATAACCTTAGGAACATGTTCTTGAATTCTGAATGATCAGTCAAGAATCAAACCAAGTGTGAGGCTTAGATGTTGAGTTAACCCTTTCCCTGTTAAATATTCATGTAAGAAATACTAAAATCATATTTATCAGACTGATTCTTATAATAGTATATATAAAGGCATGAATTTTTAGCCATGTCAGAAATTGCAGAATCAGATCTACATTATCCCATAAGCAAACAGAGCAGATCCAGATCAGACAGCTCCTGTAGGAGCCATCTGATCTGGGTCTACTCTGTTTGCAAAGGCTGAAAAGAGGTTTATATTAAGGACAGGGTTATTTATATCCTAAATACTGACTTTATTTATAGGACAGACCATGACCAGATGGCTCCAACAGAAGCCATCTCAATGGGGTCTACTCTGTATGTAAAGGTGCCAAAGGTTGTCTGCTTAAGGAAAAGGCTAAAACCTGATTGAAGCACTCCATCTTTTCTGAAGTAAAAACTCACACTATATATCCAATGATAAAATCATAGAATTTTTTTTTTTCAAACCAAGAAACTGCAAAGTAGATATAATGGTTTCCTGCATGATCACTGTACAGTACATATATTCATGCTTCTTGCATAACAAATGCTTAGCTTTCACAAGTGATAATACTTTTATAATTTATGTATGGTATATTTCAAAAGGTATAAAATATATGCTTTGCATTTTTACTTACAAGAAGCAATTTATGAGGTAGGTATGGCTTTTGCACAATGTAAATATGTATACTTATTGCATAAGGTGTAATTTAGTCTTATATGGAAGGTAGGAATCTAACAAATTGTATCACAGTAAGTGACTATTTTTTGGTTAGCCCATTCCCTGTTGAATATTCATGTAACAAATAATGAGACCATGAATATTTATTAGCTGAATTTTTTAATGACATATGTACACAAGACTTTGGTATCCAGGTAGAAACTACACTCAGACACCTATTATAATTTCCATTAGCAAACAGAGAAGACCCTGATCAGATGGCTCCTACAGGAGCCATCTGATCCGGGTCTACTCTGTTTTCTAAGACATGGAAAGGCTTGGTATGAAGGAATTGTTAGATACATGTAAAGGGGTCTGTAAAAACAGGTGGTTGCTAAATTCAGGTAACAACTAATGCAGAAAGCTCCATTGAGAATTTTCTGCATTACTTTCATCCTGCATTAAGCTACCACCTTTCTTAAATACCCTGGATTAGAATTTTAAAATTCGCTTAAGAAAGGCTTTGTTGTATATGGACTTTAATTTCAGGGTGAATGGTTTTGATGAATGAGTGTGTTCTGGTTTTGACTAATCAGCTGGGCCTATAATCTTATCTTTTGTGCTTGTCTGCTTCTTCCTAACCCAGGAGAGTGCTGGTTGTTTCTTGTCTGAGATTCAGTGGAGGGGAAATTAATTCTTTACCCCATAGATATGCCTTTAACGCCTTTGAAATCAAGAGTAGACCAAGATCAGATGGCTCCTATAGAAGCCGCCTGATCACTGTCAGCTCTGTTTGCTTATGGAATTATATAAGACGTGATTCTACAGTTTCTGCCAAGGTAAAAAGATCACCTGTTCATGTACCATTATAAAAATTCAGCTAATAAATATTTGTGATGAATATTTATTACGTACATGAATATTGAACAGATGAAGAAGGGTTAAGCAGTTTTAATCTTACTCTACAAAGGACCAACCTTTTTTACATATAAACTGCAAGCAGAACAGCCCCAGATCAGACAGCTCCTGTAGGCTCATTTTCATTTTACAACCCTGAAATTTTGAACAAATCTCACAGGAAGAGAACTACAGTAAAACCCCTCTAATGCGACCACTTAATGAATGAACATGGGTGTTTTTATAAGCAGGTGGTTGCTTAATGCAGGGCAAAAGTAATGCAGAAAGCTTCTCTAGGAGCTTTCTGCATTACTTTTGTCCTGCATTAAGCTACCACCTGCAACTAGCACACAGAATTATATATTTTAGGTGGTCGCATTAGATGGGTTTTACTGTATTTCTTTTAAGGATCAAAATGTGATAACGTTTGCATATATAGAGATTTTTGCTTTTGCAATCTGATAATTTTTTATGAAAATATCATCAGTGATAACTGAAACAGTTGACAACTTTTGAGAAAGTCCAATACAATTAAACCATTTCTAGTGATCTTGTTTTAAAATACATTTCTCCTTCTTTACCCATGCCCTGTTGTATAATTACATATATCTTCACTGTGTACAAGTATTTCGCTGTGCAATCAATGCTGTGGAGTGCACTGGTTGCACAATCACCTTGTAAATAGTGCAGACCCTGATGAGACAGCTCCTGCAGGAGCTGTCTCATCTGGGTCTTCACTATTTACAGGTAGATATATTGATGTGAATAGCAAGACGTGTCACGGTGAATAGCAAGCGAAGGGTTAAACCGTTTCTAGTGATCTTGTTTTAGTTTTCTCCTGTATTGTATACTGTTTTATCAATAGTATAACCGGCCTTCAGAAACATTCAATTTTATTTTATTATTGCTGCTGCTTGCATATTAACTAGAGAATTTCTGCACGGCCATGGTGGAGGTTGAAGAATCATATCTATATTATCTCATAAGCAAACAGAGCAGACCCTTATCATCTGATCTGGGTCTACTCTAGGCAGTTCTATAAGATAAAGGCATAATGGTAGGCCAGTTGCCAAAAGCCTTACCTACCTGGCCACTTAATCACCTGCAGTACTTAGAACATAGAACAGTTATGCTGGTATCAAGTTCTATAAACTTTTATCTAACACCATTTGTAAGTTTTTTCATGCAACTGATATCTACTACCACTTAACTCTTTGCACGCTAGCGGTGAAACAGTGATTACCTATGCAAACAGTTTGGATCCAGATGAGACGCCGCATAATGCGGCGTCTCATCAGGATCCAAACTGTTTGTCATCTTGATAATATTTTTGCAAAGAAATTAGAGAAAAGTTACTTTAAGAATTGAAGCAGACGACAATTGTTGCAGACGAAAAATTACTTAGCGTGCAAAGAGTTAATTCTTTGCAAGCCAAGAAACTGCTGTCTGTAAATATAACTATCTGCTGGCACAATTCTCAATGTTGTATTTTTCTTTTTTCTATTTTTCTTTTTTATAATTCTCCACAAAAATGCAGTGACAGGGTTAAATGGTTTGGATCCCGATGAGGTGTCCGAGTTACAAGTCGTCTCATCTGGATCTAAATGGTTTGGAAAAGGTAATTGAGTTAGATGCTAGCCTGCAGGGAGTTTATGAGTTTGCTTTACCCACTCAGAAAAAAAAGCGAAAACGGCAGAATTCCTTCACTTATCAAAGATAATCGTCATCATCAGAACAGCCCCCAGGTGAGCTTTCTACAATAAACATTCAGCTATGCCATTAAGAACAGTACCTGCAGGCCTTTGCATGAAGTGTAGACATAGATCACCAATGAACCTCTCTCTTAACCCTTTACTAATTAAATATTCATATAAGAATTAATGACACCATTACTCCTTTCCCTGTTCAATATTCATGTAAGAAATCATGACATCATGAGTATTTATTAGCTCAATTTTTATAATGTCAAATTTTCAAGGAAACATTTTGTTTTAACAAAAACTGTAGAATAAAACTGTAGAATCTATGTCATATTAAAAGCAAACAAAGTAGACCCTGGTCAGAGGGTTCCTATAGGAGTCATCTGATCTGGGTCTACTCTGTTTGTAAATGTGTGAAAAGGTATTTATGAGGGAAATGGTTAATATTAATTAGATTGTTTTTATAAGGGCATAATTATGTACACATGACAATTTGGCACAGGAAGATTCTACCGAGTCAGATTTTTATCATGTCATATTATGTAAACAGAGAAAACCCAGATCAGGCAGCCCCAATACTAACGGTCCGATCTGGGTCTAGTCTCTTTGCAAATCTGTGAAAAGTGTTTATAATGAAGGAAAGGGTTTCAGCATTCTGACATCCAATCTCCCCTCTCCATCAGTTCATAATGTTGAATTATCCAATTTGTCATCAATTTGATAATTTTATATCAAACTGACACTGTTTCATACTCGGGCACCATTTTGTGAAAGAAGTTGAAGAAACATATATTTTAGAATTGCTGTAGAGGACAAGTTCTGCAGATGGAAGTTACTTAGTTATGCTAAACTTGTCTTGCATACAGATGAGATACCGTAATCCTAACCCTCTGTAAGTGAGATGGGTACCCTATACTTATCCTGTAGGGTACCCTAAGCATTTGGACAGATAGTGCAGACAAAGATCAATCTGCTCCTAAAGGAGCATTTGAGCATGGGCAGATTGGGTGTTAGAATATTTAAAGTGAATATGGTAGTTTAAAAAGGTCAAAGAAATGCAGTCAATAATTATTCATGAAATGACAGATTTTTGCAAAATTATCCAAGAGTTAAGGGGTTAATTGACGAATTAACACATTTAACATATTCAGAAAAACAAATTTGTCATCCTGTTTCATTCAAATTGCAAAATTTGTTTTTAAAATTATGCCCAAACATAATTGAAAGCAGTTCAATAACACACTTCCTGCAAATTAACATAGATGCCTGCTGGCAATCTATCACAAAAATGTTTGGCAATTGGAAGCAGTTTCTCAACAATTCGATCAACAACATCGTTGATTTTGTGATAATCTTTGCGAACATTTCTGGATCAAACCAGACTTAAATAACTCTCCCACATCTCATAAAGATCTAAATTGTTACTGATACTGTTTCTGAATCAATTATTTTAAGAAATGAAGCAGTTCACAATTCTGCAGATGAAAACTCATTATGGGAACCTTGGCATTTTATCAAATATTTGCTACCGACCATTTCAACGTAAGACACTTTTCATTGAAATTTCACTGTAAGGTTCATTAACCCTTCAAGCAGCAAATAAGTGTTATTCCATTACCTGACACAAGTCCTCTTTCTGATGTCCTATGTAGACAGACTAGATCCAGATCAATATTTCCAGTACAAGCCATCTGATCAGGGTTTGCTCTGTTTTCTCAAGGCAAAATCCGATTCTACAGTTAGTCATAGCAAAATTTCCAGTGTAAATATGTCATTGTAAAAATTCATCAAATTGATATCATGATGTCATCATTTCCTATGTCAATATTTATCATGTAAAGGTAGATCTAGATCAGTATTCTAGGGCTAACCCTAATCCTGCCAAACACGATGACTTAGTCACATTTGCAAATAGTCCATATCCAGTTGAGATGCTAATTAACCCTTTCCTCCATAAATACGCCTTTCTACACCTCTGTAAGAGTCACTTCTTGAAACCATTGTGATAAATATTTATATTTATCTATTTATCACAATGATTTCAGAACTACAAATTCTAAAAAAATTCCTTTCTCTAGTTAATGCTCCTTTTCGGTAGATTTATTCAAAGAGGTTGGATCTAAAAATAGCCTATGAGGTAATGGGTTAACTCTCATCAAGATCCAAGCTGTTTGACACTCTGTCTGTAGTTTCTCAAAATTTTGAAAGTTTCGCAAATTAGTTAATCTTTCTCATATCAGAGCAGACATTATTTTTTTCAGCTGGATATGGGTTAATATAGATCCATTGAATCTTAACCCTTAACTCCATGAATATTCATGTAAGACATAATGACATCACGAATATTAATTACATTACTATAATAGCACATGAACACAGGAATCTTTGGCCATGCATGAGGGAAGCTGCAGATGCATATCTATATTATATCATAAGCAAACAAAGCAGACCCTGATCAGACGGCTACTACAGGAGTCATCTGATCTAGGTCTACTCTGTTTGCAAAGGCACAGAAAGGCGGATTTACAGAGTAAAGAGTTAAAAACAAGAGTGTTCACAGGAACATATGCGTCATCTATCTGCTGGGAGAAGCGTTAGTAAAAAAAAAGTGTTACGGACTGACAGACAGATGGACGCACAAACAGACAGACAGCAGAAAAGTGATCCCTCAAAGTGACACACTGCCTCTCAGCAGGTGACACAAAAACCATGCAGAAATTGAGAATAAAAGCAGACTGCAATTGTTTTGGCATTTGATCAAACATTTGCCACAGACCATTTCAACACAAGAAACATTTTCATCTGAAGCAGAGGTTCATTGAAAATCTCAATATAGATTTGATGGGTTACCAGACAAAAATAATCACAATGCGTGAAGACTGGCATTTCCATGTTTTGAATCTTGCTAGTTTCAACTTTGGTACATTAGAAACTTTCAATTGGACAAGCAAAATGCCGGTCTAAACTTGGATCTAAACTACTTACAAAATCAGCCATAACTATTGACAATGCGTTTTATGAATGTATCGTTATTAATGCCAATGTTTGCATAAAATCAGGATTAGAATCAAAACTATTTGAGACATGATGTGTTTTTATGAAACTCCTGAGAAAATTTGCAGCAAAGTGAAAATTACAACTTTTTGTGAAGGAAATTGTCCAAACAGCAGCTGAAAATAAACCCTTTCAATGGTGTATTATCAGAGGGGAACAGCCAATCAATGTTTAATTATAGTCCCCTCAGTATATGAATGGCTTCAAATTGCAAGAAGCTTTTGCATGACAAATGGTGCAGACCCTGATCAGCGGGCTTCTCGGATCTGGGTCTACACTGTTTGCATTTTTCGATAGTGCATACCTGTCTGCAATCAAAGGGTTAAACTTTACCCTTTTGATTCCTGTAATAACATATTAAAATACACCAGGCGGTGATACTCTTTGAACTGAATGACCAGGTCAATTTCACATTAAAACCACAAAGGATATTGACCTCAATGAAATGAAAATGCCAGGATGGTAGATTAGGCCGACTTCATGGAAGATTTACTGAAAAGAAAAAGCCATCAAATTTCTAAAACACCCCGAGCTATTCTTGATGGCTGACCAAGCTGCCTTTATATGGCTTTATTAAAACCCAATTTGGCTTAAAAATGAACTTAACACAGATGCTAATTGGTCACAACCAGCTATTCTCTCATAAAGAGACTCAACCATTTTAATGTTGCTTTAGGCCATCTGACCATCTTATTCTTCTACAGTAAAACCTCTCTATAACGGCCACTAAATTGTATCAAGTATTTTGTGTTAAAGGCAGGTGGCTGCTTAAAGCAAGGTGGAAGTAAAACAGAACGCTCCCATAAGAGTGTTCTGTTTTACATTCAACTTGCTTTAAGCAGCCACCTGCCCTAAATAACAAATAATTAACACAATTTAGTGGCCGTTATAAAGAGGTAATTTACTCTATTTATGAGGTCAGTGTTCATATGACTAAAATTTGTAAACAGTTTGGATCCAGGTTACATAAACAAAAATACTGCATCACATCAGAATCCAAGTGGTTCGTCCATGTCTAAAAAACAACAACAACAAGATCAATACAGCATAACCCTTTCCCCCCATACACTGTTTTTAGACCCAACCTCTTTGAATAAATCTACTGAAAAAGGAGCATTTACTGGAGAAAAGGAAAAGTTAAGAATTTTGTAGTTTGAAACCATTGTGATAAATAGAGCAGGAGCAAATGCTCTATTTATCACAATGGTTTCAATAGGTAATTTTTACAGAGGCGTAGAAAGGCGAATTAATGGAGGAAAGGGTTAAAGAGAAGTTTTTTTGCAACCCTTTTTGAAAATGCCTAAAAATTACATAAATCATTGGAAGAGGACAAAACATTTAACATGTGTTCGATATCAAGCCTCCAATGTTATTTGCTGATATATTCAGATGAACAGATATGGAACAATTTATATAAACTCCCAGTTTTTTTTTCAATAATTGAGTGGAACCAAAATTTAATGAGTATTCGATAGTCCAAATTTTCTGAAGTGTTGGGTGAAATTTTAAAGTTGACTTACTCTTACCATTGTTTTACTTTGCTTTGATCAGCTGTAAATACTTTAAACTGTAACATTCTATCATTAAATTTGATTACAAACTAAAAAAAACCCATGCATTTCTATGTCTTTGCAAACAGAGTAGACCCAGATCAGACAGCTCCTGTAGGACCTGTATTATTATTTGGGTTTGCTCTGTTTGCTCATGATATATTATAGATGCAATTCTTGCTTCTGCTATGGCCATACTTCCGTGTGTCCATGTGCTATTATAACAATTAACTCTTTCCCTCATATAAACGTCTTTTCACGCATTTGCAAACAGAGTAGACCCAGATCAGACGGCTCCTAGAGGAGCCGTCCGATCAGGGTCTGCTCTGTTTGCTAATAGAACTTGATAGATCTGTTTCTTTACTTTCTAAAATGTCTACAGTGTTCCCCCTTCCATATTTCTAAAATGTCTACAGTGTTCCCCCTTCCATATTTCTTTGTAACTATTTTTTCAGTGAATATTCAGTAGGTATTAAAATTTGGAGTAAACATAGAACAGGGAAAGGATTAATCTAATTAACATTAATGATGTCATTATTTCTTTCATGGATATTCATGGAGTAAGGGGTTAAAAGGTGTATCTATGAAAAATAAAGGGTTAAACAGAATGCAATGGTCGTGCACAATACTGGTCAGTCTGTATGCAGTTAACAAAGCCAGTCTTCAGACCAAGTTTTTTGCATTGTGAGGTAAAGTGTTTCATAAACAATTTAAGACATCTCTTGCTGAGTTAACCATAGTCCATTAGCAAAGTGGCAGGTACATGTTAAATTGCCTCTTGACCAGGTTACCGTTTTCATGACAAGATGGCCTCCTCTACCTAACCCTTTATATGGTAGAGAAGCCTTATAATGCATCTTCAAACAGAACAGACCTAGATCAGATGGATCCTGAAGAAGCCATTTGATCAGGGTATGTTCTGTTTGCTTATAAAAGTAATATAGACCTGAATCTACAGTTTTTTACCATGGCCAAAAATATATGTGTTCATATGACATTATAAAAGAATCTAATTCATATAAAATTTTATAGTCATTATTTCTTACTTGAATATTCAACAGGTAAAGGGTTAACAAAAAGTTCAACTGTAACTAAAGTCTCATCATAATCTGGTGTGGGAACTAGAGTTATCCAGTAAAATACATCCCATTATTAAATTAACCAATAGCCTCATTACAGAGGTCAACTTAACATTCTGCGGCCATACTGGGCAAATGAGGTGGGCTAAATGACCAGTTCATCGACAAAATAGAAAAAAAATTGTGGCCAAAATCAAGAACAGACACCATTATCCAAATGACCACTTTAGCTTGGCCAGTCACTCAGTAGAGGCCAAATCATTAAAATGTTCCCTTTAGAACCCTTCACTCCATGAATATTCAATTAGAAAAAATGACATCATGAACATTACCATAGTTATTTTATCTTTCATAATGACACATGAAAATGGGATTGTTTGGCCATGGCATAAACTGTCAAATCATATCTTTATTATTTCAAAAGCAAACAGAACATACCCTAATCAGATGGCTCCTAAAGGAGTCATCTATTTTGGGTCTACTCTGTTTACAAAGGCATAGAAAGACATATTATGGAGTATAGGGTTAATTTAAGAGGTATATATATATATAAGAAGTGAAAACCAGAATTATCACTAAAGGTGATTGAATACTCTCGCTCAGCTGCCTTGATCGCAAATCAAACTAGTGGCCTAGTTTTTGATCTCACGTGACCAATTTTCGATCTTGTCCAAAATTTTATCAAGACATAATCATTCTAACCAAGTTTCATGAAAATTGGACAAAAAATGTGACCACTAGAGTGGTCACAAGGTTTTTCTTCTGTTTGGCCTAGTGACCTAGTTTTTGACCCAACATGACCCACTTTCA
Organism: Azorinus chamasolen; assembly: GCA_963576725.1. Classification (NCBI taxonomy): domain Eukaryota; kingdom Metazoa; phylum Mollusca; class Bivalvia; order Cardiida; family Solecurtidae; genus Azorinus; species Azorinus chamasolen. The sequence goes on from OY755245.1 coordinate 6,014,223, forward strand.
AATTCATTCGAGATTTTATCAAAACAATTATTCTGATAAAATTTCATGAAGATTAGGCTACAAATGCGACCTCTAGAATGTTCACAAGGTTTTTCACTATTTGACATAGTGACCTAGTTTTTATTCCCACATAACCCACTTTCAACCCCTCTTGTGATTTTATTAAAATTATCTTTCTGACCAAGTTTCATGAAGATTAGGCTGAAATTGTGACCTCTAGACTGTTCACAAGGTTTTCCTACTATTTGACCTTGACCTAGTTTTTCACCAAACATGACTCACTTTCAAACTCTTCCGGGATTTCATTAAAACAATCATTCTGCATGACCACATTTCATGAAGATTGGGCTGAAAATGTGACCTATAGAGTGTTTACAAGGTTTTCCTACTATTTGACCTAGTTTTTGACCCCATGTGACCCACTTTCAAATCCATCCGAAATTTTATCAAGACAATCATTCTGACCAAGTTTCATGAAGATTGTACTAAAATTGTGACCACTACAGTGCTCACTGTGCCAGGTTGTGCCACGGACAGACAGACACACTGACACACTAAGGGACTATTCTAAAGAGTGGTCACAACACAGGGTTTGGTGGAGAAATGACCATTTTAATATTTGAATATATATGCAACTGGGAAAAGTTGTATTTTTCATAATCTAAAGTTTATTCTTACACAAGTTTGTTTTAAATTTGTCATTTCACAGAAACAGATATTAACCCTTTTCCCCATAATATTAATGCAAGAATTTATTTATGTATTTATGGAGTACATGGTTAAAAAATGTTGATATGAGATCAAATATTCTGAAAGTCACCGGGAATTAGAAACAAAGACCAAATTACATGACATTGTAGTTGTCAGAGCTACAAAGAAAGGTGCGTACCCAAATACTGAAATTGTCATTTCACCACCAAACCCTATACTGTGGCCACTCTTTAGAATCGTCTCGATTCTAAAGAGTGATCACAGTATAAGGCTTGAGGGAGAAATAAAGGAGTTATTCTTGAAAATGCTTAAATTTATGCATCTTATCTGGACCTCTGGTTGTTCATCTGTATTCTGACTGCAAGTTTTAACCCTTTCCTCAATAAATACGCCTTTCTACGCCTCTGTAAAAGTAACTTAATGAAACCATTGTGATAAATAGAGCATTTGCTCCTATAGGAGCAAATGCTCTATTTATCACAATGGTTTCAAACTACAAAATTCTAAAAATTCACTTTTCTCTAGTAAATGCTCCTTTTTGGTAGATTCATTCAAAGATGTTGGGTCTAAAAACAGCCTATGGAGGAATGGGTTAAAACATATGGCAATCAAATACATAGAGAGTTGAAGTAGAGGACTATGTTAACCCTTTGCTTCATATAAAAGCCTTTCCACGCATTTGCTAAAAGTGTAGACCCTGATCAGACGGCTGCTATAAGAGTCGTCTGATCAGGGTCTGCTCTGTTTGCTTTTGACATGATATAGATCTCATTCTTTAACTTTTGTCAAAGCAAAATATTCTCTTGAAAAGTTCACATTATAAAAATTCAGCTAATAAATATTCATGTCATTACATTCTACATGAATATTGAACAGGTAAAGGGTTAACCCTTTCCCTAATATAAACGTGTTTTCACGCATTTGCAAACAGAGTAGACCCAGATCAGACGGCTCCTAGAGGAGCCGTCTGATCTGGGTCTGCTCTGTTTGCTAGTGGAATTTGAAAGATCTGTTTCTTTATTTTCTAAAATGGCTACAATGTACCACCTTGCATATTTCAATATAACTATTTTGTCCATGAATATTCAGTAGGTATTGAAATTTGAAAATTAACATAGAACAGGTAAAGGGTTAAAGACAGAAGGTATTTAGTGTTCAAACAGTTAAAAGCTGCATTTTGGACAGCGGTCATATTCACTAAACATCAATCATATCATCAGCAGCCATCAGGCTTTGCATGGTCATCCACCAAGACTTATTGTTGACCGGACAATGGGCGTTCCCAATGGTTTCTTGATTTATGGCAAGATAATTAGCCCAGCATGCACAATTGTTCCCAACACATGTAGCCCTAATATGTAGCCCCAACAGTAATGGTATAAACAGCCCCATAGAAATTCCAAGGAGGGTAAAAGATCTTTGATTGATTCAGGATCTTCTTTGAAAATGCCAACTTAAATTCAAAGAATTCAAAATATGTTTCATGCTGCCAGCTATATGAGTTTTGTATTAAAGTGATAGTTTCTACTACTTGCAACTTATTTAAAAAATGCCAAATAATTGCATAAATCATTTGTTTATATCTTAAATAGAAGTGAATCGCAAGAAAACCAGTCAAATGAACAAAGAAGAAGACTAAACTTTCATGTGTTTGGTATGTTATTCAGCAATGTATTAGTATTTATTCGGCTAGTGTTTTAGTTTCGTTAACTGTTTGATCATGCCCAATAATATTTTGTTGTAGAACAAAAATTATAAGTATCAAGAACAAGAGCACCGCAAGTGGGTGCAAATGCTGGTCTGTTATCATTTTGGTATGTGTGGATAGGCCTTGTCAAGATGAACATGCATACCAAAAATGAAGGTTGTAAATGAAAAATTGAAGACGTTATGGTTAATGTTAAGATTTCGAACGACAATGATGATGAAGACAAAGACGATGCAGACGCCGGAGTTATGACAATAGCTTGTGATTTCTTCGAAACAGACGAGCTAAAAACGGTTTATTTTGTATCACAGGTGCATTTTTCAATATAAGTTCAAATTGACAATCTTCATAATAACGACTGAACATAACAAATACCAAGTTTTATGATATTGTTGAAAATATGCATTCATTGTAGGGGCCCACTAGGGACTTCATTTTCTAGTATTTGTATACAGATTAATCTCACTGTGGGATGGTCCATCAGAGTGAGATGAGTATTACAAACAGTTCTGACCTGGGTCAGAGGTCTCCTCTCGGACTCCTCATATCTCTGGCCACACTGTTTGCAAACGTCAGTACACACTTTTCCTGCATTCAAAAGAGAAATTATCTCATTGCCCTAAAAACCAATTCACATACTCACTTGGTACCAAACGGTTTTCCAGTATTTAATCTGCAAGATTATTTCCCATTTTAACAATCAGTAAAAACATTTATCAAACTCCTGTGTCTGGTATGATTCTACAATGTTCGCAAGCTCATATTGCATTGATATTGCTTTTTTATTTGGCCGCGGCAGCCTCCACCAAATATCTTGAAAAAAAAAAGAAGTTAAAAGTTCTGAAATATACTGTTGTTGATGTTGAAGCCTTGTGAAAATTTTGATTGAGCAAACACCTTGCCAGTGAAAAACTAAAAACATTCACAGTTGTTGGTGGGAAAGGTCAGAGCTGACGGAGGAAACAAGTGCAGCGATACAGCATGTGTTCCTGGTTAATGGGAAACATAAACATCTACCAAATTATCTAAACTACACTAATGTGGCCAGTACTGATTAGTCTGATAACCGGTCTATTACTGGAAACAAAACTTTCAGGGCATTTGCAAAATGTCAAAATCAAGATCAGATGCTATTTATAACTCTACACCTGATCACAACCAAAACTGATGAACAATTTGATTGCAAATTCTGAATAAGATATCAGCTTAAAAGTGGTTTTCTGGGATAATGCAGATGCCATTTTTGCAATAATATCTGCGGATGTAGGAATTATCTTTCTGGGTTTAAATCTTTAAGCACAAGCAGAGAATACATGATTAACAATGCATACAGTTTGTATCTATATGATCTTAGACCCTCAGTAACTCATCAAAATCCAAACTGTTTGACACTCTCATCATGGTGTTGAAATCGTCTTTAAGAATTTGTGCCAGAAGAAGCTGATATTTACTTGGCATGCAAAGAGTTAACCCTTTACTCAATGATTATTATAAAGGCACATGGACACAGGAATATATAAATGTTGGCCAAGGCAGAAACTGAAGAATCATACCTATATTATATTATACAGAAAACAGAGCAGACCCTGATCAGATGGCTCCTACAGGAGCCATCTGATCTGGGTCTACTTTGTTTGCAAAAGGTGTAGAAAGACATATTATTTGTGGAGTAAAGGGTTAAGGATAGGTGGTTTATCAACAAAATTAGGATGGTCAGCTGGATAAATAAATCTACTGCAAGGCATTTGGTAAATCTGAGCATCCATGACCACAAAGTAGATATTTAGAGTAATCTGTATCTTAATCAATTTCATTTCCTGATAGAAATATTGTGCGAGGCCAAGCATATAGACTAGGTTCCTTAATTAACCCTTTACTCATAAATATGCCCGCAGTCTTTGCAAACAGAGTAGACCCTAATCAGACGGCTCCTATAGGAGCCATCTGATCAGGGTCTGCTCTGTTTGCTTATGAAATAATATAGGTATAATCGATTCTAAAGTTTCTGCTTTCGGAAAAATTTCATGTGTTAATTAATATACCATTTTAAAAATTAATCTAACTGATATTAGTGATGGTCTCATTTCTAACATGAACATTCATGAAGTAAAGGGCTAACTCTATATATACGTGAAAACCTAAATTAACTTACAGTATGGGTCCAGATAAGACACATAATAACTCTTGTCTGATCAGGATCCAAACCATTTGTTACTCAGATTGTATTAACCCTTTTCCTCCATAGGCTATTTCTTGACCCAACCTCTCTGAATGAATCTACCCAAAAGGAGCATTTACTAGAGAAGAGGGAAATTTTAGAATTTTGTAGTTTGAAACCATTGTGATAAATAGAGCATTTGCTCCTATAGGAGCAAATGCTCTATTTAACACAACGGTTTCAAGAAGTGGTTTTTACAGAGGCGTAGAAGATTGTATTTAACCATGATTGTTTTCAACCATGATTGTATTTAACCATGATTGTATTTAACCATGATTGTAAGATTGTATTTAACCATGCTAATTATAATCAGTCAGAATCAGATTTATACTATTCCATCAACAAACAAACAGACATGAGCAATCTGGGTCTATATTGTTTGCAAAAAGCGTCAAAAAGTTTCTCTGTGAGGCAAATGGTTAAGCAACACAATCACGCAGCCTGTTAACTCTTACAACGCTGAGTTTTCAAATGGTCTATTCCAAAATTCAAACAGGTCCAGTTCATGGTGAATATTTAGGGAGATTTCTAAAAGAAAAATGTAACATGACAAACAGTGCAGACCCTGATGAGAGGGCTTCTAGAGCAGCCCTCTCACCTGGGTCTACACTGTTTGCAAAGGACACAAGTGACTCGGGTCCTGCACTGTAAGGGTTAAAGTACATCGCACTGCCAGAATTCCTACCAGCTTCCCCATGAGATTAATTCAGATATTAATATTGCACACACAATGAAAGACTTTCACATAATAAAAAGTTATCCCAGCTGAGTAACCATTTCATGTACAGTCATTATTCTGCAATAACTGGCCTTTCTACTCAGGGCTGTATGACTGAGGTAATATTTGCGTTCTGTTATCACTTTACTCCATCACTATTCACATAAGGAATAATGACATCATGAATATTTATTAGATATTTATTAGATTACTTTTTATAATGGTACATGGATTGATACGGGAAATATTGGCATTAGTAGAAACTATAGAATTAGTACCTATATTATTTCATAAGCAAACAGAGCAGACCCTGATCAGACGACTCCTACAGGAGCCGTCTGATCTGGGTCTACTCTGTTTGCAAAGGCAAGAAAGGCATACACCGGTATTTAAAGAGTAAAGAGTTACGTATATGTATCACATTGACCAATTGTCTGCCAATAGTATGGATACAGGTTAGTCAGAGGGGAAACATGACATATTATCGAGATATGTAATTTTGTAAATTTTGCTATAATGGGCCCAAGGTACAGTAAAACCTCACTAAAGCAACCACCAAAAAAAAGGTATAATTTCGGGTCTTAACCCATTCCTCCATAAGCTATTTTTAGATCCAAGCACTTTGAATAATTCTACCGAAAAGGAGCATTAACTAGAGAAAAGGAAATTTTTTAGAATTTTGTAGTTTGAAACCATTGTGATAAATAGAGCATTTGCTCTTATAGGAGCAAATGCTCTATTTATCACAATGGTTTTATAAAGTGACTTTTACAGAGGCGTATAGAAAGAGGTATTTATGGAGGAAAGGGTTAATCCTTCCATTCATATAAACGCTTTTTCATGACCTTGCAAACAGAGTACACCCAGATCAGACACCTTTGCAAACAGACTACACCAGATCAGACAGCTTCTGTTAGAGCACTGTCTGTTGGAGCAGTCTGATCAAGGTCTGCTCAGTTTGCTTATGAAATTATAATAGATCTGACTCTACAGTTTCTACCATTACCAAATAATCCTATGTACATGTATATAATTATGCCATTATCAAAAATCAGCTAATAACTACTCATGATGTCATTATTATATTCAACAGGGACTAAAAGGTTAAAGGCAGGTGGTTGCTTAACCCCGTTTATTACAGATTTCAATACCTACTGAATATTCATGGACAAAAAGGTTATTATGAAATATGGAAGGTGGAGCTTTGTAGCCATTTTAAAAAGTAAAGACACAGATCTTTGAAATTCTATTAGCAAACAGAGTAGACCCTGATCAGACAGCTCCTCTAGGAGCCGTCTGATCTGGGTCTACTCTGTTTGCAAATGCGTGAAAACACGTTTGTATGAGGGAAAGGGTTAATACAAGATAGAATTTATGCAGAAAGTTCCCACAGTAGCTTTCAGCATTTTTAGAAATATGTGTCAGAATAGCTCTTAACCAGTATTTAAAATGAAACAAATTAAAATGCCACAGGGGTATATACAATTACTAAACAGCGATCTGAAATGTTCAGAATTATATTAAAGTTACACCCTTACAAATACAAAAACAAACATACCGGTTGATTTGATATCCATTTTAATCAGAATAAATTATTTCCAAAATTAAAAGCTAACAATTCGCACTTGGTACAGACGCTGTGTAACTGTTTCCCGAACAAACACACAGTAGAGTGTATTGTGAACTATAGCCAGTTTGTCACTGTCACAACCCCTCTACCACTTCAGTCCAGTGAAAGAAATCTGTGAAAGAAATTCGCTGAGTCTAAAACTCATTCTATGCACACTCTTTGTTAGAAACGGCCAATCTTGCTTTTAACTCTTTGCAAGCAAAGAATGGTCATTTGCAAAAATTGTCATATGATTAAATTCTAAAAGAGTATTTCTTTCGTCCACTACTCTCGAAACTCAAACAGTTTGTATGCAGATGAGATGCTAAGTAACCTCGCATCTCATCAGGATGTAAACTGTTATCGTAAAGTGCTATCCCATTATCCCATAGGCTATTTTTAGATCCAACCTCTTTGAATAAATCTACCGAAAAGGAGCATTAACTAGAGAAAAGATATTGTAGTTTGAAACAATTGTGATAAATAGAGCATTTGCTCCTACAGGAGCAAATGCTCTATTTATCACAATGGTTTCAACAGGTGACTTTTGCAGAGGCGTCAATATGAGGGAATGGGCTATCATGCAGACAAAATAAGCACTATGGCCAAGTCTTATAAAAAGCAAAGGTCTGTCTAGCTCCCTTTGCTTAAAAGCCTTCATGAATATTTATATACAAAACAATGACATCATGAAAAATAATTAGATGAATATCATAGCACATGAGCAGATAAACTTGGTCTTGGCAGAAACTGTAAAATCAGATTTATATTATTCCATATGCAAGCAGAACAGACCTTTTGATCTTAGTCTACTCTGTCAGCAAAGGCATTAATAGGCGTACATATGGAGTAAAGGATTATGTCATCTCATCAATTTCAAACATAGGTATACGTTGTGTTGATCGACTACAACCCCCCCCCAAATGTCCTTAAACAACATCCAAACACCATAACTTTTCATAGAACTCATTTCATAAACCCCAACAAAAATTGTGCTATAAGCATTATGAAGGTAATCAACTCTACTTTCATTTTCTACAGAAAACGCACACCCCTCTCGGTTTTCATCTCATTAATCCAACAATTTTCAACCGATTTTAACAAAATAGGTACCGAATGTTAGAGAAATGAATACTTGTTATGGGAATACTACTGCCATTTCGAAACTTTCCAAATCGGAATAAATATCCAACCTCAAACAGCCATCAAGTAGCTAACCATTTGGATACTTATCAGATGCCAAGGTATACAGTAGTTTAACCATTACAGTGTGGGAAACGAGTTACTAATGTCCTTTGCAAACGCTGTAAACCCAGATCAGAGGGCTCCTAGAGGAGCACTTTCATCTGGGTCTGCAAAGTTTGTCATGTAACACCTTTCTTTAAAAAATCCCTAAATATCACCACAAGCTTGATGTTGTAAGGGTCAAGTGGTTGAAAGTTCAGGTTACAGTTGTTTGTCTAAAACATAACATCAGTATCTCTTAGTAACTGCTAGATGTCAGTTTTCTGGAATTGTTGCCAGTCTGACAAGTAGCACAGAATATGACTAGTCTGACTGGTTAGTCTGAGAAATAATGCAGATCAAGGCCAGTCTGGTAATCAAAACAGCCAATAGCTAGTCTGGTAAATAGAATATACCATTCCTGGACAGATTCATAATACAGACCATGGCATTCCATTGCTGGAAAGATTCATAATACAGACCATGGCTAGTCTGGTGAATAGGATATGCCATTACTAGACAGATTCATAATACAGACTATGACTAGTGTAGTAAATAGGGTATACCATGGTTTGACAGATTCATAATACAAACCACAGCTATCCTGGTAAATAGGACATACCATGGCTGGGCAGGTTCATAATACAATGGTTAGCCTAGTATAAATAGGGCATACCATTGCTGGACAGGTTTAATACCATAGGCCATAGCTAATGTGGTTAACCCTTTCCCTCACATAAACGTGTTTTCACGCATTTGCAAACAGAGTAGACCCATATCAGACGGCTCCTAGAGGAACAGTCTGATCAGGGTCTACTCTGTTTGCAAATAGAATTTGATAGATTTGTATCTTTACTTTCTAAAATGGGTACAATGTTCCACACTCCATATTTCGTTATAAATGTTTTGTTTATGAATATTGGGTAGGTATTAAAATTTGAAATTAACATAGAACAGGGAAAGGGTTAATAGGGTATACCATGATTTGACAACTTCATAATACAGACCATAGCTAGTCAGGTAAATAGGATATACAATTGCTAGACAGGTTCATAATACAGACCATAGCTAGTCAGGTAAATAGGATATACAATTGCTAGACAGGTTCATAATGCAGACCATAGCTAGTCAGGTAAATAGGATATACAATTGCTAGACAGGTTCATAATGCAGACCATAGCTAGTCAGGTAAATAGGATATACAATTGCTAGACAGGTTCATAATGCAGACCATAGCTAGTCAGGTAAATAGGATAATTATACAATTGCTAGACAGGTTCATAATACAGGCCATAGCTAGTCTGGTAAATAGGGTATGCAATTGCTAGACAGGTTCATAGTACAGACCATGACTAGTCTGGTAAATATGATATACCATTGCTAGACAGGTTCATAATACACACCATGGCTATTCTGGTAAATAGGACACATCATGGCTAGTCTGGTAGATAGGACACATCATGACCACTCAGTCAAATAGGACATATCATGGCTGGTCTTGTAAACAGGGCACATCATGGCTAGTCTTGTAAACAGGGCACACCATGGCTTAGTCTGGTAAACAGGGCACTGTCATGGTTAGTATGGTAAATAGGACATGCCATGGAAAGTCTGGCTTTTAGATAGGTAAGTAGGACACATCATGACTTGTCTGGTAAATACGACATATCATGATTAGTCTGGTAAATAAGACACATCATGGCGGGTCAGATAAGTAGGAAACATCATGGCTAGTTTGGTAAATAGGACACATCACAGCTAGTCAGGTAAATAGGAAACATCATGGCTAGTCTTGTATACAGGACACATCATGAATTGACTGGTAAATAGGAAATGCCATGGCTAGTCTGGTAAATAGGACATGTCATGGCTAGTCTGATAAATGGACATAGCTTGGCTAGTCTGGTAAAAAGGATATGTCATAGCTAGTCTGGTAAATAGTACAGACGAGTCTGGAATATAGTTTCAGCTATGGCTAGTCTGATAAACAGGACACATCATGACAAGTAAATAAATACAGTCCATGAATGGTCAGGTAAACAGAACAGACCTGCATGTTGATAATTTTTTAAGTACAGACATGAAAACATGCATGTTGCTTTAAATTTTAATACAGATTTTTTTGGAAACCCTGATTGCAGTGTCAAAATGTTTGATCTTTATGAGACCCTAATCTAGATCCCGTCTCTTTGCCTAGTGTGCAAAGGGTTAACCCTTTACTTCATATAAACATGTTTTACGCATTTGCAAACAGAGTAGACCCGGATCAGTCTGATCAGGGTCTGCCCCGTTTGCTTTATGGAATATGAAAGATGTGGGTTTTTTTACTTTCTAAAATTGCTACAATTATCCACCTTCAATATTACATATAACTATTTTGTCCATGAATCTTCAGCAGGTATTGAAATTTGGAATAAACATAGAACAGGGAAAGGGTGAAGGAAGTTGCAAGTTAGCTTCTGTTTCTTTGTCTGCTGTTTGCTCTAATTAAGCCCCAGATACCCCTAGGCCCAAGAAACCCTAAACTAGGGAATGCACATGCTGGATGAATTATTAAAATTAACTCTCAGCTGGTGTGCCTGAATTAACCATAACCTTTCCATGTAGTTCAGGTCTTGAAGTTATGAAACTTCCGAGTTTGAACCCGAGTTCATTCTCAAGTATCTGAGTGGTCAGATTTTGAGTGACAAATTCAAATATGCGACCCAAGGTTTTGGAGAAACCGCGCGGACAAAAATTTCCATGTAAGTCCCATAACTCCGCAGAAAATCATCCAACCTCTCTATAACGGCCGCTAAATTACATCTAGTATTTTGTGTTAAAGGCAGGTGGCTGCTTATAGGAGCATTCTGTTTTACTTTCGCCTTGCTTTAAGCAGCCACCTGTCGTATATACCAACTAATTAACACAATTTAGTGGCTGTTATAGAGAGGTTTTACTGTAATTTCTTACATGATTATTCATCAAGTAAAGGGTTAATGTTAGGCAGTATTTTGAGTATCAGTATGGCAGTATTTACAGTATCATGGTCTTTCATGTAGGTATGATTTGCCATGATGGGGTTGAACTCTGACTTCAATGGAATATCAAAACCGTTTCTGCATAGCCAATGCTATAAAACGAGACATAAATCCTGCAAGCATATTCATTGCATGCACCTGCTCTGTGCCAATCTCTAGAAAGATACTGTGATATTATACTCAGAACATTATAGTAATAAATTTAATCCAAAGATACAGTTCAAATGAAGCTGTTACAGGAGGGACATAAAAATGTGCCATTGACCACCTGATATGCCTTATCAATATTAATATGCAAGAAATATAATTATATAGTAACTTTCTATTACTTTCCATGCTTCATCTTTTGCATCGAGTTGAGATGGGTTTTACAACACTGAAGAAGTTATATGGCATCATTACTGGAGAAAAGATATTGGATGCATATCTAACAACAGGATAACAATAAAAGATATGGATTCAAAAATGCATCACCTGCTAGAGAATCAGTGATGCTCCAGTTACATGTATGCTCAAAATAAAAACAATGGATTGACACCTTCAAAATTTAAATTGATATCTGAAAATATTTTCGTCTGTTGCTCATCTAAAAGTTAATTTTTCTATCAATGTTTCTTCAAAATAGCAGATTGTGGATCTTGGTGGATCTCTGTGTCTCATCTGGATCTAGACTGTTTGCACAAGTAATCAGGAGTTTGCCAATGGTAAGAGAAGAGTTAAATCTTTTGAATGTGGGAAATGAATGTAGCCACATATGCAAACAGTGAAGAGCCAGATAAGAACGCCCATAGAGGATCCCTCTGACCAGTGTCTCCACTGTTTGTTATTCAAAATCCTCTCACAAAAATAAAACCTTTTATACTGATTGGACTTATTAACACCTTTCTATGCCTAAGCAAACAGAGTAGACCCAGATCAGATGGCTCCTGTAGGAGCTGTCTGATCAGGGTCCGCTCTGTTTGCTCTGCAGTTTCGGCAATGTCTAAAAAATCCTGTGCTCATATGCTATTATAAAAATTAATTCAATTAATATTCATAATGTCATTGTTTCTTATGTATACATGTATGAATATTCATGGAAAACATAAAGGGCTAAACAATTATGGACCATTCCACCTTGAAATTTAGCAAGCAAAGAGTTACAGGACTCATAAATAGAGTTGACAACTTGACAGACAAGAAGACAAGATTAGAATGGTAAGACATAAGATGTTTTAAAACAAAGAAATGCTGGATAATTGGAGGAGACACATTTTTCACCTTTCAAATTCACAAATTCATTCAAAGTGTGACAGAAATAGAAACTTTGAACAACTTGGTTTCATCCAGCATCTGACTGGGTTCCAAACAGTTCAACAATCAGCAGTCAGTTTTCCTAAAAAAAATGAGCTAATTGGGTAAATTGAAGAAACAAAGAACAAAGGAAAAAATAATGAGCACCATAAAGGGTAATATTTTTTGAAACACAGAAATACAGAATAATTTGATAAGACATTGTCTTCATAGTTAATATTTAATGATCAAATCTCCAAGACAGTGATACACTTTTGTTCTCTACTGCTGAGAAAACCGCTAAAACAGAGAAAATGTAATATGCTGTATCCTAATTCCCCTAAGAATTCGGATTGATAAACTTAGGCAAGTAGTGAAGACCTGACGGAGCAGTTTGATCAGGGCCTACACTTTTTGCTACTCTGTCAGTTTAATTTAAAGTTATCAAAATGGTGCAGACTTCACCTATTCAGCTTATGGAACTTATGGATAGGGGAAGATTGGATATTCAAGTACTTTGGGTAAATAGGGTCTAGAGGGTCACATTTGTAAAGAAAAGAAACAACTCGTATTTCAGTTTTCATGAAGTTAATAAGGCACATTTCGGATCACCAGGAAATGGCTTGTCATCCTAAATTGGATCGATCAAGATTAGAACGGCAAGAAGATATCACAAAAAGTAATCTTAAATCGTCTTCTGATTCATTGACTTGTCCCGTATCTCTGCTTGAAGTGGACAATGGCTCTGAACAGGCTTTGATCAAATCTATTGTAATCTGAACTCCTTGCAGGCTAGCAGTGAATTTAACCCTTTCCTCAATAAATATGCCTTTCTACACCTTTGCAAACAGAGTAGATCCAGATCAGACGGCTCCTATAGGAGTCATCTGATCTGAGGGTCTGCTCCGTTTGCCTACGATATAATATAGATCTGATTCTAAAGCTTCTGTCATGATGAAATAATATTTTGTTCATAGTGCCATTATAAAGATTCAGTTGATTAATATTCATGATGTCATAATCTCTTGCTTGAATATTCATAGAGTAAAGGGTTAAGATTATCCATGAATACAGTGTGGAGACAGACGAGATGCTGTCGTTCTTGACATGATATCAGGATCCTATCTATTTGACACTCAGATTGGGATTTTTTTTAGAAAGGACTGAAGCTGGAAACAGCTTTTTAAGATGACAACTTCTTAACAGATCAAGAGTTGGCCCTTACCCTCTGTGAAAAATAATGTCTCCTTCAATCTAGATCTGGTGCAGTTTTGATTATGTCTGATCGGATCAAGCTTCCAAGAAACTATTGACAGTGTGTCAAACAGCTAGGTTTGAGATGCATAGTCATTGGGTGTCTCATTTGGATCCAAACTGTTTGCAAATGCGAGTTAGGTCAGAAATAATGAGATAAGGGTTATGTGATGGCATAGGATTACATTGAAAATCAAACATTCCCATTCATGAAATATCACCCCCTTTAGGGGAGGACTTATCAACAGAATCTGATTACAACACATGGGTAATTACTGCAGCCTAGTCTCATTAACCCTTTCCCTCGTATAAATATCTTTTACACACATTCGCAAACAGAGTAGACCCAGATCAGACGGCTCCTATAAGAGCCGTCTGATCAGGGTCAGCTCTATTTGCTTTATGAAATTTTATAGATCTAATTTTAGTTTCCACATTAATGTGAAAATAATTCCCCTTTCCATGTTCCATTTTATTGATTCTGTCTATGAATATTAATGAGGTGATAAAATCTTGAATAAATTATAAGCAGAGAAAAGGTTAAATACCTTTGGTAATGGCAAACAGTATAGACCTAGATCAGACTAATGGCAAACAATATAGACCTAGATCAGACTAATGGCAAACAGTATAGACCTAGATCAGACTAATGGCAAACAGTATAGACCTAGATCAGACTAAAGGCAAAGTATAGACCTAGATCAGACTAATGGCAAGCAGTTTAGACCTAGACCAGACTAATGGCAAACAGTATAGACCTAGATCAGACTAATGGCAAACAGTATAGACCTAGATCAGACTATGTACTTTTTTACATTGATTTACACTACTGGGTAGCTGATTATTATAAGAGACCTCTTGTAGACTAAAGTAACATGAACTTACAAGTAGATAACAGATTTTTTGCATTGAACCCTTTCCCTCATATAAACACATTTTCACGCATTTGCAAAGAGAGTAGCTCATGATCAGACAGCTCCTATAGGAGTCGTCTGATCAGGGTCTACTCTGTTTGCCATTGAAATTTAATAGGTGTTTCTTTGGTTTCTAAAATGGATACAATTTTCTACCTTCCATATTTCATTATAACTAGTTTGTTCATGAATATTCAGTAGGTATTGAAATTTGGAATAATTATATAACAGGGAAAGGGTTACGAAGAAAAATGCTATTGCTAACTCAAACACAACTCACGAAATCTTGCCTTGTTAGGTGTAATTAGTTATTTCCCTACTAAAGAATGCATCAAATGGCTGCAAAAATCAATCACATTGACGTTGTGGTTAAAAGTGCAATTTATTTGCATTGAACCACTTCGAAATATAACCTATGCCTAACAAAGCCCTGATTTATTATTTTTGACGGATCCAAGTGGCTTTTCACCGAACAAAAATATAGCCAATATCATAAAAGCGTAGGCAAGACGTGAACCTGACTTATATTGTGCTGTTCGAATTTCTTTAGGTATTAGTCATCCTGGAAAAAAGATCTTTTATCAACAAGATAAAAAAGCCAATTTTTTGCAAAGTATATCAACGTATAAATGAGCCAAGCCGTAAGAAAACATACAGTATATGCTCGCCTATCCAAACAACGAAGTAAAGAAGAATGCTGGTGACTGTTTAATGCAGGGTGAGAGTAATGATTTCACCTGCATTAACCCTTTCCCTCATATAAACGTGTTTTCACGCATTTGCAAACAGAGTAAACCCAGATCAGACGGCTCCTAGAGGAGCCGTCTGATCAGGGTCTACTCTGTTTGCTAATAGAATTTCAAAGATCTGTGTCTTTACTTTCTAAAATGGCTACAATTTTCCATCTTCCATATTTCGTTATAATCATTTTATCTATAAATATTCAGTAGGTATTGAAATTTGGAATGAACACAGAACAGGGAAAGGGTTAAGCTGCCACCTGTCTTCATCCTTTCCATGTTCAATATTCATGAAAGAAATAATGACATCATGAATATTTATTTGCTGTTTTTTATAATGGCATATGTACGCATGAAGTTTTGGCTCAGACAGAAACTACTGAATAAGATCTATATTATACAACAAGCAAACAGAGCAGACCCTGATCAGGCGGTTCTTATAGGAGCTGTCTGATCTGGGTCTACTCTGTTTGCAAATACTTTAAAAGGGGTTTATATGATGGAAGGGTTAAAGACTAATGTTACTTATTGGAGTGTCCTGTTAAGTGGCTTTGCTGTACTTGGGCTGGTGCAAGCAGTGTTCATCCTAATCTTATAATTCCCACAGAAAGACATAGACTGAACATGTGTTGTATGTGGTAGATGCAGAGATAAAGATGAATGTATAGGCAATCCAGGTAAATTGTTTTCTGTATTTCTCCACCAAATAATATCTTTCTGCGAGACCAATTCTAATGGGTATGAACAAGATCTGGTTTGGCCGAGAAATACAGTAAAACTCGATAATTCGGACACTACAAGTATCATTATCAGTCTTTTAGGCAGGTGGTAGCTTAATGTAGGGTAGAGAGGAGCTTTCTGAATTACTTTTATCCTGCATTAAGCAACTACTTGCCTAGACAGGCATCAATTCTTCAAAACTATAATTTCGAAGTATCGAGTTTTTACTGTAACAAGATTTAGATAGATCAGTATGTCTGTAATCTACAGCTTTGTATGTAGGATTACATACATGACGGAGAGAAAAAGGAAAGACAGACAGATATTGACAGAAAGAAAGTGACAAAGAAATAGAAAAAAGTTGACACATAAAAAGGTGCATTTGATGTTTTTAGCCAATGATTGATGGCATGCTAATCTATATATACCTGGCCTAATGTGTGTAGCGCTATAGATCCCAGATGGGTCTACCTGTCACTCGCTATTTATCAAGATTCTGATTAGGATGTATCAGATCAGAGGAGAGACCTTGGGAACATTGGAATGGCGCAATAGCAGGAGATGTTGCAGATAATATTGCATTCCCACATGATGCACACCTTCCCTACACAAACACTGCAACACTACAGTAGGTACAGATGAGCCTCTCTGCAGCTGTATATGAGCACACAAAGTTGGAATCTGAAACTTTTGACTTAGTTTTGTTCTGAATTAAGCTATCACCTGTCTTAACAGGCTTTACTCCATATATACACCTTTCTACACCTTTCAAACAGAGTTGACCCATGGTTGACTCTGTTTGCTTATGATATAATATAGATATGATTCTACAGTTTCTGTCATGGCCAAAACTTCCTGTGTCAATGTGCTAATATTAACAATTAATCTAATTAATATTCATGATATCATCATTTCTTACATGGATATTCATGGAGTACATGGCTTCTATAGAGGTTTTACTCTATTTCTCTGGCTCTCCCTGATGCTGCTAGATATTGCCATCTGCAAAATTTGTCATCTGCTACACTTTCTACGTTTAATTGTCTTTCCTTTCCTTTCAAAATGCACAAGTACTGTGAGTATGATACAATTTGGATCCTAATGTGGCTTCAAGTTCTTCGACGTCTCATCTGGATCAAAACTGTTTGCATCATAGGTCGCCACTGGCAGTGACAGAATTCAGTGAATGTTGCATGCATGGTGTCTTGTTTCCTTATTTGGCCTTCTTTGACAAAAACAATTTCAAGGATCATAAATCAGTCTGTGTAGTTACAGAACATTTGAATTGATTCCTGCAACACATTGCCAGAACATTGTAAAAAATTAACCCTTTTCTTCATAAAGATGCCTTTAAACACCTTCGAAAACAGAGCAGATGCAGATCAGACAGCCCCAGTGTAGGAGCTGTCTGATCTGGATCTACTGTTTATTTATGGAATAATATAGATCTGATTCCAGTTTCTATAATGGCTAAAATTTCCCGTGTTCACATGCCATTATAAAAATTCATCTAATTAGTATTCGTGATGTCATTATTTCTTACATGAACATTCATGAATGTGTGTATTTAATCCTTCGTTTGCTATTACCTACCTGTAAATAGTGAAGACCCAGATGAGACAGCTCCTGCAGGAGCTGTCTCATCAGGGTCTGCACTATTTACAAGTTGATTGTGCAACCAGTGCACTCCACAGCAGTGATTGCACAGCGATATACTTGTATATATGTAATTATACAACAGGGCATGGGTAAAGAAGGAGTCATGTATTTTAAAATTCAGCAAGAGAAGGGTTAACTCTGCACACTAAGTATGTTTGCTAAGATGGTCGTTTTCTTCAATTAGTTATATTTCTTCCTCCCCAAACAGTTAGGCACAGTATCACACAGTATGGATCCAGATAAGATGACGAGTAACTTGCCTCATATCTGGATCGAAACTGTTTGAAAAAGTTATCACAAAGTCACTACTAGTACATACAGAGATAATTTTGTATGTTGGAGGGGGAGGATTCTCCCACCATTCATGACCTATGTAAACAGTCTGGATCCATACAAGTGCCCACAAAAGGTGGGGCTTGATTTGAGATCCCAACTGTTGTCACTCAGAATCAACTTCTGCAAACTTCAGAAAGAAATACATGTAAATAGTTTTAAAAAAAGGTTGCAGACGACAGTTGAGCAGACAATAAAATTACTAAGCCAATCTCACATAGACTATTTTAGACCCATTACTCTTTGAATTAATCTACTATAAATGAGCATTTACTAGAAAAAAAAGAATTTTTAGAATCGTAGTTCTGTCACCATTGTGATAAATAGAACAAGAGTTCATATGGAGCAATTGCTCTATTTATCATCATGGTTTCCAAAAGTAACCTTTACAGAGGTCTCAAAAGGCGTCAGCATGAGGGAATGGGTTAACCCTTTCCCCGATATAAACGTGTTTTCACGCATTTGCAAACAGAGTAGACCCAGATCAGACGGCTCCTAGAGGAGCCGTCTGATCAGGGTCTGCTCTGTTTGCTATTAGAATTTGATAGATATGTTTCTTTAGTTTCTAAATTGACTATAATGCTTCAGCTTCCATATTTCATTATAACTATTTTTTTCATGAATATTCAGTAGGTATTGAAATTTGAAATAAACCTAGAACAGGGAAAGGGTTAATACCTTTTGCACTATGAGCTATCAATTCATACACTACATACTTCTCATTTCTAATGAATACCTTTTGTACATTGCTTTAGATGATTGGTCATAAAACAAAGCAGATTTGTATTAACTTCACATAAAGTTTCAATTGAACCCATGATCATATCATTAAATGAAATTTAAGAATCAGTTCTGCAATTTGAAAAGTCATTTCATGAATGAAACAGATGTTTAAAATTAGATGCACAGCATCAAATGAAATACTAGGGATATTTCTGCCAACTTCAAAGCCATTTGCACAATAAATCAATAGTTAAACAGTCTAGCTAAATCTTGAGGTTTTCTTACTTCATTAATTAATTTATTCCTGTTTTGGTAACACTTCCAATGTTTACCATTTGAAAGTTAATTGGCTCATCAGTATTTAAAAATGGAGCCCCTTCTGTATGAAGGGCTTAAATGTGCTAGTGGATGTTGAATGACAAACAGTGCAGACCCTCTATGAACCTTCTATGAGAAACCCTCTGATCTGGGTATATACGGTTTGCAAATGGCAATATTCTCATTCCCCGCATTCAAAGGGTTAATAGCTGACTGTGCCACTTGAGATGTAATGACATCATGAATATTGATTAGATTTGTTTTCATAATGGCACATGAACACAGGAAATTTTGGCCAGAGCAGAAACTGTAGAATCATATTTATATTATTTCATAAGCAAACAGCAGACCCTGGTCAGACAGCTCCTATCATGGAGTCAAGGGTTAATTATGTGACATATCTGATTCTACAGAGTCAGTAATAGCAAATACACGTACCTGAGAATTCTTATGTGTCAAGGCTCATGATAAATTTTCGCCCCATAAATATTCATAAAGTCATAAATTCTTACACTAATATTCATGATGTAAAGTGTTAACATTTATCATGCTAAGCGCGACCCAACTTGCATTTGCAAATAGCTTGGATTCAAATTAGAAGCAGAGTAACTCGGCGACTAATCTGAATCCAAGCTGTTTGACAGTCAGTAAACAGTTTCTGAAATACTTGTACGAAACAGAAGCAAGTCAAAAATGCAACAGATCAGAGTTTAGGCAGACATATTTTTTTCAGCATGATAAGTGTTAATTAAGCTATCATTATTCACATCACTTGATGAGATTTTGTGACTAGGAGAGTAACAGTTGTAACACCACAGTAATGCCTCGCTAATACAATCACTCGAAGAAGTCTAATTCTGGATTTTTAAAAAAGGTGGTAGCTTAATGCAGGAAAAAAGTGATACAGAAAGTTCCTGTAGGTTAACCCTTTCCCTTATATAAACGTGTTTTAACGCATCTGCAAACAGAGCAGACCCAGATCAGACGGCTCCTAGAGGAGCCGTCTGATCAGGGTCTACTCTGTTTGCTAATAGAATTTGATAGATCCATATCTTTGCTTTCTAAAATGTCTATAATGTTCCACCTTGCATATTTCTTTATAACTATTTTGTTAATGAATATTCATTAGGTATTGAAATTTGAAATAAACATAGAACAGGGAAAGGGTTAAGTAACCATCTGCTTGTACAGTCTCCTACGTTATCAAATCATGTGGTCACTTTAGCTTAATTGACTCTACAGTATGAAAGAAATGGGGCATCAGTTAATAATATTTAACCCTGTATACTTCTATTCATATAAATGTGTTTTCAAGCATTTGGAAACAGACTAGAACCAGATCAGCGTCTGCTCTGTTTGCTAATGGAATTTGAAAGATCTGTTTCTTTACTTTACAAAATGGTTACATCTTCCATATTTCATTATAATTATTTTGTTCATGAATATGCAGTAGGTATCGAAATTTGGAATTAACACAGGAAATGGAAAGGGTTAAGAAATTTGACCAAATTCATCAACATCTAATGTATTTTCTCACCATGGTCTCCCTGGAACAAATTCATGCAACAAATGTTAATAAATCTTTAAATCATAGCTGACATAATTTTGCAACAAACAAAATTATTTATATTTCAAGAGAGTAGAAACATTCCAATATAGACATACCCATGGCCGTAACTTTCGTCCCAAAACTTTCATAAAAATGCTTCAAAATGTGCACAAATGCTGCTATGAAAATATCCAGCAAGCAAGACCCACATAAAATGTATTCCGAGCAACACAGCTTTCTCACAGACACTGCCAGTGGTCTTTATGAGCTGATTGCTGCCACTGATACTACAGTCATGAATTGCCCCTCACATGCGAGACACAATTTTGCTATGATTTACCAAGTGTAGACCAAGATTAGATGGCTCATACAGGAGCCGTCTAATCTGGGTCTGCACTGTTTGAAACCAAACTATTTTACTAGTAATTATTTCAAAGATAGATCGACAGGATGCTCCATTAATACAAACGAACTCAGTCCGAGATGCAGACTCAGCAAGCACAGTGTTAATAAAAGTTTAACGAGAAAAGGCCCTCGAGTGAACTGTACATCATATTCAAGAGTCAGAATATCTTAGCTACAGAATCATAACCCATTAAACATTATGTAACTTTGGTCTGCAAACTTGTCATCTGCTTAAAATGTTTTAACATTTTCCTTCATATAAACACGTTTTCACACCATTGCAAACAGAGTAGACCCATATCAGATGGCTCCTATAGGAGCAATCTGATCAGGGTCTGCTGTGTTTGCTAGTTGAATTTGAAAGACGTTTCTTTACTTTCTAAATATTGGCTACAATGTTCCATCATCCACATTTCATTATAACTACTTTGTCTATGAGTATTAAGTATTAAATAAATATAGAACAGGAAAGGGTTAAGTAATAATTTCTTCAAAAGTTTTCAAGACCAATGCCAGTGTGCTAACCCTTTCCCCGTTGAATATTCATGAAAGAAATACTGACATCATAATTAATATTAATTAGATTAATTTCCATAATGACATATGAACACATGACATTCAGGCTCAGGCAGAACTTTGTAGAATCAGATCTATATTATACCATTAGCAAACAAAGCAGATCCTGACCAGACATCTCCTTTATGAGCCATCTGATCTGGGTCTACTCTGTTTGCAAAGGTGTGAAAAGTTGTTTATATGAGGGAATGGGTTGAAATACATGTAGTTTGGATGCTGATGAGATGGCAAGATACACTAGATTACGTTTAGTTTCAAACTGTCTTTACAGGTTATCACAAATTGCATTCCTCCACGAATATTCAGAAATTATGACAAGATGAATAGTAATTAAATTATTTTTTACACATGAAATTTTGGCTGTGGAAGAAACTGGAATCAGATCTATATTGTGTCATACACAAACAGAGCAGACCCTGATCAAACGGCTCTGCCAGGAGCCATCTGATCTGGGTCAACTCTGTTTGCAAAGGCATTAATTGGTGTGTATATATGGAGTAAAGGGTTAATAAAAAGTTAATTTAAATTTCACAGCAATCATTTCCAATATCCAGCAGACCACAATTTTGAAGCAGACCTTCAGCAAAGCTGTTACTACTTGTAAAAATAGATTTCCTTCTCTCTCGTCAGGAAAAAAAACTGTTCAACTGATGTTTAAAAAATATGGAAGCAAAATGTACATGTACTAAGAAAAGTTGGGCAGACAACAATTTCTCCCCTAGAGCATAACACTTTACCTGATAAAGACAGATGCCTTTTCACACCTTTGCAAACAGAGTAGATCCAGATCAGACTACTCCTAATCAGGGTCTGCTTGATTTGCTTATGGACTTGTATAGATCTGATTCTAGTTTCTGCCATGACCAAACATTTTGTGTTCATATGCCATTCTGCAAATTCAGCCAATAGGTATTTCTGTCATTGTTTCTTACCTGAATATTCATGAGATAAATAAACAGCAACAGAGGCCCGTACAGCATCATGTGTTTTATATTTCGTTCAAGTACTTTGACCTTAGTCGTCTCCCATGAATGAAAATGCCTCCATCAAATTTCTGTATTTTTGGCAAATATCAATCTTAGTAGAGCTCAGCACAACTTGACAGACTTTCCAAGGATGTTTGGAACCAAACAAGACAGGTACTAACCTGCCATCTGAACAGGATCTTACTATCTTTCATAGTTTGATTTCATGAACTGCTGAATATGTACAAGTATAAATAAGTGCAGATAAGTACATATTTCTAAAGCAGATGCCACCATCAGTTCTGTGTAGGTTATCATATCTCTTAGATCTCTATACTGGGTTTGCCAAGGTCCTCTATGCTTCATACCTGATTGAAGTGGCTACTCCACTAAATGATCATTGTCTGCTAAATTGGTTCAATACGGTTTTCTGTTCATTACATTTGAAAGGAACAGAGTGTCCAACAGCTCAGATCCTGATTCAGCAATGAGTAAAACACAAATAGCTTGCTAATGTCATAAAAAGTTTGTGCCTTGCAGTCTAACAGTAAGACCCAATCCTGCAGGCTGATAAGCCTTTACCTGTTCTATGTTCATTCCAAATTTCAAATTACTGAATATTCATGGTGAAAATAGCTATAATGAAATATGGAAGGTGGAACATTGTAGACATTTTAGAAAGTAAAGAAACAGATTTATCAAATTCCATTAGTAAACAGAGCAGACCCTGATTAGATGACTCCTAATGGGTCTACTCTGTTTGCAAATGAGTGAAAAGGCTTTTGTATGAAGGAAAGGGTTAAGCCTTTACCTGTTCAATATTCATGTAAGAAATAATGACATTATAAGTATTTATTAGCTGAATTTTTATGATACATGGATACAGGATTTATTTCACCTTGGAAGAAAGTGTAAAATTACATCTATGATCTATATAATTCCATTAGTAAACAGAGCAGACCCTATGTCTACCCTGTTTACAAAGGCGTGAAAAGGCATTACTAGTCAGGAAAGTGTTAAAACACTTTTATCGCAATCGTTTTTCACGAAGAATGCTCTCCACGTAAAAGTTGAAATCTGCAATCCAGGCTCAATATCACATCTTATGGTAATGATACATCACACTTCTGGTGTAGTTTGTTCTATGACCTGGCTGCATTTCGAACCTGTAACCCTTGTCCAAAAGCCCAAACACACCTTGCAAAGTAATGTCGGAATAGTACAGAAGAGACAGGGATTTGAAATTTCTCCTGAAAGCTTTTTGTCTAGGTCTGCAGTATAGGTACTCAATCATTACTCCTCTAAGGAGACCTTAGCACTCTAAGTATCCATCTGCAAAAAAATGTCCCATGCCCTAATTCAATAGCAAATGTACATATTTTTTCACGCATCTTTCCAAAATACTGCTTTAGTGCCAAACATTTTGAATCTGAACCCTTTACTCCATGAACATTCATGTAAGAAATAATGACCTCATGAATATTAATCAGATAGCAAAAAGGACACAGGAAATTTTGGCCATGGCAGAAACACCGTAAAATATCACATCTTTATTACATGTATATCATATTAAGCAAACAGAGAAGCCACGATCAAATGGCTCCTACAGGAGCTGTCTGATCTGGGTCTACTTTATTTGCAAAGGCCTAGAAAGGCTTATTTATGGAGTAAAGGGTTAATGAGAAACTAGGTTGTCCAGAATTTCATGTGGATCTAAACTGTTTGCAAGTGTGATCACTTACCTACCCTTAGTGCAGAGAGAGATAAAATGCACCTGTCAAAATGTATAAATGCTGTTCAGATTTGGCATCCCCATTTCAAGGATCATTGCCATTAGCCAACTTCTATAAATCACCTGCCAGCATGCTACCACAGCAACCCGTTGAATGCAGGACATGCATGCTCTATCATTTGCAGACAGTGTACTCACCCAGGTAAGAGGGCTCCTGGATCAGTCCTCTGATCAATGTCTGCATTGTTTGTTCTTCAAAATCCTTCAGCAATTTTAAGCCTTTCATACTGTGTGGACTCTACAGTTAAACACTGATGGGCTATTCCACTCTAGTAATTCAGTAATGAAAGGGTTAACAGAAATTTGCAACCATTTTAGATCCAGACTAGATACAAAGTACATCGGGTATATAAGAATCCTTGCCCTAAATGGCTCTTGTAATGTAAAATCCCAGTGATTATATAAGATATTGGAAATATCAAAGTTTTAGCAGAAAAGGAACAAAAATCAGACCATGAAACACATTAGCAGTTGTCTAAAGAATAAACCCACTACCAGCATATGTTCAAGGTTCAGATGTCAGCCAGTGGGAGACATTTTCACTAGATATCGTCAAAGTAGAACCAATTAAAACCTGCAGGCTTTGAGAAAAAATATTGCAACTCTCAGTATTATCTCTAATAAATACCCCAAGGGCATTACATATTTTTAAACTGAGTTCGTGCATTTTGTACACAGGTGGTTGCATAACCCTTTCCTATATATAAACACATTTTCACGCATTTGCAAACAGAGTAGACCCAAATCAGATGGCTGATCAGGGCCTGCTGTTTGCTAATGGAATTTGATTGAACTGTGTCTTTACTTTCTAAAATGGCTACAATATTCCACCTTCCATATTTCATTATAACTATTTTGTCCATGAATATTTAGAAGGTATTGAAATGTGGAATAAACACAGAACAGGGAAAGGGTAAATGCAGAATGAAAATTAGAAAACTGTGTCTGTAAGACACAGCCATGCCCCCATGGTGGTGCTTGACAATGAAAAACTGACAACCGATTGCATGTACAAGCCACACAGTGACAGACAGACAGACGTATGGGCCAACTGCATGTACAAGCCTGGCACACTGGCAGACGGACGGACAGGTGCAAAACATAATGCTCCCTGACTATCATCAATGGGGGTATAACAATGCTGAAAGCTTGGGGGTTTTCTGCCTTGTTTTCAGTCTGCATTAAGCTACCATCTGTATTTTGAAAAGCCTGTATTTCTATAACGGTTATTATATAGGATTTCAATTGTTTTATTTATCGTTAGCGCCCCAACCCCCTTTAAATTCATTAAAATCCAGATCTTAACCCTTTCCCTGTTCTATGTTCATTCCAAATTTCAATACCTACTGAATATTCATGAACAAAACAGTCATAATGAAATATGGAATGTGGAAAATTGTAGCAATTTTAGAAAGTAAAGAAACAGATCTTTTCAAATTCTTCCAGCAAACAGAGCAGACCCAGATCTGGGTCTGGGTGTACTCTGTTTGCAAATGTGAGAAAACGCATTTATATGAAGGAAAGGGTTAATTAGGCAGAATAAGGTACTTTTCCATGTCTGCTACCATGGAAATAACTCACTGTCATTAGACTCCAACAGACAAAGACCAAATAATTGAGGAAAACTGCAGGACATGTGGTTACACTTTAGTGCATTAAACAAGACACATTTTATTTCTTCGTTTATTATTTGTTTCAAAGTTAATTAGATAGGCTGGGAGTTAAAAATAGTCTCCATAAAAGATACCAAAGTGTATTCAAATGCATTCACTATGTGACTGGCTAACTTGTTCAACCTTTACTCTATGAATATTCGTGTAAGAAACAATGACATAATGAATATTAATTAGATTAATTGTTATAATGGTACATAGACATGGGAAATGTATTGCTATAGCAGAAACTGTAGTATATCATAAGCAAATAGAGCAGACCCTGATCAGATGGCTCCTATAGGAGCCATCTGATATGGGTCTACTCTGTTTGCAAAGGCGTAAAAAGGCGTTTCATGGAGCAAAGGGTTAATGATAACTCTAGCAAACTTGCTAATGGAAGTTAATTCATGGCTGTCCAGCTAATTTGCTGATGGCTATTCATTCACCCACTGACTGGGTCACTTGCTAATAGTAATTCACTCACCCAATGACGTGCTAAAAGTAACTTGCTCACCCACTGACTGGGTCACTTGCTAAAAGTAACTTGCTCACCCACTGACTGAGTCACTTGCTAAAAGTAACTTGCTCACCCACTGACTGGGTCACTTGCTAAAAGTAACTTGCTCACCCACTGACTGGGTCACTTGCTAAAAGTAACTTGCTCACCCACTGACTGGGTCACTTGCTAATAGTAATTCACTCATTCCACTGACTGGGTCACTTGCTAACAGTAATTCACTCATTCCACTGACCGAGTCACTTGCTAATAGTAATTCACTCACCCAATGACGTGCTAAAAGTAACTGGCTTACCCACTGACTGGGTCACTTGCTAATAGTAATTCATTTATCCACAGACAAAGGGTCTGCTCCGTTTGCTTACAAAATAATATAGATATGATTCTACAGATTCTACTATGGCCAACAATTCCGGTGTTCATATGTCATTATAGAAAATAACCTAATACAGTAAAACCTCTCTATAACGGCCTCTTAATTACATCAAGTGTTTTGTGTTAAAGGCAGGTGGCTGCTTAACCCTTCGCTTGCTGAATTTTAAAATATAAATCTCCTTCTTCACCCATGTCCTGTTGTATAATTACATATATCTTCACTGTGTATAAGTATTTCGCTGTGCAATCATTGCTGTGGAGTGCACTGGTTGAACAATCAACTTGTAAATAGTGCAGACCCTGATGAGACAGCTCCTGAAGGAGCTGTCTCATCTGGGTCTTCACTATTTACAGGTAGGTATATTGACGCGAATAGCAAGCGAAGGGTTAAAGCTACTTAAAGCTCCTATAAGAGCGTTCTGTTTTACTTTCATCTTGCTTTAAGCGACCACCTGCCCTAAATACCAACTGATTAACACAATGTAGTGGCCTTATAGAGAGGTTTTTACTGTACTCACAATGTTATTTCTTACGTGAATATCCATAGTCTGATAGAGTAAAGGGTTAAAGGGCCATAACTCTATAGATATACAAGATAGAGGGATAGCTGCACTTATGTTGAAACTGTGACAAAATGACAAGGTTTCTGCACAACACATTGGCAATTACACCATAGCTATGGCAATATCTCAAGTTTTCTTTGAAGTATAGTCAAGCTAAAATTGACAGTTAAATTTGTCAATATTTTCACATTGATGATTGATGGTGTTTATTTTGTACCACTATGTACATCATGTCACTGATTGAAAATGATAGATATCTAAATATTTATGTATTTGGTGCGTAATTTACTCTCAATAAGCATTATTGGATTCGGACCGTTGAGAAACTTTTCTCAAGTATCCAAACTTCTGTATTCATTGCAAAAATGATGATCGGCGTGTCAAACAATATAGATCCTGCTCACAGGATGTTTGAACATACTCAATCTAGATACAAACAGTAGAGAAATGTCAAACCAATTCGCTCAGTCATGCAAAGCGTGTAACTAAATTAACAGCATCACTGATTGGCATAAGTGGGCTATTTTTTTTTCGCACCAGTAACAGTGAATTACCACATAACTGAATTCAATGATGATACAGATATGGGTTTTTTTGTGAATGAAATGATGAAAAGAATTTCTCCACCCAAGTAATGAATCATATGTAGAAAGTCATTTATATACAACAGAAAATAGATATAAAATGTACATGTATCTGGTTTGTAAAGTCACCAACATGTAATTTTATATAGCTAACATATTAACCATTTCCTTCAAATAAACACATTTTCATGCATTTGCAAACAGTGTAGACCCAGACCAGAAGGCCTGATCAGGGTCTGCTCTCTTTACTAATGGAATCTGACAGTTCTGTTTCTTCAGTTTATAAAATAGCTACAATGTTCCACCTTCCATATTTCATTATACATGTAACTATTTTGGCCATGAATATTCAGTAGGTATTGAAATCTAGAATAAACAAAGTTTCCTTTTTGGGAAAGAGTTAACTCTTCTGCCAATACAAAACAATCGGTAGTACTTTGGCAAACAGTACCAACTCAGATCCAAGGTCCATGCTTATAAAACTTTTAGTTGAGCCTGAGTTCGTTTTCAAGTTTTTGATTGGTCAGATTTGAGCCTTTGGCTCAAATCTGACCAATCAAAAGCTTGAGAACTGAAATCTGACCAATCAAAAGCTTGAGAACGAACTCAAGACTCAACTAAAAAGCTTCATAAGCATGGACTCAAATGTCTGCCGAAGAAGCCATCTGATCAATGTCTACACTATACACTAATACAGTAAAACCTCAACCATTCAAACATTAAATAAAGAAGATTTGAGATCTTTTGCGACAGGTGACTGCTTAACCCTTTCCCTGTTCTATATTTAGTCCAGATTTCAATACCCATTGAATATTCATGAACAAAACAGTTATAATCAAATATGTAAGGTGGTGCATTGTAGCTATTTTAGAAAGTAAAGACACGGGTCTATCAAATTCCATAAGCAAACAGAGCAGACCCTGATCAGATGGCTCCTCTAGGAGCCGTCTGATCTGGGTCTACTCTGTTTGCAAATGCGTGAAAACACGTTTCTATGAGGGAAAGGGTTAATACAGAGTGGAAGTCGTGCCGAAGGCTTACTGAGGAACTTTCTGCATGAATTTCAGTCAGATTTAAGCTGCCACCTATCTTTAAAATGTGACAAGCTATTTGATTGTTCGAATTAACGAGGTTTTATTGTATTTGATACAATAGCAGATTACATTAACCCTTTCAACACTAAATTGTTTCAATAAATGTATTTACAGTACATTCACGATGACATTTAGACTTAAATCTGCCAGAGGAGTTTGAATGAATCACAAACAGACCCTGATCAGAGAGCTTCTCTAGGAGTCCTCTAAAAATGGTGCCAGGTTGAATCATTCAGCCTAGAAAGGGCGCCTAAATACTTAGGGTAACTCTTTTGACAGTATGGCAGCTAAGATCCAAATGAGATACAAAATAATATCTAACTGTTGGACACCTTAATTATGCTTTTTGGGGGGAAAGATAAATAAATATGTTTCTTTGAAACTTAAAAACCATTTGGTTTCTATATGAAACTACATAGTGTTCAAAGCATTAAAGCTTCCGAGCCAAAAACAATGGCAATTCTTGTTGGACAAATCCTATTTGCAAACGCACAGGAGTTTGTCTTTAAAGAATCAAGTCTGCGACATCTCCATGGTTAATCATATACAGTAAAACCTTTTTATAACGACCATTTAATTGTATTAATTAGCTGGTATTTAGGGTAGGTGGCTACTTAAAGCAAGGCAAAAGTAAAACAGAACGCTCCTGTAGGAGCGTTCTGTTTTACTTTCACCTTGCTTTAAGCAGCCACCTGCCTTTAACTCGAAATACTTGATGTAATTTAGTGTCCATTATAGAGAAGTTTTACTGTATATGTAAGACTCCACACATTATGAAAGACATATTTATGGAGTAAAGTATTAAGCAGTCCCTGCCTAAACAGTTTTCAATTCTTCAGTAATAAATGTTTAGATTAGCAAGGTTTTACTGTACTATCCCGGATCATTGTCTGCATGTAATGCCATGCAGTATTTCTGGATTCGCAATAATTCCCTGGATTCGCAATAATTCCCTGCTATCTATCAGCACCACTCGAACCACTAGCAACATAACATCTATAATTAGTTTACAATGTGCTCTGTCAAAAAACCTGTCCTGGCATCCATGGTACATGGCAGCATATGTTACTTGCGCTAATCATTTTCTTCCAAACCCAATTATTTAGTCCTTTACTCCATTGATATGCCTTTTAATGCCTTTGCAAACAGAGTAGACTCAGTCCAGACAGCTCCTGTAGGAATATTAAATGCAGAAGAAGAGGATGGTCTTCTTCGAGATCAAAGGACATACAACAACATTAACCCTTTCCCTAATATAAACGTGTTTTCACGCATTTGCAAATAGAGTAGACCCAGATCAGACGGCTCCTTGATCTGGGTCTACTATGTTTGCTAGTAGAATTTGATAGATCTGTTTCTTTGCTTTCTAAAATGTCTACAATGTTCCACTTTCCATATTTCTTTATAACTATTTTGTCAATGAATATTCAGTAGGTATTGAAATTTGCACTAAACATAGAACAGGGAAAGGGTTAAATGCTGAGTTTTCTTGCTTTTCATGTCAGAAACAAAATCAAACTGTCAATCAGTTTGGATCCTAATGAGACAAACAGTTTGTCTGTGTCATAACTGGCTCAAATCCGTTTCCTAAGGCTTTAACAATTTCAAACCAAATAGAGTACTGCAAGTTAACCCTTTCCTCCATGAATATTCATGTTAGAAATAATGATGTCATGTAATCTTAATTTGATTAATTGTTATAACAACACACTGGCATAGGAATATTTTGGCCATGATCATATCTATAACATATCATAAGCAAACAGAGCAGACACTGATCAGATGGCTCCTACAGGAGCCATCTGATCTGGGTCTACTCTGTTTGCAAAGGTATAGAAAGACGTATTTATGGAGTAAAGGGTTACACAAATGGTAAGATTCATGTTGTCTGATATAAGTTGACAGTCACATTATACCGACTCTTAACCCTTTCCCTGTTCTGTATTTAGGTCAACTTTCAATACCTACTGAATATTCATCAACAAAACAGTTATAAAGAAATATGGAAGAACTGGAACATTGTAGACATTTTAGTAAGTAAAGCAGCAAATCTATCAAATTCTAACAGCAAACAGAGCAGACCCTGATCAGACAGCTCCTAGAGGAGCTGTCTGATCTGGGTCTACTCTGTTTGCATATGCGTGAAAACACGTTTATATGAGGGAAAGGGTTAACTAAATGGAGAATATATTACCCTAATTAGTAATTACCTTACAAGGGTAATTGCAGAAGTAGCTAGTGATATGCACTTGTGCATGTGCGTAACATCAATCTGAAAGGTGAAAATATTATTACAGTCAATATGGAATTAAAATACAAGGCTAAGTTGGGTGGTTTATATACTTTGACAGATGTCTTGTCTAGTTATATAAAATTAAACTTTAATTATTTCATAGTATTTCGTGGTTATATAATTATGTCATAAAATGATGCTGAAATATACACCAAATTCCACCTACAGCTATATCTAGCATAACAAATTTTCCCCATACAACCACCCCCTTTCCCACTAACTGTGGTACGTACATTACATTTCAATCCAGCTACTCCCAGGCCCTGCCCTATAAGTATTCGAACAAACCTAGGCAAATAGTGCAGACCCAGATCAACCTGTTCCTTCAGGGTCTACACTTTTTGCTACCTATGTCAGTATATTCTAAAGTTATCAAAATGGTGCCAAATTAATTAATTCAATTTTAGAAACAGATGGGGAGTGGAGATTGGGTGTCTGAATATTTAACCCTTTACATTATGAATATTCATGTAAGAAATGACATCATGAATATTAATAAGATTGTAATAACAGCCCATGGACGCAGGCATTTTTTACCATGG
The DNA here is from genome assembly GCA_963576725.1 of Azorinus chamasolen. NCBI lineage: Eukaryota > Metazoa > Mollusca > Bivalvia > Cardiida > Solecurtidae > Azorinus > Azorinus chamasolen. Next base: position 6,046,274 of record OY755245.1, read on the forward strand.
CAGAAACTGCAGAATCATATCTCTATTATATCATAAGCAACCAGAACAGACCCTGATCAGACGGCTCCTACAGGGTCTACTCTGTTTGCAAAGGTGTAGAAAAGCATATATTTATGGGGTAAATGTTTAACCCTTTCCTCCATAAATACGTCTTTCTACGCCTCTGTAAAAGTCATTTAATGAAACCATTGTGATAAATAGAGCATTTGCTCCTATAGGAGCAAATGCTCTATTTATCACAATGGTTTCAAACTACAAAATTCTAAAATTTCACTTTTCTCTTGTAAATGTTCCATTTGGGTAATATGATTCATTCAAAGAGGTTGGGTCTAAAAATAGCCTATGGAGGAAAGGGTTAATCAGGGTAGTAACACAGACACCTTCATCTTTCTAAGAGTTATTGTGGTAGTTAAACGGTATATAGTTATACTCTGGAGGCTCCTGTAAATGTCACTTACCTGAATAAAGTGAATGAAGTAAGTATCCAATATACAAAGTGTTGTTCCTTTATTTATCCACAGATTTGTGTAATTAATCTATCAAATCCACATGAAGTTTATTCACAAGTCAACAACGTCTATGGCTATTAGCCATACTTTAACCCTTTCCCTCATATAAACGTGTTTTCACGCACCTGCAAACAGAGTAGACCCAGATCAGACGGCTCCTAGAGGAGCCGTCTGATCAGGGTCTGCTCTGTTTGCTAATGGAATTTGATAGATCTGTTTCTTTTGTTCCTAAAATGGCTAAAATGTTCCACTTTCCACATTTCATTATAACTATTTTCTCCATGAATATTCAGTAGGTATTGAAATTTGTAATAAACATAGAACAGGGAAAGGGTTAAACAAACAGCTCTAACACTCTACCTGATCAGTATTCATGTAAAAAATAATAAATATTCATCAGAAACATCAACTAGATGTTTTTTATACAGTAAAACCTCTCAATAATGGCCACTAAATTGTGTTAATTATTTGGTATTTATTGCAGGTAGCTGCTTAAAGCAAGGTGAAAGTAAAACAGAACGCTCCTATAGGAGCGTTCTGTTTAACTTTCACCTTGCTTTAAGCAGCCACCTGCCTTTTACACAAAATACTTGATGTTATTTTAGTGGTCATTATAAAGAGGTTTTACATTATTTTTAAATTAGCATTATGAACACATAAAGTTTTGGCCATGATAGACACTGCAGAATCAGATCTATATTACTCTATAAACAAATAGAGCAGACCCTGACCACACAGCTTCTACAGGATTCATCTGATCTGGGTCTACTCTGTTTACAAAGATGCCTTTATCAGGTAAAAGGTTAATATAAGAAACGAACCATATGCAATCATTTATCCCCACAGTGTTAACTCCTCACAGTGTCAATACTTGACCCTTTTCATGGTCCTTCTTCCTTTCACTAAACTACCTCCACAAACTTTCACCTTTGCACAGAAACTCTACCTGCAGTTCAATTTTCAGTCAATTTACACCGACAAATCTCGTAAATACATGCAATTACCACAGCAAAAACACAAACTTATCTCCAAGAGTTGTCAAAGCCGAACAAACTTATCTTCCGAACAATTCAACCAAATAAAGGGCAGTAAATACCCATTAAGTTGAGTTTTTAAGAAAATCACAAGGCATGGGAGAAGCTATTGAAACTTTACAAGACGTGTGCACTGCTCACACATTTGTGATTAAATTTCCATGCAGTTTAGATCAAGATAAAATGTTAATTCATTCTGAATTACAACTGGATCCAAACTATTTTACAGTCATGTTATATTATTGTGAAGAAAGAGGATAAATTTCACATTTTTACAAATGACAGTGTCAAACCTATCGGCAGATGATAGTTTGTTAAGCACACAAATGGTTAACATCGAACACATAAATAAGCAAGTCATTTGTTTACAAGTTTCGGACTCATGGAGACATTATTCTATTATTTTGACAATTTCTGAATAGCTGTTACAGAATTAGGCCAATAACTTCTATCCATCAAATTAGACACTAAATTATTCAGCTGAATATCTGACTTATTAACTCTTTACCTGATACAGGCACCTTTAAACGTCTTTGCAAAACTGTGTAGATCCAGATCAAATGATTCCAGTAGATGTCTGATCCTGCAGGTCTTCACTCTTCCCTTGAATGGAATTACATAGTTCTGATTCTACAGATCGTACCATGGTCAAAAAATCATGTGTTCATCATATACCATTATAACAAGAGCCGTGTGCAGCGCCAACGCTCGTCTGATGTGGCGCTTGTCTAACTAAATTAAAACTTTTTGAAAAAAATAAAGGGCCATAACTACAAAATTTTGAAATCAAGAGTTATGGTTCTTATGTGGGGGCCTTCTCCTCAATGAGATCTACCCACCTAAGTTTCATGTTGATACCTCTTATACTTTTCCAGTAATGAGCTAAATTAAAGTTTTTGCACGCTGCCGACAACAACTACAACTACGCCCTAGTGATCACAGTAGATCAACATTTCTTCGAAACAGAATATTCATGATGTCATTATTTCTAACATAAATATTCAGCAGGTACAGGATTAACATACAGTTGAACTTCAATAACTCGAACTTCAAGGGACCATACAAATTAGTTCGAGATAACAAGAGTTATCCTATATCTAACCTAAACCATTTCACAAGGCCACAGCTAATACAAGTCTCCTGTAGGAGCTTTCGGCATTACTTTAGACCTGTATTAAGCTGTAACATGTGTTTCTAGATATATGTAGTGATACATTTTAGAGAAATTTTGTATTGTAAGTTTTGAAGGGACTGAACGTTTTGTTCGAGTTATCCCGAAGTTCGAGTTATCCGAGTTCGAGATATTGAAGTTTAACTGTACCAAAATTTTAAATCAGTTCATCATAAGAAAGACGGACTGACGGACAGACAGAAAATGTGATTCCCATAGGGCTCCTGCATTTTCAATGCAGGGCCCTAATAACCATAGCTTCCTTTATAAGCAGTGGCAGGTGGTTGCTTAATGCAGGACAAAAGTATAGGAGCTTTCTGCATAACTTTTGTCCTGCATTAAGCAACCACCTGCCTCTGCCACCAAGAATTATGCCCCTTTTTGGTGGTCACATTAGAGGGGTTTTACTGTATGTTATGGGACACTCTCTTACAAAATTGTTTATGCAATATAATTGAATAAATGGGATTCAAATCTTCACTGCCACTTGCACTGGTTAATCTCTGATTACCTCTACAAACAGTTTGGATTCAGATGAGATACCAATTAACTCGGTAGAAAATTGGAAAATCAAAATTTAAGCAGATGTCAAATTTTAGGCGCAGAAAGGTGTATCAATGGAGGAAAGGGTTAAGAATGAATGACATCATGAATATTCATTAAATGAATGTCAAAATGATTTAGGAGTTTTGAGTATTAGTAAAAGTGTATTTCATAGGTAAACAGAGCAGATCCTGATCTGAGTCTATTCTGTTTTCAAAGGCATGAAAACTGTTTATATGAGATACAGGATTAAGACTGGTGGTAGCTTAATGCAGAATTAAAGTCATGTGGAGCTTTCTGCATGACTTAAGACCTGCATTTAATAGCCAGCTGTCTCAGGACATCTAAATTCTTCTGTACTAAAAGTCTGGTTTTACTGTAAACAACAAAAGAATAAACAATCACATAGTTTCACACTGTTTTAGTGTTAATGGATTTTTTAGCCGAGATCATTTGACAACAATTGTATTGTCTTCAGACAACCATGGAAAGTAGTAGCCGTTCATCAGATAAAACCTCAAAGGCTTAAACTCTTACAATAGAAGCATGTCATTCCTGGAGGTCCTACCAGTATTTGTGTCTACACTGACAAACAAGTGTCTGTCTTAATTACACTACCTGCTAATTAACCCTTTACTCCATAAATACACTTTTTTATGCCTTTGCAAACAGAGTAGACCCAGATCAGATGGCTCCTGTAGGAGCCATCTGATCAGGGTCTGCTCTGTTTGCTTATGATATAGATATGATTCTAGTTCTGCCATGGCCAAAATATCCTTTGTTCATATTCCATTGTTAAAATTAATCTAATTGGTTTGTTTTATTGAACCACACCATCTTTTGAACCACAGGTTATTGCTATGATAGGGTGAGACCTGGGTGAATGAACGTCTGTCAATGTCCCTGAAAACACATGAAATTTTAAGAAAATCATTATTTGATTTAAAATAGTGCATAAGTTACTGTCAGAAGTTTAATTTTATTTGGTAGTTAAATATACATATATTGGCTTTCAATAGCCTAAAGAATTATGAAATTATTATTTAAATTGTAAGAGTTGCAGTCTTGTTTGTACTTGTGGTATACGGATGTCAGTTCTGCCAGTTGGAACCCTTATTATTATATAGTATAGATAGACTACCAGGGAGTGGTACAAAGCCCTATGGTCTGAATATACACTGACTGCAAACCTACAACCCATATTTGACCTTCACCCAAACTCAAATAAACCTGCAATATAAGAATTTAATCGTGATTTTTAATCAAAAACCTGCCGATGATCAAGTACATTTTTCGGGTCCGATTCCCAACACTAGTTAACCCTTTCCCTCATATAAACATGTTTTCAAACAGAGTAGACCCAGATCAAATGGTTCCTATAGGAGCCATCTGATCAGGGTCTGCTCTGTTTGCTAATGGAATTTGATAGATCTGTTTCTTTAGTTTCTAAAATGGCTACAGTGTTCCACCTTCCATATTTCATTAAAACTATTGTTTAATTTCTAAAATGGCTACAATGTTCCACCTTCCATATTTCATTATAACTATTTTGTCTATGAATATTCAGTAGGCATTGAAATTTGTAATAAACATAGAACAGGGAAAGGGTTAACCCTTTCCCTGTTCTGTATTTAGGCCAAATTTCAGTACCTACTGAATATTCATTAACAAAATAGTTAAAAAGAAATATGCAAGGTGGAGTATTGTAGACAATTTAGAAAGTGAAGAAACAGATCCATCAAATTTTATCAGCAAACAGAGCAGACCCTGATCAGACGGCTCCTCTAGGAGCCATCTGATCTGGGTCTACTCTGTTTGCAAATGCGTGAAAACACGTTTATATGAGGGAAGGGGTTAATACCTATATAACAACTATAATAATCTACAAAGTCACCGCCTCACACAGTACCGGTATGCCATAGGTTCAAATCCCATCCACACCTTTTTAATTTTTCACACTATTTTTTACTAATTACTCATTTATATATAAATACATTTCATCTTTTTTTTTTTTACATATCATTTTCTCTCTTTTAATCTTTTTGGGGATATTTGTTGTTTTCCAATGATTGAAGAAAGTATTCTGTTGTTTTTGTCTTACATTAGATATCAACAAAAATAAGAATAAACTGGCTTCCCTGGCTGTGTAAGTGATACTACTCATGCATGCTGACTTGTGTCAGTGGTGCTGACTATCTGTGTCGGTCACATTTCTTAGCCAGGCTGACAGATGAATTTCTCCATACTTACATCCATGTTTCTTGTCTTTTCTTGTCTTCATCTTCTCAACATGGGCCCCAATATGTCACCATCTAGCCTCAAACATGTTGTCCTTAAATTGCAAATTAGAAAATTGTGTCTGTAAGACACAGCAATGCCCCTGTGTTGGTGCTTGCCTAGCTGAACGTAAATTTCTTTAGTCATTTGACCTTGACCTATTGTTTGTGGGCAGCATGGGCTGGGTGCACAATAAAAGTATGGATAGTGTTTAATGTGTATATGCAATTCCATGCCAATAGCTATAGTGGTTAGTGAGATATAAGACATTGGAAAAACTGTGACAATCAACTGCACGTAAAAGCGTGACACACGGACAGAAAGTCAAACGGATGGATGTATGGACAGAAGGACCGACATGTGCAAAACATAATGCCCCCTGACTATCGACAACGAGGGTATAAAAAGAATAAATGTGAATTAACCCTTTCCCTCATAACAGGGAAAGGGTTAAACAAGAAATCCAAAAACAAACTAGAAAATTTTGTCTGTAAGACACAGCGATGCCCCCGTGGTGGTGCTTGACACTGAAAAAACTGTGACAGCCCACTGCACGTACAAGCGTGACACACAGACAGATGGACAGGTGCAAAACATAATTCTCCATGACTATCGCCAACAGGGGCATAAAAACAGCAGACAAGACAATCTCACACTATTTTTATGCATGCCACTATAATTAAAGAACTTTTAGTGAGCAACACAGTCGGAGAAGAAAGTGGTTCTCCATGAGTTCCCTCTGAAAATTAAACTCAGCCAAGCTTTTAATTCATGACAATTCTTAAAGCAAATTTGAGCTAAATTGGTCAAGAAATGACAGTGCTAGATGAGAAACAATGTACAGTAAAAACTCTCTATAACGGCCACTAAGTTACACCAAGTATTTTGTGTTAAAGGCAGGTGTCTGCTTAAAGTAAGGTGAAAGTAAAACAGAACGCTCCTATAGGAGCGTTCTGTTTTACTTTCACCTTGCTTTAAGCATCCGCCTGCCCTAATTACCAACTAATTAACACAATGTAGTGGCCGTTATGGAGAGGTTTTACTGTATTATGATACACAGACAGACTGATGGATGTACAGATGGATGGTGTGATGGGTGGACGGACAGACAGGTCAAAAACTATATACCCCAAGCAACTTCATTGTGTGGGGTATAATAAGCCTGTAAATATCCCACACTTTTGGTACACCTTGACATTCTATAACAAAAGTAAATATTATATAATACACAAGCTTGGAAGTTCTGTAGTGAACCAATGGTTTTAGTTGGCTTCAAATCAGCTGAATCACTTTGGACTTTGGAAGGTAAGGTGACAGACAAAGAACTGCATGACTATAAGGTCTTATACATGTAACTTAGTGGATAGCATACAATGGTGTTGATGTATAGAGTCTGGCTTATAAAGCTGCCTGTGCTTTATAAGCAATTCCTGAAAAATATTTCAAAGTTAAATTATAACTAATTAAAGAAATTTAGTAAGCAAGCTCATATAACCAGGTAGAGATTGTGGTGAAACAGTTGATAGGCTTTACTTAGACTGTGTGGCTTGATAGCTCAGTCGGTAGAGTGTTGGCATGGTAAGCCAAAGGCCCTGGGTTCAAGTCCCAGTTGAGTAACAACTTTTTCACCATGTTACATTTGACACCCAACGTAAATAACCCACAGGGTGATTTATATGAAAAAGATTTGTAATAATAAGAAACTCGTAGAGTGTTCTTTGAGTAAGAATTCGGGACAAATTCTTGTGTAGAGAGGGTGTGTATAGCCGGGTAGAGATTGTGGTGCAACAGTTGATTGGCTTTAGACTCTGTGACTTGATAGCATGGTAAGCCAAAGGGCCTGGGTTCAAGTCCCAGTCAACTCACAACTTTTTCACCATGTTACACTCATATACCCCACACCACCACATTGTCAGAGAAAAAAGTCGTTCCTCTGAAAACTGAACTCATCCAAGCTTTTATTTATGACAATTCTTAAAGCAAATTTGAGAAGAATTGGTCAAGAAATCGAAGTGATATGAGCAACAATGTATAATGATACACGGATGGACTGACAGATGGACAGACTGACAGATCAAAAACTATATACCCTGTGCAACTTTGTTGCATGGGGTATAATTACCTGGTACATGTACATGTTATATAATATATTGATTAGTTCTGAATTGTTGTAGCAATTACTTGATTTCCTTGTTTTAGTTGTATGACATCTGTCAGTATAACACCATAACTGTTGTAGAGATATGGAAGTACTTCTTTTTTGTATGTACAATTGTACAAGATGAATGTAGAAATGTCATCCTGTTGCTAGTATCTCTTGATGGTAAAGGCAGCATCCTTCTAAATTCAACATATATCAGACTTAAGCTATTATCTTTAAGTTTCTTTGTCCTCTCATAAAATACAATATACATTTCTACAATAGATGGATTTTCCATTGCTCATTGTTCTCTTTCATGACCAGGGTCCATGCTTATAAAACTTTTAGTTGAGTCTGAGTTCGTTCTCAAGTTTTTGATTGTTCAGATTTGAGCCTTTGGCTCAAATCTGACCAATCAAAAGCTTGAGAACTCAAATCTGACCAATCAAAAGCTTGAGAACGAACTCAGACTCAACTAAAAAGCTTTATAAGCATGGACCCAGGTAGACAGAAGGATGTCAGAGGAAACTGTCTGCCACATTTCTGATACTACATTCTTATTCTACTACTGTGTACTAAACCTTTCAATCCGTGATATGCATGCAGTGTCATTTGCAAACAGTGTAGACCCAGATCAGGAGCGCTCTGATCAAGGTCTGCACTGTTTGTCACTAAAAACCCTCCAGCAAATTAACCCATTCCTACATAGGCTATTTTTAGACCCAACCTCTTTGAATAAAGGAGCATTTACTAGAGAAAAGGAATTTTTTAGAACAGTGTAGTTTTGAAACTTATAATTGTGATAAATAGAGCATTTTGCTCCTATGTACCAAATACTCTATTTATCACAATGATTGCAGAAAGTGACTATTAAAGAGGCATCAAAGGGCATCAATATGCTGGAATGGGTTAAAGCCTTTCATGCAGAGTGGACTCTATAGTTAAACATTGATGGGCTAGTCCATTCTGATAATTCATGGTTGAGAGGACTAAATCATCAAACTGTATAATTTAGTCTAAAGGAACAAACTCATTTACTTATGAAAAATCTCCTCCTGACCCAATTGAGGGGTGAATAATCAAAAAACAATTTATGACCGTAACTATATTTGATTGTATGGAATTTGTGGTGGGAAAACACAGCATTTCACATATTTTCTAAATATACTGCAGGATATTAGCTTGAGCTAAATGTCAGCTTACTTTGATATAGTGAAGTAATCCATGGGCAAAGATATATGGCTAGTGTCAAAGCAGGAAATGTATAGTCCAGACAATTGCCAGCAGTGTAGACCAGCCATACTATTAAAGCATTAACACTCCAAATGCTGTAAAAATAATATCTGTTAAAATTCCAATTTTACTCACTTCTGTTTAATTCAAGCTTTAACATCTTCCCTGTTCTATATTTATTCCAAATTTCAATATCCACTGAATATTCATGATCAAAATAGTTATAATGAAATATGGAAGGTGGAACATTGTAGCCAACTTTAGAAAGTTAAGAAATAGATATATCAAATTCCATGAGCAAACAGAGCAGACCCTGATCAGATGGCTCCTACAGAAAAAGCATTTATATGACGGAATGGGTTAAGGCATTGCGCCTCGCCATGCTGTAAAAATAATATCTGCTTAAATTAACTTTTAACTCTTTACTCCATGAACATTCATTAAGAAAGAATGACATCATGAATATTAATAAGTTTAAGTTTTATAATGGCACATGAACAGGAATCTTTTGCCATGGCAGAAACTGTAGAATGATATGTATATTTAATCATAAGCAAACCGAGCAGACACTGATCAGATGGCTCCTACAGGAGCCTTCTGATCTGGGTCTACTCTGTTTGCAAAGTCATAGAAGCCCATTTAGAAGGTGTATAAACTTTATGACATAAAGGGTTAAATTCCAATTCTTTTCAAATTTTATTCACTTCAGATTCATACATGCTTTTAACCCTTTACTCCATGAATATTCTGTAGTATCATAATTGACAAGAAGACAGTGTCAGCTTCACTAAAGCCATATAAGAATTGGATTACCAGTCCCTGCTCTACCAGTCTTGTCTAAGCTATTTACATTACGATAAGAATTCTCAATGGAATGGAATTCTTTGAACAACTTGACAAAGTAGAAAACTGCCCAAGGACCATCTATGCAAGGTTTCATCAATTTCTATCATGTTGCTTTAGAGACGTCTGGGTGGAATGAAGGATGTTGGACACTGGATGGTGTTAGGTCACAATATCTCACGCAGAAGTCTCTTAAAGAGAGACATGGTTTCTGAGGGCTGACTGATATTTAAAATACTACATAAGTTTTTTCACCAGCTTGACAAATTCATTTACAGGTTCTAGCTAATGGTTCAGGTAAGAAAGGAAAATGCTTACATATCAAAGGAAGATTAATCTAAAATGAGCAATTATAGAGCTATATCCCCTTTACTTTAGTATACTTTAACCCTTTCCTCCATATGCTATTTTTAGACCCAACCTCTTTGAATGAATCTACCCAAATGGAGCATTTACTAGAGAAAAGTAAAAATTTAGCATTTTGTAGTTTAAATCCATTGTGATAAATAGAGCATTTGCTCCTATAGGATCAAATGCTCTATTTATCACAATGGTTTCAAGAAGTGGTTATTACAGAGGCGTAGAAAGGCGTATTTATGGAGGAAAGGGTTAATAGCATTTGAAGTTTAATAGGATAAATTAACCCCTTTATTTGATGAATATTCATGTAAGAAATAATCACATCATGAATAATTATTAAAGGGGCAGTAACTACAATGAATGCATATTTTCGATAATATCATTAAAATTGGTATTTGTTATGTTCAATCATTATTATGAAGATTTGGGTCTACTCTGTTTGCAAAGGCGTGAAAAGGCATTTCTAGCTGGTAAAAAAACAAAATGCAACGGAATAAACAATAGCACTGCAAGTGGGTGCCAAAGCTTGTCTGTTTGATTGTAACCACCAACGTTAAAGTTAATGAAAACGAATGAAGACAATGATGACGACAACATGGACGCCAGAGTTACAACAATAGCTTGTATTTATTTCTTCAAAACACACTTAACCCTTTCCTCTATAGCCCATTTTTAGACCAAACCTCTTTGAATGAATCTACCCAAATTTTAGAATTTTGTAGTTTAAAACCATTGTGATAAATAGAGCATTTGCTCCTGTAGGAGCAAATGCTCTATTTATCACAATGGTTTCATAAAGTGACTTTTACAGAGGCATAGAAAGACGTATTTATGGATGAAAGGGTTAAGCTAATCAAAGTACTGACAGTACTGAAGGTTTCGGACCATATATATGTCGATTGTGACTATACAATACGAAAAAGGTTGGTAGGGAAGGACTGGTACCATTGATACATAGTAAGATGACCTCTAAAGCATTATTTCCTGAACTAAAATGGTGTTTAATGGAACTGTTTGTTAAAATTGACAGGTCATCTGAACATAATTGTTGTGAACTTTTCTGAAAATCCTGTCAGTGTTTAAGATATTGTTTAAAGAAATAAATTGATGACTAGTAGCACACAGTGCAGTTCCAATAGTTCAATTTGCCTGAAGTTTACTTGAATTCATATTTGAATTTAGTAAAGGGCCATTACTCTATTATTATTTGGCCGACGTTGGCGTCATACATTGTGCCTCATGCACCTATCCATGTAAATACCCCGTCAAATTTAAATGAAATCTAAGCAAGCTGTTCCAAGATATGACTTCTAACAGTCACATTTCCTATATGGCTATCTGAAAGCAACAAAGGGTCATATTTCTGCTACTAACTGGTGGATTGTAACAGTATTTGGCGTGCATCAATCACCTATCCATCTATACACTACAACCAAGTTTGGATAAATCATATATGCCATGTGAATCTAAATATCATACAGTTAACAAGATCTAATTGTAACAGAATATGTTGCAGAATGTCCCCTAAACGAAACTTACAACTGTTATTGGTGAGCAAAATATCTAAATTTCAACCAATAACAGGCCATTAGTGAGCACTTGGTTACATGGCAACCAGCACTTTTGAAACAACTGCATATATATCCCTACTGACCAAATTTTCCGAAAAATCTAATATGTAAATTGTGACACATTCAGAGGACACTACTCCATTACCATGGCAACCAAGTATTTCAACTTGACTGAGTTTGGGATACCCAAATACCCCTAAATGCCAATTTTCAGCAAATTTGAATATCTAAACTTTCGACCAATCAGATCTCACTATTCAGTTTCCATACCAACAAATCATTTCGAAAGACATACCAATCAATTCTGAGTGTCAAAATATCCCGACATACCAATTTGCGGCAAAATCGAACAATATCTGAATTTGCCGAAAAATATCTAAATTTTCGACCAATCAGAGCCACCACTAAGTTACTATGGCAACCAATTCTTTAAAAAGACCTATAAATTAGTCCCGAGTGCAAAAATATACCGTAATACCAATTTTTAGCAAAATCAACCAATATATGTACTTTCGAAACACAAACCAATTGATTTGGAGTACTCAAATATCCCACGATACCAATTTTCAGCAAAAAATCGAATGATATATAACTTCGCCAAACAATATCTAAATTTCAACCAATTATAGCCAACCATTTAGTTATGGTGATTTTCAAAAAATAACAAGATGTGTTTGTGAAACACTATGCCCCCTCATATATTTGACCTCTGACCTTGACCTTGACATGTCACCCCTCAAAATGTGCGGCCTCATGAGATACACAAGCATGCCAAATATCAAGTCTCTATCTCTACTGGTCCAAAAGTTATGGCCAATGTTAAAGTCGGCGATTTGACCCATATATTTGACCTCTGACCTTGAAGGATGACCTTGACCTTGACATGTCACCCCTCAAAATGTGCGGCTTCATGAGATACATATGTATGCCAAATATCAAGTCTCTATCTATACTGGTTCAAAAGTTATGACCAATGTTAAAGTTGCTGACAAACAAACAGACAAACAGACAGACAGACACAGACAGACAGACAGGGCAAAAACAATATGCCCCCGACTATCGTCTATGGGGGCATAAAAAGTGGGATGTACATCTGCATGTATCAAGCAATAATCATATGAAGTTTCATTAGGATCGGACAATGACTTAGTCTTACTGAGAAATGCTTTGGACAAGTTCATGACGAAAGAAGAACAATTGGAAGAATCAGAATCGGAAGAAAGAATAATAAGAATAAGAAACGGAGCAAACACAATATGTCCCTCTACTTCATTTTGGGACATTATTATATACCAGGGGTGAAAATAACAGCATGCTTGTATGTTAACAAAGATTAATGCTGGGGAAAAAGCTTAGACACACACTACAAACAAAAAATTGTCAAGAATTATATACGTTCAGCATATGTTATAATTAACATTATGTAACACATACAATAAAATAAGTCCACTTTATCTTTTTTATAACTACTAACTCTCCATAATTGGAGTAATTATCCTTAAATGCTTACAACCTGGTACCAAGTCTCCTAAATGGAAAAGTAGTAAAGTCAAGCAGGCAAAGCCACATGCAAGACGCAACCACCACCAAAACACCGATAGACAGCATGACACACACACACACAACCACACACCCAAACGCACACACACACACACACACACACACGAAATGAACACAGAAAACACCAAAAGACACACAAGAACCAGGGACAAACTTTCCACACATGAACAAATCACAAGCACAAAGACGCAAGGCAAACAAAAGGACATTACACACATTATAAACATGGATCTTAAAGAACAGAAAAGTCTATGATCAATGTTTACGATGCTTGTCACACATTATGTAAAATATAATTATGATCTTCTAAACTGAATATAAATACTTCTGATGCATTCAGAATACAGATTGCTTTTGAGGCTAAAGGTTATCCATATATCTCCGGAACGTTTCACTACGGTCCGTGCTCCTTCGTGCAGAAGGGTCGATGCCGAATATTCAACTATAACTACAGTAAATTAAATTAAATAAATTAAATAAAATAAGTAATAAATTATTAATAATAATAAAAATAATAATAAATAAATTAAATTATTAAATTTTATTTATTTATTAAATAAATTACAGTAAATTAAATAATAATTTATTTATTTTATATTTATTATTTGTTTATTTTACTCGTCATGGCGAGCGGACGAGTAGAATTTTCCAGGCTGTTACTACTTATTATGCAATGAATATTAAATTTACGTATTTCAAATAATAAATATGGACAATATTAGCCAATTAGCTCGATAAAAGGTTTTTCTAATAAGAAAAATAATGCTTAAATTGTGGCCGACTTTAGGCTGCGAAATTCATATCCGCGGATATGAGTCATACCCGTCATATCGGGTGTTTATACTGTATCCTGCAATTTCCAGTCGTTATCTTCATTCCCATAGTTCGTGTGTAATATGTAGAGATTGACGATGTTCCGATCATTATTCATTACTGCTTTCTCCGTTACGTTGTCTGTAACAATCCGACAAATTCAAGAAATGCTTGTAGATTTCAAAATATACGCCAGACTTTTAGAAGTCGATTACTTTCTGGGCTATTTTTACCGGCGCTCTGTGATATATATTCGTACGCGACCAAATTTATCATATAACGTAGCATTTTACACGGCAAAATTATCGGTAATTGAAACAGTTGCATCCGCATTTTAATAATTGACACAAATACCAAATGAAGAATTATCGATAACGTTTATCAAATGCATTGCACTTGGAACTATATTTTTGTCTAGGGTGTTATCAAAATCACATTTTTGGCAAAATGAAAGAAGAAATACGGGTGAAATACACCCGTAGATAACTAAATCGCTTAATCGGCGCTACGTGATAAACATTTTGTCAACGTTAAACCGTTCAAAATGTCTGCATTTGGGCTAATGAACGTATGCATTATAAGCATAAATTGATATTTCGTAGTATAACAGTGGTCTGATTGCGCATTATGGGATATGAATTTCTTTATAAATTTGCTTGAGGCATGCCCTGCGGATGCATTACTATTAGGTTTCGGAAAGTAGTCCGAAACCTAAAAAGGGAGACAATTCCATAGATTATTGAAATACCGTAAAGTTTTTACCCCTGTACACTGTATCTCTTGCTGTATAAGCACACTCATCAGATTCAGTTTACAAGCTCTGAAGATGAAACAAAAGTTCAAGCATATAAATGGGGAATAGTTCAGTAATGGAAGGAATTTATGTCTTATATGTACCTCTTCAAATTCTGCTCTATTAGTAAATCAAGGCTCATGTACTTACTTTCAGTAGTTTTGGAGTCAATAGTTTTGGAGAAATACTCCAGACAAAAGGGGCAACCGTAACAGCTCCCTTTTAACCAATTAACCCTTTCCCTGTATGTAAGAAATATTTACATCATGAATATTTATTTAGCTGAATTTTTATAATGTAAACCTTTCATAGGAATTCTTTGCTTTGACAAAAACTGTACAGTCAAAAATAAATAGAACAAACCCAGATCAGATGGCTCCTATAGGAGCAGTTTGATCTGGGTCTACTCTGTTGGAAAGAGTTAACTGATAAAATTTAATATTCTTGAGGGAAATAATGACTGTGTCAATATTAATCCTTTCTTCCATGTGTAGCCGGGTAGACATTATGGTGAAATAAGTTGATAGACTTTACTGTGTGGCTTGGTAGCTCAGTCGGTAGAGTGTTGGCATGGTAAGCCAGAGGCCCTGGGTTCGATTCCCAGTCGAGTCAAAACTTTTTCACCATGTTACACATGAATATTCATGCGAAAAATAATGACATCATGAATATTAGACTAATTTTAATATAATGGCACATGAAAACATGCATTTTTGGCCACAAAGAAACTGTAGAATCATAATCTATAGGAGTAATCTGATCCGAGTCTACTCTTGTTTGCAAAGGCGT
This sequence comes from Azorinus chamasolen, assembly GCA_963576725.1. NCBI lineage: Eukaryota > Metazoa > Mollusca > Bivalvia > Cardiida > Solecurtidae > Azorinus > Azorinus chamasolen. The sequence continues at coordinate 6,061,910 of OY755245.1, forward strand.
AGAAAGGCGTATTCTAATGCAACATTTTTGTAACACGCATTCTGATTGGTCCACGTGACAAAATTTGAAGCATATAAACCACCGATATACTGTCGGAAAAATGAATATACTGTCGGAAACGGAATCACTAGAAAATTTACTACGAAATATTCATACGCGCATTAATAGTAAAATTGAATGAATGGGTCTGAATGAACGAAGACACTGGATGAATGAAATGTCAAATGTTTTCATTTTGCTTGTTGTTTTTTTCAACACATTTTATGGTTGTAGTCAATGTGAGTCTGGCGATTCTATTCAAATATCTATCGCAAATTCCCACAAGTTGATCCTGAGTCCATTTATTTCACATGTTGATCTAATTCACTGTCCTTGAACAAACGTTTCTCTTCCTCTATTCTGTTTTGAGGTGTTTGTGGCACTTGTACCCTGTAAATATAAGATTTAAGGTATATAACCATGTAGCTGTGAGCTTTATATCCATGCTGAAACTATTTAAGAAGGACCTGACAACACTTAAACATTACCAACCGATCACAGACAATGATCTGAATTAAAACACTAAAAAACTCAGGTTTCCTCTCTGTCATAAATCACAAATCTTTCCAAAGAAAAGTGGTTTGACATAACCTTGAATTTCGCTCTTCGTGGTATACATATAATAGAAAACCTAAGATCTCTGACAAAAGTACAATTTATGAGCCATGCAGGAAACCTGTCATGTAAATCTCTGAAAACATACCTGATAAAACTGCTCCCGCGATCGAACCATTTCATTCAGTAACCCAAACGTTCAGTCGATTATGAAGAATCATATACACATCCAGGCCTGTTGGTGAGCGTGTGCTGAACGAAATGATGAAAACAATTTCTGCTGAGGCATGTTTCGTCAAAAGTTTTAAAACACAAGTCACTGTGTCCGAGAGACCGCAATCATGCACTAGCTGTTGGCCTATGCTGGTGTCAAAACCAGGGAAATAATGAATAAGTCCGGTCATCAGAATGAAGCCAGTGTCCGAAGCTATAATGCCGACTCGTCCGACAATCAGAAGCGGCAGTATTCTTCAATTCTTCAAGGACAGTCCCATAATGAGAATTCGCCCCACCCACTCAAGACCACTCGAGGGCTCTTTGCAAATTCCAAACATGCCTGTAGAGTGTCGCTCCTGATAATTTCCATTTGCACGTCCACTTGGCCTATCATCATTCTCATCAAATACACCAATCAGCCAAAGTATCTTGAATATGCAACCCGTTCCACATTGCAAACAATTTAAAAATAAATAATTCCGTTGTCAATGTGCACAATTATTGTAGAATTTCGAGCAATGTCGAGGTCAAATTTGATTCATCTTTCGTAGTTTTGAAAGGGTCCTACCGTCAGAAATTCAACGGACCATGACTTAATGGTTTTCGTTTGTGAAAATCAAAGTATCAAGTGAAAACACCAGTTCTTGGTATATTAAATATAAGCATAATTGCTAGGTTCCGGGAGAACTATTTTCTATATGCGTAATGCGGATATATGCGGTGTTTCATGACGTCATGCTATGACGACATAGAGAAAATATCAAAGGACTTAAAGTATTGTTTGTTTTTTACCATCTGGATCTATGGTTTCATTAGAATAGGGATAACCGTTGCGTATTTGAAGATTTGCAGCAGTATATCGGTGGTTTATATGTCGCAAATAATCGTTTTACATGCTCCGCTAACGCGTCGCATGTAAAACTAAATTTGCGACATATAAACCACCGATATACTGCTGCAAATCTTCAAATACGCAACGGTTATCCCCTAAATTATAGTGTAAAGGTTAATTAGCGGATTTATTAACAGCATTTTAACAAGGAAAGTTTTAACAATGGCAGAAACTAGAATCATACCTATATTTTTTCATAAGCAAACAGAGCAGACCCAGATCAGACCGCTGCTACAGGAGCTGTTTTATCTGGGTCTAATGTGTTTGCAAAGGCATAAAAAAGCCTTTAAATGAGGGAAAAGGTTTAAATCGGCAATCATATGGAATTTATATTATTATAAAATTAATACAAAGTTTTAAAGCTGATGTGTCATCATCCAAAGTGACTGACGCCATTGAGCTGGGTATTTCAAACAGTTGAATGAATAGCCCCATGTATTAATGACACTTTAATGTTCTCATAATGTCGTTAATAACTCATGTAAAGGTGCCTTTAAAAACTTCATTGCATGATTACAGACTAGGATAACAAACAATAAAGCCCAATTTTCAGATTACAACCGGCTAAACAGGAAGTCATATTTTAGCATTGCATGATATAATGAACCCTTCTCATATTATTTCCACACAGCTGGCATTTAAAAAACAGCTTTGATTCAGAACAAGTGCACATTTACTTGGTTTTTGATCAGGATCCAGGTTGTTTAAGTTCTATTCAAGAGTTTCGAAAAACTTTAACCCTTTCCCGGTTTGAACTGTGTTTATTCCAACTTTCAATACCTACTTAATATTCATGGACAAAATAGGTATAATCATACTACAATGAAATATGGAAGGTGGTCAAGGTTGTAGCCATTTTAGAAAGTAAAGAAACAGATCTATCAAATTCCATAAGCAAACAGAGCAGACCCTGATCAGACGGCTCCTACAGAGTCTACTTTGTTTGCTGATGGGTGAATAGGTATTTACAGTAAACCCTCTCTATAATGTCCACTAAATTATATTAATTAGTTCGTATTTAGGGCAGGTGGCTGCTTAAAGCAAGGTGAAAGTTAAACAGAACGCTCCTATAGGAGCGTTCTGTTTTACTTTTACCTTGCTTTAAGCAGCCATCTGCCTTTAACACAAACTACTTGATATATTTTAGTGGTCATTATAGATTTAACTGTATATGAAGGGAAGGGTTAAAGATAATATGATAAAGTCTGAAAAATGAAGCAGTTGACAGTTTGAGTCTCTACTCCATGAATATTCGTGTAAGAAATATTGACATCATAATTATTAGTTAGATGAGAGTAAGGCAAATGAAAACAAGAACTTTGGGCCATGACATTACTTATAGAATCAGACCCATATTATTCCATAAGCATACAAAAGTTTCTACAGACAAACAGACAGACATACTGGTGTACAGACATCAAAGAAGTAGTCCCTAAGTGTCACTCTACTTATATAGGTGACTAGTAAGACAGGTGGTTGTTCAATGTGGGCATAAAGTAATACAGAAAGCTCCCAAAGGATCTTATCTCCTTCAGAATTGAGCTACTATTTCCTTTAAAACCTCTCTTCTGCAGTCGCTAAAGCACTAAAGAGTGGATGTACTGTATAATGGTAAATAAATTTCTGTAAAAAGGCAAAAGAATTTCATGTGATCTAATTTTAAAATATGATAGAGCATATACCTGACTGCAGTATATATAATCATTTGTTGTATCTCTGTGGAAACTTGGCCTTGGAAGAAACTAGAATCATATCTATATTTTGCCATGAGCAGAGAAGACACTGATCAGACAGCTCCTACAGGAGCCATTTGCTCTAGGTGTACTCTGTTTGCAAATGCGTGAAAATGTGTCAGAATAAATGGTAAGATTCAACTCTAAATTAACTCTTCACTTGAGAGAAACACTATTAGACACTTTTGTAAACAGAATAGACCTAGATCAGATGGTTCCTATCTATAGTAGCCTTCTGATCTGGGTCTATATTGTTTACTTATGACATTATATAGATCTGACTGTACAGTTTCTGCCATGGCAAAAGATAAATCCAGCGTTCATATGCCATTATAACAATTTCAGCTAACAGATATTCATGATGTCACTTTCTCACATCAATTTTAATGAGTTTCAGGCTTAACTTCAAGATTTTTCAAACAGTATAGACCCAGACCAGTGATCACATCATAGAGACTGTGTTCTAACAAAGTCTACTGTATTTGACATTTGTAAGCATCTGCACATTCTAACTATAGTACGTACTACCATGTTGTATTATCCAACTTGATATTACATTTCATATGGTAGCTGGTCATTGTGGAAATGAGACATCATTATATGTGTGATCCTAAACCATTTATTCCATAAATTTGCCTTTCTATGCCTTTGCAAACAGAGTAGATCCAGACCACATGATTCTGTATGATCATAAATTATAGTCCACTCAGTATGAAAGGCTTCCACTTGCTAGAGAGTTTTGTATGACAAACAGTGCAGACCCTGATTAGAGGGCTCCTCTAGGAGTTCTCTGATCTGGGCATACACTGTTTGCAAATGACAGGGCATACATGGCCTAGGTTGAAAGGGTTAAAAGGTTGCTCCAGACAGGGTCTACTGTGTTTAATAATTCTGGTTGATAACTCTCCAAGTAATTTCCAGCAAATGATTTACAGACATTGAGAACCATATAATATTTCTCAGTATGTGCATTAAGCCATGCGTCATGTAGCATTACTGCTTCTTTAATATCCCCTAATGTGTTGCTTTATGCTCTATGGAGCCTAAATGTTCTAGTCCTGCAAACACTTTATAAATGAGACAGCTAATGGGAATGGCAGGGCACTGCAGCACTGATCAGCATGATGGATGACCACCAGGGTCAAAGGTCACTGGCTTGACCACACAGAGGCAACTGAAGAACTATGACTAAATTAACCCTTTCAATGCAGGAAACACGTGTATCATTGTTTGCAAACAGTGAATACTAAGTTCAGAGGGCTCCTAAAGAAGCCCTGTGATCAGGGTCTATGATGGTTGCCATTCAAAATCATTCAGCAGATTCAAACTTTTCATACCACATGGACTCTACCATGTAACAATAATGGACCATTCCACTTTGAAAATTCTGTATTCAAAGTGTTAATATTCCATGCATGCCCCTGATTGGTAATTGGCAGCAACATGTGGATCAAGCAAATGTGTTTGTTCAATATAATGTATTCCCAAATTCTCCAGTAACTCAACATCTGGGCTTAAATAAGAATATGGTAGTTCACTCATACCACCATAAAAAATCTCAAAGAGCAAAGTTATGTGTACATGCTTTATTTTCAAAGGAAACCGTTTTATAATTCATTTTTAAAGATACACACTTATCATGCACTTCATTTCAAGGAAACCCATTTTTGTATATTTTATTTTCAAGGAAAATTAATGTCCTTTGCATATATAGGCCTACTTCATTTTCAAACGGAGAACATTCACATGAACTTATTTCAAAGGGCAAAACTTAACACGAATATAGTTTTTTTTAAAAGACAAAGTTTACATGTACAATTATTCATGAACTTCATTTTCAAAGGGAAAACCTTAAACCATTTCAAAAGGCGACCCTTTTCATATGAACATCATTTTCAAAAGACAAGGAAGCCTTTAAATGAATTTCATTTTCAACAAAAGAAAATCCTTTACATACGCTCATACAGAACTCATAAACAATGGTGACAAACCATTCTTTTATCAAGTACAAATCGTTACTTCTTTACAAAGATGTTTACCAGGTTAATCATTCGTTATTAACTCTCTGTATAAAATCAATCTGTGTCTTCTTTCAAAAGTTATTGATCTCGATAGATCTACGCTTTTTTAGTTGGATTTTAACTTTTTGAACAACATTTTCATATATTTCCGACTTAGCCAAGGCAACAGTCGACATTACAAAACATATACATGTAGATCTACTATAGTACCTGTTGTCTAAACGACATGAAAAGGAATTTTACCTGTTGTATAAACACTACGGAAATGGGTACAATAATTTATTGCGCGGGAATGTCAGATTCCAAGGAATCCGAACTGCACATGGTACCCTACTGGTCAACATCCCGAAGGGCAACTTTACATGCGCACCAACGTGTTCAAGCTGTGTCAACAAAAAAGTCATGCGCCCATACTTCTAGCCTGGCACTTAATTGAGACCCTTCCATAGGTATAGTAAACTTGTGTGAGTTTAATTGATACAATATTAATTTAAAAAAAAAGTAGCAATGAAAAAATACTGTACTTTTAGACCGCTTTATAAAGACCCCACAAGTTCAACTGTATATAGCCATCACTCCCATTTATGACCCACCTATTGAGCTTTTACATTGTTCGGAAACCACTGTCTGCATTTTGTCACCACACTGTCGGACATTTTTCTCTCTGTGTCGTGTTCAATCCCCAAGGAAAGAGCTACATACAATATGAAGACAGCACCATGGATATTATTAGATGATGTTTTATATGAGTATATGAACACGGGAGTTTGGGCCATGGCACAAACTGCAGAACCTGGGTCCATGCTTTAAATATAAAGCTTTTAGTTGAGTCTGAGTTTCGTTCTCAAGCTTTTGATTGGTCACATTTGAGTTCTCAAGCTTTTGATTGGTCAGATTTGAGCCAAAGGCTCAAATCTGACCAATCAAAAACTTGAGAACGAACTCAGACTCATCTAAAAGTTTTATAAGCATGGATACAGACCTGTATAATTTCATGAAAAAACAGAACAGTTCCTGATCAGACGGTTGTTACACAGACGTGACCAGGCGTCTCTATCATCCTACACATTCTACCTACATGTAATTGTACCTTTTGAAACACTTAACGTTGGTCAGTAGAATGATCATAATAACCCGCACCATTAAAATAAGACTGTTGTCAAAATGTAGCCAAAATTCAGTTGCCTCATTGGAAATGAAGTGATTAATCAGCATTTACACTGCTTGCCAAGTTAGATAATTAAGTGTTGTAAATGTTCATTAACGCCAAGTAGTGAAGATCTTCCGTCCTTTGATTTTCTACAACGACACTTGTGAAGCTGTTTAACCCTTTAATCCATAAATGTTTATGTAAGACATAATGACGTCATGTGTATCAATTAAATGAACTCTTATAATTGCATATATATAAACACAAAAGTGTTGGCTATAGTAGAAGTAGAACCAGTTCTATATTCTCAATTAACAAACAGAACAGATCCCGATTAGACGACTCCTTCAGGGGCCGTCTGATCTGGGTCTGCCCTGTTTGCAAAGATGTAAAAAGGCGTACATATTGAGTAAAGGGTTATAGAGAGAATATTAAGACAAATATTAGCGTATGATATGTTTCTTACATCAGTATTAAAACTTTGTTATTTTAAAGGCAGACATTGGAGTTAGATGTTGCAATATTACTCAATAGACCTACGTATTATTCCCGCAACGCACAAGAATGCTAACACATTAATATTTCCACTTTAGATTTGATTATTAGATATAAACTTTATAATTATCTACATATCAACATTTGACACTTTAATGTTGGTCACGACCAAAATTCCAGGAAGGAAGTTCTTACGAGAAACAAGATTCTGTCCTATATCCACCAGATTTTTTCCAAGCTAAGACCGTGACAAAAATAACCCGTTACCTCAAAATATGCATTCTACGCCTTTGCAAACAGTGTAGACTCAGACCAGACCGTAGGAACCGTCAGATCAGGGTCTGCTCTGTTTGCTCATGATACAATATAGCTATGATTTTATAGTGTCTGCTATGGCTGAAATTACTGTGTCCATGTGCTATTATAACAATCAATCTAATTAACCATTCGCTTGCTATTCACGTCAATATACCTACCTGTAAATAGTGAAGACCCAGATGAGACAGCTCCTGCAGGAGCTGTCTCATCAGGGTCTGCACTATTTACAAGTTGATTGTGCAACCAATGCACTCCACAGCAGTGATTGCACAGCGAAATACTTGTACACAGTGAAGATATATGTAATTATACAACAGAGCATGGGTAAAGAAGGATAAATGTATTTTAAAATTCAGCAAGAGAAGGGTTAATATTCATGATGGCATTAGTTCGTACATGAATATTCATGGAGTAAAGGGTTAAATAGCCATGCACCGTTATACATGTGTTTTGTATATTACGTGTATGTAAAACATATAAGATTGTATGATAGAATTTCTTGTGGTAACAGAAATGTTTAAGTATGATTAGTGAATGTACATGTAAATTTTAAAGTAATTTTACAACATCAAATTCCATGGCCTGTCTTTAATAGATCTATTAAGCAGTTTTTCTTGCAATGTATTTTTAAAGTGTCAAAAACCGTTGACCTTGTTGCAAGTCAACATAATCTTTAGCATATTTCGTCCGTTGAATTTTGGAGAAAGTTAGGTCTGACGGTATAGTATGTAGTTTCCAGACATCGTCAACCTATTCCCGCATACTGGCGCCTTTTGACACGTCTGTAAAAGTCATTTTATGAAAAACCATTGTGATAAATAAGGCATTTGCACCATAGGAGCAAATGCTCTTTTTATCACAGTGGTTCCAAAACTACACAATTCTAAAACTTTCCTTTTCTCTAGTAAATGCTCCTAAGGTTGGATCTAAAAATAGTGGGAATGGGTTAAGTGTGCTTCATAAAACGTTGGTTTCAAAACTATACATTCTAAAAAACGTTTTTTTCTAATAAATATTAAATTTTCAGTAGATTTAATTAAAGATGTTGGGTCTAAAACTAGTCCAGGAGGGAATGGGTTAATGCGGCTCATTGGAATTGAATCGACAGGGCTGATAATCAGATCAGTTTCGCCATCCATCAGCCTTGGTGGTCAATCACTCATGTGCCTGAATAATTAACGGATAGACTGTCATCCACGATAGGACCTGAACAAAATGTTCACACCCGGATCAATTGCACAGATATATCATCTGATTGTGTCACACATCTCCAAGAAAGATCTGAAGAGAACACCTTTTATTGAGGTGTCTCAATTAATCGTACATATACATGTATGTGTCTTTTAGTCGACCTTATCGTAGAGGTACAGTATAACCTGTCTTAACCCTTTCCCTGTTCTGTATTTAAGCCAAAGTTCGATACCTACTGAATATTCATTAACAAAATAGTTATAAAGAAATATGGAAGGTGGAACATTGTAGACATTTTAGAAAGCAAGGAAACAGATCTATCAAATTCTACTAGCAAACAGAGCAGACCCTGATCAGACGGCTCCTCTAATCTGGGTCTACTCTGTTTGCAAATGCATGAAAACACGTTTATATGAAGGAAAGGGTTAAGCAGTCACCAAAAAGAGGTCTTATTATGGGTCTGTAAGGCAGGTGGTAGCTTAATGCATGTCAGAAGTAATACAGAAATCTCCTATATGAGCTGGTGCATTACTTTTGCCCTGCATTAAGCAACCACCTGCTTTTTAACACAGAGAGGTCCAGATAAGATGCGTAAATTTAAACATTTTCAAGAACAACTTATTTTCTTCTCCATCAAACCCTATGGTGTGACCATTCTTTAGAATCGTCTCATCGATACGGTTCTAAAGAGTAGTCACAACATAGGGGTTGGTTGAGAAATGACAATTTTAGTATGAGTACGCACCTTTATCTGTTGGTCCGACACACCTAAGTTCAGTAAACGAATGACCGTATAAGAGAGATTCTAGTGTATGCTTAACTCCTTGAATGTGGGACACACATGTACTGCCATTTGTCAACAGTGTAGACCCAGATCAGAAGACCATATATTAGCCCTCTGATCAGGATCTGTACTGTTTGTCGTTCAAATATCCTATATCAAGTTTAAACGTTTATACTGTGTGGACCGTATAGTTAAATACTGGTGGATGATTCCACTCTGACGATCCAACGCTGAAAGGGTTAAAACGACGAGGGAGTCCTGAAGGAGCTTGCATTGGTTACATTGCATGTTACGGGAATTTCTCGGACAGATCGCCTAAATAAGTCTTTGTCTTTGCACAGGTCGTTTGAATGGATGTGTTATGCTAATGGAAACTTGTAAAGCTCATGGATTAGTTGGAATACAAAGACGTAGACCCTGATACATTTATACTCTCTCCAGAGGCCCTCAGATCTGAGTCTTCACTGTTTGCCAATACACCATTTATATAAGACCAACTTGAAGTGCATGGTTATTCGGTGCAGACGGTTGTAGATTACCATGAGTTCGTTGTCTACTTTTGCTTCATCTCTGTCTAACAACCTCGTTGGGCCAAACATTTGGCGGACAAATGTGTACTCAACATGTTACATACATGTATTAACTTATTAAGAATTCCTCAAATCTGTTTCTTAACTATCTATAATAGGCACACGTAGGTTAACTTCACACCTTCTATATAAACAGTGTGATAGATTTGCGAACAGAACAGATCCAGATCAGACAGCTGATGCAAAAGCAGTCTGACCTTTGATTATAGAATAACAAAAAATCTGATTCCAGTTTCGGGAATGGCAAAAATCCAATTTTTTTTATTAAATTATTATAAAAGTTCAATATCGACGAAATCGGGAATTCTTGTTGATGAGGTAAAGGATGGAATACTGTCTCGGAAAATCAACCATAAGAATGTTCTAATCCCTTCCCCTGTGGTGCATTAGATACGTTTCCATCAAGAAAAATGAGGCGAATCCTATTTCTTAGAACAACAAAAGTAATTGACGTCTATTTCCGAAGCTTACTTCTCATATCCTATATCCTATAAATATTGATTGTGTGGCTGAGTAAACCTCCAGAGATAAATTCAGCACCCATTGTGTGAGAAAAAATGTTGAAAAAGTAGGTAGCTTGCGTCACATGTCTGGGTTCAAATCTTTAACGTAATGTGCGAATATGTTCCAACTTTTGCAAACAATGTAGATCCAGGGGATACGCCAAATATCTTAGTATTTCATTGTGATCCAAACTGTTCCACACTCTGGCAGTCTGTTTGAAAAAGAAATGAATAAAACTGCATTATGGCAATATAAGCAGACATGGTTTGCGGATAGCACCTACTTGGTTTTCAAAGAGTTCTTCGTGAGAAAAAAATATGGGCGTTCGGTACAATAGTTATTAGTATAACTAAATAAAGCTAAAGGGAATTCCCAGTGGCCCAGACTGGTGGGTTAATTGTAAAAATTAGAGAAACAGAAAAGCAAGAACACACAGAGCTGTCAGTTTGGATCCTGATTATAAGTGATGTAAGTTACTAACTATGCACCAGAGCTATTTAATACTCTTGCCACTGAAACAATCTGCTTCAATTCCAAAAGTTAAATTTAATTCTCGGTCATTGTTATCACTTTAGTCAATGCATATTCATGTAAGATATTCAACGAACATATTTTTTTAATACATGTGTATTGTCATATGAACACAGAGATGCCAGTCATGGCAGATCTATATTATTCCGAAAGCAAACAGAGCAGACCATGGTCATACAGGAGCCGTCTGCTCTTGATCTGCTCTGTTTGTATGTGTCTATGGGTGTAAAGTTTTAAAACTATTTGGATTCCTACATAAATTCAAATTACACAGCATCTCACATGGACCATAATAGTTCACAATCACCGAAAGTGTCAGTATAGTGTAGATAACAGAAGTACATTTGAACTTCGATATCTCGAACTTCAAGGGACCATGCAATTTACTTTGAGACAATTTCTCAAGTTCACAGCTTCATGCAGGTCGAAAGTACTGCTGGAAGCTCTTGTACGAGCTTTCAGCATTACTTTCGACCTGCATAAAGCAGTCACATTTCTAATATACGTAGTGACATATTTCAGAACAATTCTGTGTAAGTTTTGGAAGGGCCGAACTTTTCGTTCTAGTAATCCCGAAGTTCGAGTTCTAGACATTGGCGCTCCGCCATATTAGGACATTTAGGTCGTACAGCATGTTCCATATTTCTCCGCCAAATTCTATGTTGCTGGTGCTTATTAGATTCGCCCATCCGAGTTTGTTTTATTCTGATTTCTTCCGACTTCCAACTACAATAGAACATGTCTTAAGCGGGCATAAAAAGACGTCTAATTATAGGTCTAGAAGGCAGGTGGTAGCTTAATACAAGTCAAAAGTAATGCAAAAAGCTCCTATAGGAGCTTTTTGCATTACTTTTGCCCTGTATTAAACAAGCACCTGCTGTTTACGAATCCTATGTTCAATAAATGAATGGTTTCTACCGACTTCCGACTACTTTTGTAAGAAGCAACGTATTATGTTGGCAAATTATATTACAAAAGAGAGCAAACAAAACATGCGTATTGTATGTGGATGCCAAGGCACGGCTGTTACCGAGAAAATCAATGTTTTAAAGGGTCACAACTCTTTCAATATGCATAGGAAAATAATGTGATGGTGAACAAGTGTATGGAGTTTGTAAGAGATAGCTGTACTGATGTCGAAACTGTGACGACATAGCTCGATCAAGTTTCATCGAAAAAAAATCCAAAACAAAACAGACCAACTAAAATTACCCTACGTATACATGAACAATCACCGTCATGTGCACTTTCCCGCTAGTTAATGGCGATATCGTATACTGTCTGTTCAATAAAACTTTATTCCTTAAAGCAGGCTTCATACATTTGAACGCAAAGTAACTTTGTCTGCAATATGGTCGTCTGCTCTAATTTTATCCCACCGTTTTTTTCCAAGACCTCGTCAGAGTGTCAAGCATTTCGTATCCTATTGAGACGCTGGGTTACTCGCCGTCTCATCTAGATCCAATATGTTTGTATAGATAATCACAAATTCACACAGAGTTTGGAAAGAGATAACCCTTAACCCCCCCCCCCCTTATAAATTCTGTTCTATGTTTATTTCAACTTTCAATACCTACTTACTATTCATTGGGGGGGGGGGGATGTTACTAGTATTATGAAATATGGAAGGTGGAACATTCTAGCCATTCTAGAATGTAAAGAAACAGATCTTTCAAATTCCACTAACAAACAGAACGGACCCTGATCAGACGACTCATATAGGAGCCGTCTGATCTGAGTCTACTCTGTTTGCAAATGTGTGTATCTAACACTAAACAGTACGGTTAGTAAATGGTTGTTTGTGTCGAAAAAATAGAAAAATGTATTGATACGGAAATCAACGGAACAGCGTTCACCATTGATCGGAATCTGTCGTAAGATTCAAATCTACCTACCGGAAATAATCATTCGATGCATATGTGGTCAACAATCAATGTCATCCATTGTACATGTGATAGCAACCTAATTAATAGTCAAAGTGTTGTTCCGAAATAGAATCATTGTCATTCAGAACTTGTCCGAAGATGTCCGCTGATTTCCGTACAAATCCCCCTTTCTTAAAAGGAGGCTCCTCTTTTAATAATTTAGCAGTAATCAGGTAGCGAACAAATATATAATGTCGGAAAATGGGTTGTAAGCATTGTTTTCATTGTAGCTTCTGGTGTTAATTGATTAATACGAAAAATGCGCATAATACATCTTCAACCATTACCCCGATGTGAAAAATAATTGTCTGCACAAATTTGGATTTCGTGCAATTTGAATCGATCAAGATTTTGAGAAACAATTGACCGAGTGTTAAACAGTATGGATCTTGACGAGACGCTGGGCTAATTAGCATATCTGATCTGGATCCAAAATGTTTGCAATGCGAGTGAGGTTGGGAATAGTTTGATAAGAGTTAACCTTTAAAACGTGGGAACCGGGTACATAAGACCTTTGAAAACATTGTAAACCCGGGTCAAAGGGTTCATGAAGGAACCATTGATCAGGGTCTGCACTATTTGTAATAAAAATCATTTTCTTCAGTGATAAACTTTGATACAATGGTTTGTTCAAGGGTATTCAGAAAGGGGACAGTTTTAATAATTCAGCTGGTTATGGGTTAAATAACTGCACCGTAGTGATGACATGATAGCTGCCTGCATCACGCACTAAACATGAAAATGCCATAAAAACTCTTATTATAATAACAACAGAAGAACTAGCAAGAATTTCTGGATAATTTTGCTACCGGCCAGACACCAATACTGTTATATTTACTGATTCCAATCACATCGTTATGCGGGCAGTTAGAATTATAAAGTAGAAAATGGCAGTGAAGGAAACGTAACAGACAACATCAAAGGATGACAATTTTCACATGTTAAAGATTGGGGTTAGCCTGGGTTACAAAATGATCTTTACTGCAATATGGTTTTATTGTACAGTAAAGCCTGTCTTTAGCGGCCTTTGGATATAATTTTAACTCATTCTCTCCTACTGACGCCTTTTTGCGCCTTTATAACACTTATTCTTTGAAACTATTGTGATAAATAGAGCATTTGCTCCAAAGGAGCAAATGCTCTATTTATCACAATGGTTTCAAAAACTACACAATTCTAAAATTCTCCTTTTCTATAGTTAATGCCTCTTTTCGGTAAATTAATTTAAAGAGGTTGGGTCTAAAGATAGTCTAGGAAGGAATGGGTTAATCTGGGCGTATAAGCAAGCGGTAGTTTGATACAGGATAAAGGGTCAAACAGAACGTTTCTATAGGCCTAGGAGTATGCTGCATTACATTTGTCCCGCCATAAATATTCGTGTAAATGTATAGATATAAATTAACCCATATTTTAAACAGTTTTATTAACAATGTTTTTATACTATGACAGAAACTGTAGAATCAAATATATATTAATTAATAAACACACGGTGTAAGCCCTGATCAGACGGCTCCTACAGGAACCGTCTGATCTGAGTCTACCCTGTTTATAAAGATGTGAAAATCCGTTGAGGGAAAGGATTAAGTAAAGACCTTGTTATTAAGACTTCTATGTATCACTAATACAATAAAACTCCTTTGAATCGACCATCCAAAATGGGCATAATTCTGGATGGCAGAGGCAGGTGGTAGCTTAATGTAGGACGAACGTTATGCAGAAAGCTCCTATAGGCGTTTTCTGCATAACTTTCATCCTGCATTAAGCAACCACCTGATTTAACCCTTTCCCTGTTCTATGTTTATTTCAAATTCAAATACCTAATGAATATTCATGGACAAAATAGTTATAAAGAACTATGGAAGGTGGAACATTGTAGAATGTTAAGAAAGCAAAGAAACATATCTATACTATTCTATTAGCAAACAGAGCAGACTCTGATCAGACGGCTCCTAGAGGAGCCGTCTGATCTGGGTCTTCTCTGTTTGTAAATGCGTGAAAACACGTTTATATGAGGGAAAGGGTTAAACGATACCAGTGGCAGTTGATTAAGTGGTCGCATTAGCGGGGTTTTACTGTAAGTGGTTGTGGACATGAGGTTCTACTGTCTTTGTCAGACTGCATTATTTTCCACTATGAGTCAGCTATATTAGTGTCGCAATGGGACAATTTGGGTACCGCTGAATTGTTCATATGCTCTTTATCTTCCCATCTGACCATCTGTTTATCCGTCATGGTGTTTGTTTCTAACCCACCTGTTAGTAACTGCTGTACATGTAATCATGTTCCTCTTTTCATGTTTACAATCCACAATTATAATTGTGTAAACTAGATGAATACACTAATCGAGATAAATAACAACGAGTAACTTTGAAACTGATACTGAATACATAGTGAAGTATAATACAGTAAAACCCCTTTAAACCGGACGTTCAGTTTAGAATAGTTTTGGATCTTAGAGACAGGTGGCTGCTCAATGCTGGGTGAAATTCATGCAGAAAGCTCCTCTGCATGACTTTCACCCAGAATTAAGCAACCACTTGCCTTAAAGTATCTAAATTCTTCACTACTAGAATTCCGGTTCAGAAGGGTTTTACTGTCACATAATATACTCAAATGATTGGACACAAATAACGTTTACATGTAATACAAAAACAAGTCATACAGAAAGATCCAACGAGAACTTTTAGTATACCGCTCGCACAACATTAAGCTGTTACTCCATGAATATTCATGCAAGAAATAATGTCTGCATTGTTACAATGGTATATGAACAGCAGAAATTTTGTTTTGCTTCGACAGAAACTGTAGAATAAGAATCACATAACTTCATAAGCAACCAGAGCAAACCCTGGACAGACAGCTCCTACAGGGACTGTCTAATCTGGATCTATTTTTTGCAAAGGCGTTAGTTAAAACGCATACACGGGCACATCTGTGGAGTAAAGGGTTAATTGTCTACCCTTACTTCGTAATTTGTTTCTAATGGAAAATGGATACATAAATACTTAGCCATGGCAGACTCATCATAATCATATTTGTATTATTTCATAAGCTAACAGAGCAGACCATGATCTGTGGTTTCTCTGTTTACAACGGCGTTAAATGGCGTATCTACAGTAAAACCTCTCTATAACGACCACTAAATTGTGTTAATTAGTTGGTATTTAGGGCAGGTAGCTGCTTAAAGCAATGTGAAAGTAAAACAGAACACTCCTAAAGGAGCGTAATCAATACTTGATGTAATTTAGTGGCCGTTATAGAGAGGATTTACCCTTTGAATCTTAAAAATGAGCGCACTGTCCTTTGCAAACAGCAGTAGACCGGGATCAGGAGAATCCTAATCGTCCTCTAATCAGGATCTATACTACTTGTCATGCTACAATTATATGTAACCGAGGATCCTAGTATATTCACGGTAAGCTTGACTTGCATCTCATCTGGATCCAAACTGTTTGCAAAGTGTGTCACGAAGTCGCCCATAAAACGAAATTACAACAGTTTTTGAGCCCAGCCGCCGATGACAATCTAATTAAGGGCAATGACGGTTCCAAGTCCAGATGTCTTCCCCGATTTAAACTATTAGCCCGCAGCCTTGAACCAATTCGTGCCAATACATATATCTGTGAGTCAATTCGGATCTAGATTTAACTACAACGCTCATCGGAATCCAAACTGTTTGGCACCATGGCAATGAAAAGAAATAAATAAGAACTATTTTGAAAATTGGGATGAACGAGCAATTTTAAAGACTGTAACGACTTTCAACTCAAGCAGTTTCACAAGTGTGCGTCCTTCGCTGAGGGTCCATGCTCAATTAACACTAGAAAAGGAAACAAAGAAATCATTGTGATTTGGTTGAATTCAAGGACAGTGCTGCTGATTAATTTCTTGTCACATTCTCCCAGAAAGATGTTTGTATTTTGCTGGCTTTTTTTTTTTTTTTTTATCCCGGATCATATATTAAGTGAGTAAGGATTATAAATGGTTCAACCCCGTATATTACTGAATAGTCTCTGGCTTGCGGGAAAGAACATCGCTGGATCATTGTTTCAAAATGAAAAGAAATATGAGTAAATTGTATTTAGCTTTCAGACATTTCAAGGTCACGATCCCTACCAATTTTGAGGCATTATTTGATTTTTAATCACAGAGAGTGTGAAAGACTGTACCCCTGGGAATTATACAGTTCAAAGACCATTGTCTTTTGTCACTCCCCATCTGACTTTATACTTTAAGTCAGTAGTTTCAATGTTCTTCAAAATACTATGTTGCTAGGGATTTGACAGAAATTTTCTTGATAAATTGAACCCAATCACATGTCATGCGATCACTACTGAATACATGTATTATTATACCGTATTTACCTTAAGTAATCAGACATCTAGTGTCTGCTCTCCGTGAGTAATTCAATTGATATAATTTAATTGACTTTATATTGCATATGTAGATTAACCTATAGTAGCTAATATTGCAGACATTATCAAACTACTTCTCTTCAGGAGCAGTTTGAGCTTGGTCTGCGTTATTTGCTTAAGTTTGGCCGTCCGAACGCTTATGGTAATTTGGGCACATATCGCTATAATTTCTGAACGAGTAACGGCCTGACTTATTTCAAAGAATGATTGACCAAGGTCGTGTGAAAAGGTGCACTAGGACATTAGAAAACAATATAGACTTAGATGATTGGGAGACATGTCGGTCGGAGAATAAATACTACAGATGCCTATCAGTGTCAAACCGAGCAGATCCTGATCAGACATGATTGTGACTGTTTACACATGGTCTACAAATAGGTGTGTATAACTCTTTCGTTGCCAATTTTTGTCGTCTGCAAACTTTGTCGTCTGCTACAATTTTCAAGTTCTGTTTTTCTTCGAATTTGTTTCCAGCAAGAGTGTTCGGAGGAACTCATGTGTCACCTGCTCGCAGCCGACACAAAAACTGTTAATATGCTGGAATGAAATCAGAACAAAGGGATATAACTCAAAAAGTATTGCATACAGAGTGATGGACCTTAGTAACATCAATGGTCCTCAATGGGGGAAGACACGGGTAAAATTTGAAAGCTCTATAATGATTAATTAAGAAATGAAAGCCAAACAAAGAAAGTGTAGACTAAGGGGAATAACCCAAAAAGTATTGCATGCAGAGTTATGGACTTATTTACATCAATGGCCCTCAATGAGAGTAAAAAAAAAAGTAAAGTACCTAGTTATAGTCTACTTTCAGTCCGAATGACCGCTCAGCTGACTGTACATTTACTCCCCTGGTCATTGAGTCATTTGCCTACAATATTGAGCACTGCTAACATATGGCGCAATCATGCAGCCGCAGTACCGGCGAGTGACCCTCACAGGTACCCATTTTAACCCCTGGGTGGAGAGGATGTGCGGGTGGGAGACACGGAAAAGCGTCTCTGAAATTTCCGGGTGGGACCGGGATTTGAACCCCGGACCTCCGGACTGATAGTCAAGCGCGTTACCACTAGACCACCGCCACCTAGACACATGTGAAATTTGAAAGCTCTATAATGATTAGTTTAGAAATTACAGCCCAAAAAAGAAAGTGTGACAGACGGACAGACAGACAGTCAGACAGACAGACGACGGAAAAGTGATCCCTAAGTGACACACTGCCTCTCGGAAGGTGACACAAAACAACGTAGTCACAGTAACAAACAGTTCGATTTCTGATGAGACGATGAAGTACTGCAAGTAAATAAATATACCCCCACCCAACACAACTTTGCCATCGTTGGATCCAGATGATACGCCAAGTAATTCGGCGTCAGACGAAAATGCTTGGTACTGAAAGAGATGAAGTGACTAGGAGCATTTAAGCATCTATGAAAATCAGAGCAACAGAAAAATCGTGCGTACTCAAGTACTAAAATCGTCCATTTCTCAACCAAACCCTATGTTATGACTACACTTTAGAATCGCCTCTTCGATGAACACTTTACCTAAGGGATCAAGGGATCATACAAATTAGTTCGACATCAGAGGTTCGAGTCATCCGATTTATAATATGACAAACATCTCAAGTTCACAGCTTAATGCACGTCTAAAGTAATGCCGAAAACTACTGTAGGAGCTTTGAGCATTACGTTCGCCCTGCATTAACCTGTCACGTGTGTTTCTAGATATGTGAATTGATATATTTTAGAACATTTCTGTGTTTGTAAATTTTGGAAGGAGTGATCTTTTACTTCGAGTAATCCGAGTTCGAGACATCGAGGTTCAACTGTATTCATGTAGGAATCTTAACGGTATGAACATTAATTAGATGACATTTTTATAATGGTATCGTGAAAAGGAAACGTTTGACCATATAAGAAAACAGTGTGTACCCTGATCAGTTTCTCGGGGTCTCATCTGAATCCAAATTCAGTATAACCTCTCTATAACGACCATTAAATTGTGTTAATTAATTGGTATTTAGGGCAGGTGGCAGCTTAAAGCAAGGTGAAAGTAAAACAGAACGCTCCTATAGGAGCGTTTTGTTTTACTTTCACCTTGCTTTAAGCAGCCACCTGCCTTAAACACAAAATAATTGATGTAATTTAGTGGCCGTTATAGAGAGGTTTTACTGTTGTTTGCAAAGGTGAACACAAATTCGACCATGGCGATGAAAGAGTTCAAATCTCCTTTCATCCTTTCTCTCATACAAACAAATTTTCGCTACATTTCAAACAGAGTAGACCCAGATCAGTCTGCTCCTGTAGGAGTTGTCTGATAAAGGTCTACTCTGTTTGCATATGAAAATTTAAAAGATTTGGCTCTACAATTTCTACCAATACCAAAACATCCTGTGTACAAATGGCATGGCAAAAGAATAGCTAATAGGTATTCTTCAGCAGTGCAATATGCACTGACAATAATGCCAGCTGATTTTCAAATATTTCTTCGTTACCTATAGTTTCAAAATAGCACAGACTATTTTACAAATAGGTTGGAAAAAAGTTTCTTTGTGTACAGTGTGTACAGTAGAACCTGTCTTAAGCGGTCATTCATTTATTGAACATAAGAGTCTTAAAAGCAGATGGATGCTTAATGCAGGGCAAAGAAGCAGATAGATGCTTACTGTAGGGCAAACGTAATGCAGTAAGCTTTCTGCATTACTTTTGACCTGCATTAAGCTACTACCTGCATTACAGACCCATAAATAGGTATCTTTTGATGGCTGCTCAAGACAGGTTCTACTGTATTTAACATCTTCTGCATACTACCAGACTGGCACGCTCGTTCTTGTAAGTTTTGTATAGTTATACTGATTCCTCTGTCAACAAACTATGCGTTATCCAGACTGTTATGGAAGTGAATCACTATAGTCGAAGTTTTACTCTTAGATTGCTGAGTAAATGTCGTCGGTACAAATACATGCTGAAATTCTTACATTCTTAACCCCTTCCGTGCCACAATGACGGGTGTATGATATCACATGCAAACAGTTTGGATCCAGATGAGAAGCCGAGTAACTCGGCGTCTCATCAGGATCCAAACTGTTTGACACTCTGTTTACTGTTTTATAAAGAAAATGGAAGAAATGCACACACTTACACTAAAAATAAACGAAACTATGCCCAGCAGACGACAATGCTGGCATCGAAAGGGTTAAGATATTATATTCTTCAGTTGTTTCGCAACAGCGTGATCAGAGTATCAAACAGCTTGGATTTTGATGGGACCGGTGTCTGATCAGGATCTAAACTGTTTAATAAACGAGTGTCACGAATTTACCGCAAGTGTGCTAAGAGGTAGGAATAAGATAAAATATCTCAGTTACCTAAACATGACCGTAATTACTAGACTTGTGTAAATATAGACATAGAGATGGATATACAGCTATAAGTCTCCAATAATACCCTTGCTATACCTACCTATTGTGATAAAGTCAACTTCAGAAAAATGTCTACTGTTCCGTGCAGGGGTCCTAATCCACTTGTACTATATTTATCTGTCAATATTATTAACTTTTTGCGCGCTAGTAGTGGCTAACTTTTAATATATCCTAAGTAAAAGGTTTTGGTCCGGATGAGATGCCGAGTAACTCGGCGTCTCGTCAGGATCCAAATGTTTCCATTCTGATTACATTTTAACAAAAACGCGGGAAAAAACCCAAAACAACAGCAACAACAAAGCAATGAAGAAAATCGCCTTCGAGAAATTGTAACAGACAATATTGCAGACGACGATTGCGTGCAAAAAGTTATATAGAGCTCGGTATGTTATAACAAAGACTTATAAGGGGCACTAAGTGCACATAACATGGAACAACTGAGAAAACGCTGTTCATCTTTACAAAAAGTGCCATTGAGAAACGTTCTGGCTGAAATTATTAACGTTTACCCCTTTTCCTGATGAATATTCATGTAAGAAATAATAAGGTCGTGAATATTTATAAGCTGATTTATTACAGTGACATTCTGTAAAAGGAATTTAACCGTGACAGGAACTGTAGAGCCGGGTCTAAAGGATTAAGGCAAACATACCATTTAGTCCATTATTATTAATGTGTACATAATATGCACAGTTGATCTTCGATATCTCGAATTCGCATAACTGGAACTCCAGGATAACTCGAAGTAAAGATTTACACAGTACAGAGTCGTTCTGAAATGTATCACTACGCATATCTAGAAACACATGTGGCAGTTTAATGCAGATCGAAAGTAATGCTGAAACCTCACATAGGACAAATGCCCAGATAAGAAATCGGATGACTCGAACTTCTGTTACTTCGAAGTAATTTGTATGGTCCCTCGCAGTTCGAGATATTGAAGTTCAGCTGTATATCCATGATATACACCGGTATGTACATGCGTTGCTATGAGACAAAGGATTAATGACCCTTTCACTCACATAAACGTGTTCCACGCATTTACAAACAGAGTAGACCCAGATCAGACGGCTCCTAGAGGAGCCGTCTGATCAGGGTCTACTCTGTTTGCTAATAGAATTTGACAGGTCTGTTTCGTTACTTTCTAAAATGGCTACACTGTTCCACCTTCCATATTTTCATTATAACAAAGTGTCCATTAATATTCAGTAGGTATTGAAATTTAGAATTAACATAGAACAGGGAAAAGATTAAAACAATGAACCAAGTTACTGAGTTTACCCTTTACTCTGTGACTATTTTTGTAAGAAATATTGACAGCATTACTATATTAAGCATATAATAATTGTTATACAGTGGTGTTGGCCATTGCAGAAACTGTAGAATTATATATGTACTATATCACCCCCCCCCCCAAAAAAAAAAAAAACAAAACCCCAAAAACCCAGAAAAAAACTCTGATCAGACGGAACCTACAGGAGCCGTCTGATCTTGGTGTACTCTGTTTGCAAAAATGTAGAAAGACGTATTTATGGAGTAAAGTTTGAACCACTAACACTGTAGACAATATGACCTATCTTAAACGGCCATTTATTTATTGAACATATGAATCATAAACAGAAGGTGTTTGCTTAATGCAAGGCAAAAGTAATGCAAAATATTCCTATAGGAGCTTTCTGCAATACATTTGGTCTGTATTAAGCAACCACGTGCCTTGCAAACCCATAATTAAACTTCTTTTATGGCCGTTTAAGACAGGCTCTACTGAACATCCAAATTTCTTACTTCTCTGTCAAAACTCACAAGAATCACCTCCGAGAGACGAGTATAATGGCCCTAATGGGTACCAAGGGAAATAAATATATACACAGTGAACTTCGAGATAACTCGAAGTAAATGTACGATGCTTCCAAAAATTACAATACGGAATTGTTCTAAAATGTATCACTAAGGTTACACATACCTAGAAGCACATGTGACAGCTTAATGCAGGTAGGAGCTTTCAGCATTACCTTCGATCTGCGTTAAGCTGTGAACTTGAGAATTTGTTCAGATTAAAAATAGGATGACTCGATCCTCTGTTATCTCGTTCAAGATATCGAAGTTCAAAGTTTTAAATCATAGAATTACTGTGGTCTAGAAACCTTTATAGCTAGTGTCATCTTATATAAATTCTTGTTTTCTTAATGACCTTGACAGGTGCGAACCCCGCGACCTCCCACTTTGTGAGCATTCGCTTCATGGCAGTTCATTGTAACTGAAATCGTCCAAGTACCTGTTGCTGATTCACAGAATCGGCACAATCACTTAAAACGAGGGATATTTGAGCCCCAAAAAATGTCCTGGCAATCCATGCAGAACTGGATCAGAGGGCACCTAGAGTGCCTGGCACGTGAACGAGAGCAGGAAGCAAATTAACAACCCATCAACCTATTAACCCCGTGCATGTTAGTGGTGAAGTCGAGATAGCCTGTATAAATTGTATCCAAACTATTTTTGAAATGTGCGAATAGACTTATATTGTCGTCTGCTCCGAATTACACTATTATAAACCCTTCATCTGATCATGCAAGAAATGTAAGAAATAGTGATATAAATATTTATTGGCTGATGGGAAAATGAACACAGGATGTTTTGGCCATTGCAGAAACAATAGAGTAAGCAAACAAACAGCAGACAGAGTAGTCCCTGACCAGATGACTCCTACAGGGGCTGTCTGGTCTGATCTGGGTCTAATGTGTTTGTTGAGGTGTGAAAGACGTCTGTATCAGGTAAAAGGTTAAAATCCGCATGTTCCAAGTTTCAGAAATATATCATTTCCCTGTTCAATATTCATGTGAGAAAAAAATGACATCATGAATAATTATTAGCTCCGTTTTTAAAAGTAAAAAAATCAAGGTAAGTTTTTGCTTTGACAAAAACTGTAGAATCAGATCTATATCATGTCATAAGCAAACAGAGCTACCCCTGATCAGACGGCTCCTACAGGAGCCTTCTAATTTGGGTCTACATGTACTTTGAAAAGGCGTGAACCAGACATTTATATGAAGGAATTGGTAACCTTTAAAATAATATATCTACTTATTAGACGATGATAATTGAACGCATGCTATACAAGAGAGCAAGTTAAAGGGGAACTCAAGGGCATTGAAACTAATCCGGTACTTTAGCAGGTTGATAATGCCATTCCCAGACCAAAATTCCACATTCCCTTTTCAGATTCCCACAGTTTATGAATGAAAACCACATGTTTCTATGTATCACCCAAAATATACAGTTTCAATTGTAGACCGCAAACTGACGAGACTGTTCATTTTTGTCTTCCTGTACACTCTGAAAGCAGCTGATAGTTATTTTCATTATGTAATTTGTATAGCCCTTTCTCTCATATACACGTGTTTTCACGCATTTGCAAACAGAGAAGACCCTGATCAGACGGCTCCTAGAGGAGCCGTCTGATCAGGGTCTGCTCTGTTTGCTAATAGAATTTGATAGATC
Source organism: Azorinus chamasolen (assembly GCA_963576725.1). Taxonomy (NCBI): domain Eukaryota; kingdom Metazoa; phylum Mollusca; class Bivalvia; order Cardiida; family Solecurtidae; genus Azorinus; species Azorinus chamasolen. Next base: position 6,086,191 of record OY755245.1, read on the forward strand.
TGTTTCTTTGCTTTCTAAAATGTCTACATTGTTCCATCTTCCATATTTCTTTATAACTATTTTGCCCATGAATATTCAGTAGGTATTGAAATTTGAGAAAAACATAGAACTGGGAAAGGGGTAGCCCTTTATTCCATAAATACCGGTATGCCGTTCAACGTCTTTGCAAACACATTAGAACCAGATCAAACGGCTCCTATAGGAGTCGCCTAATCAGGGTCTCCTCTGTTTGCTTGAAATAATATGGATACATGTATGATTCCATAGGTTCTACCATGGCCAACATTTTATGCGTTCAAGTATCATAATAAACATCTAATTAATATTCATAATAAACATCTAATTAATATTCATGATGTCATTGTTTCTTATATGACTATTCATGGAGTAAGTGGGTCATTCTTATCATATACAGTAGAACTTCGCACAGTTGATGACTTAATTCATGATAAAAGTAAATGCAGAACGCCCCATAGGAACTTTCTGCATACCGCCTGTATAAAAAATACAGGGCCCATGCTTATAAAGCTTTTTAGTTGAGTGTGAGTTTGTTCTCAAGCTTTTGATTGGTCAGATTTGAGCCAAAGGCTCAAATCTGGCCAATCAAAAACTTGAGAACGAACTCCGACTCAACTAAAAAGTTTTATAAGCATGGATACTGAATCTGGCGTCTTATTCGAGAAACTGATTGTATTCGAGAAACTTTACTGTAAACGTATCGAAAGACATTGATGTTTTATATGCTAATGAAAAAGCGATGTTACCTTGGCTAGGACCAAGTTGAGACAATACGTTATTGGGTTTCTAATCAGGATCAAAACTTTTATCATTCTGCTTGTATTTTTTTACGAGAAGATATTTTAAGAGTTTTGCAGATATGTTTTGTTATTACTTAGTTCGCAAAGAAAACTTACAGAAGAGATAAGGCGATTTAAAACTAAACTATGTTTAAACATGACGTAATATTTTGTGAGAACTCGGGGAAGATAACGGGAGTGGAAAGTTGCATTTATGTTTTATGATTTGGCGCCATTTCAAGTTCCAAGAGCATATTGTATAGTTCTGGCCCAGAGGTTATAAAACTTCTGTGTTATAGAGTCTGAGTTCGTTCTCAAGTCTCTGACCAATTAGATTCTTGAGAATACACGCAGGTTTAAGCAGAAAGTGTTTTAACCTTGCGGTCAGTTCAATGACAATATGGAACATTCTCTAAACATGTCTGTGTAAGGGAAATTTGGTATGGTCATTATTTCTACGTTTGTCTGTATGTAGTATAAATGATCATAAATGTCACTGAGATCAAACCTTGCATTATGCATGGCTATATTGTATTTTAACCCTTTAATCCATAAATACGCCTTTCTATGCCTTTGCAATCAGAGTAGACCCACATCAGACGGATCCTTAACCTTCGTAAGCGACCGATCATTAAAATGTTATTGAACATATGAATGTTAAAAAGCAGGTGGTTGCTTAATGAAGGGCACCTGCTAAAAGTATCTACATTCTTCTCTACTAGAATTCCGGTTAAGAGCGGTTCTGGTGTAATTATTATTACTTTCGTTTTGCTTTAACCTTTTCATTTCAAATTTCATGGACGAAGCAAAAAGAGCAGACCCTGATCAGATGGTTCCTATAGAAGCCATCTGATCTAGGTATACTCTGTTTTAAGATGCATGGAAAGGTGTTTATATGAAGGAAAGGGCTAAACAGTCAGTTGCTTCTCAATACATCCATATATCTACCGTATAAGGTGTGGGTTTGGAAAGATTAACCTCTGACCTAATGAATATTCACGTAAGAAATTATGATGAATATTAATGAGGTGAACATAACATATAATGGTATTTTACACAAGGGGACATGGGTCGTCTGATCTGGGTCGGCTCTGTTTGCAAAGTCATGAAAAGACATCCCTATGATGTAAAGAGGTGAGATTAATCATTTACCAGTCTTCCAACTTCCGACACATTTTCAAGGGTGGGGACATTTTTTGTTATATTTTCTGTGAGACATTACATGTTTAATAGCAAAACATTCCGTTTTTGCCACTTCAGTTTGATGTGTTTACTATTAGTAATGAACTTCCGGTAAAAAAAAGAGATGTTGATGCCTACTGGCACATTCAAACTGAGTTTGTTTTCCCACAAGCAGCTCTATATAAAACACCAACTGCCACAGAAAGTCAAATTCCTGGCGCAATTCCAAGATAAATTGGCAGGAAGCTTACATGATATGAAAAAAATCCGTCAGAAAATTATTTTACACATTATCATTAAGCTTAACCTCTGAGCACAAGTTAATTCTGTCAAATGACTTGATTTTTCCTATTTTTATGTTGCTAACTTTTGGAGCAAAACAAACACACTAAATTAACTTGTACTTAATATCAAGCAAAATCTGTTTTATTACTATACTGTAGGTAAATTGTTTTTCAAGACACGTGCTCATCAAATACAGAAAAGTCTCTCTAATACGACCACTCAAAAGAAGGCTTAGCTCTTTCCTGTTACAGTGCTCCCTCTCTACAACGACACCCTTTGGGATACGAAGATTGTATGTGTTGTCCAGAGGGAGTTGTTATAGGGAGGAAAAATCAAACATAATTAGCTTGTTTGCAGATCCCCAGATAAAGTGTATTTCGAGAACTAAAACCGATATGCCTCAGTCAACCCCTATGTTGTGACCACTCTTTAAAATCGTCACAAAGTGACGATTCTAAAGAGTGGTCACAACATAGGGTTTGATGGAGGAATAAAGAAAATACGATGGAAAAAGGTTGTTTCTGGAGCCTTGTTGTTTCGGAAACAGTGACATGCGTTGTTGTAAGGAGGGAATCGTTATTGAGAGGGTCGCTGTAGGGAGGGAGCACCGTATGTTTACATGTATACCAAATTTCAATACCTACTGGCTATTCATTGACAAAATAGCTATAGTGAAATATGGAAAGTGGAACAGTGTAGCCATTTTAGAAACTAAAGAAACAGATCTATCAAATTCCATTACAAACAGATGCATGGAAAGGCATTTATATGAAGGAAAGTGTTATTCCGGATGTTTTGAACAGCAAGCAAACAGAACATACCCTGATCGGACGGATCCTAAAAAGCCACCTGATCTGGATTTACTCTGTCTGAAGAGGTGTCAAACGGTGTCTATACGAAAATAAATGGTTACACGAGGAATAATTTTGCTACAGTGAAATGACATCAACACGTGTCATCTAAAGTGCAACTCCAAGACAGCTCATCATATAAACTAGCTGCATACTAAGTTGGATGGTAGTGCCTTATTCGTTGACGTTGGTAAACTTTATTGATGCTCTTTGTGGCAAAGACGACCACCAACAATTGAAATCTAAGACTAACAATAGGAAACTCAGTTACCTTATACTTGATAAAAACCGCATATACAAACAGAGTAGACACTCTGTATGCTTATGGAATAATATAAGTATAAGTATAATAGAATCTGTCTTAAGCGGCCACCAAAACGATGTCTAATTATGGGTCTGTAAGGCAGGTGGTAGCTTAATACAGGTCAAGGGTAATGCAGAAAGCTCCTATAGGAGTAAAGTTCAAGTAATTATGTTGTGACATGAATATTCAGGAAATAAAGGGTTAACCCTTTACTCCGTGAGAAGTCGTGTCAGAAATACATATAATTACTTTATGAATATTAGCTCAAAGAGCTTGAATTTTTATAATATCATAATGAACAAGAACATGAGCATTCTTACACAAGGTAGAAACTGTACACATACCCTATGTCATTTAATACGCAAACATAGCAGACCCTGGCCAAATGGCTCCGTCAAAAGCAATCTTATCTGGGACTACTCTGTTTGCAGTGATGTCAAAAGCCATCTGATCTGGGACTACTCTGTTTGCAGGCGTGCCAAAAGCCATCTGATCTGGGACTACTCTGTTTGCAGACGTGCCAAAAGCCATCTGATCTGGGACTACCCTGTTTGCAGGCGTGCCAAAAGCCATCTGATCTGGGACTACCCTGTTTGCAGGCGTGCCAAAAGCCATCTGATCTGGGACTTCTCTGTTTGCAGTGGTGCCAAAATGCGTCTGATCTTTGACTGCCCTGTTTGAATTCGTGCCAGAAGGTGTCTTTATGAGTTAAAGGTGAACAAACAAGAAGCAACCCGAACGTGACAAAAGGAAGATTATCTCATCCTAAAAACAAGATAACATATAGCGTAAAAACATTGCCACCCACCTTAAAAACCATCACTTCAAACACATTTTTAATTCTTATCCCGCTGTGAAAGAAAACTATCAAATTTGATCTGATGTAATTTTGACTACTACCGATTTCGATCAAGCTTTTGAGAAACTATTAACCCAGTGTCAAACAACTTGGATCCAGACGAGACGCCGAGTTACTCGGCGTCTCATCTGGATCCAAACTGTTTGCACATGCTGGTCAGGTCGCGAATAGCGGGATAAAGGGTTAAAGAAATCTTTTTTGATAACCCTTTAACGTTTATATCTTATTTGACACATTTTATTACTCTAGTATTTTAATGTTATATTAACCAGTTGCTTATTAATTCCGGTAATACAATTTCGGGTATGTCAGATACCGGGTATGTCATTAACATTTTCCCTTATATATATACGCCCTTGTTGCACCTTTACAAACAGAGTATACCCAGATAAGACGGCTCCAGTAAGAGGCGTCTGGTCAGGGTCTGCTCTGTTTGCTCATGTAATTATGACATATCAATACCAAAATACCCTGTGTACATATGCCATTGCAAACATTCAGCTGATAAATATTCATTCTGTTATCATTTTTTACATAAATATTGAATAGGGAAATGGCCGATGTCAGCTGATTTACATGTAATAAATGACAATCAGGGATTCAGACAGGATTGGTATTTAGGAAATAACTGATGAATATTTTCTATGTTCCCCGTTAAACAAAACAAAAAATACGAAGAAATTGTTGGTACTCATTGAATTCGCCTGGCTATTCCAATGAGAACTAAGAGGTTTCGTTGGAGAGAACAGAAACCTCACTTTATGGAGATCTGATTTAATGTTGTATTTTTTTCTTAACCACTGGCCCATGAATATTAATGAAAGAAATAATGACAGCATGCATATTAGAGTCATACTTTATAATGGCATATGAACAAAGAAATGTTTTGTCCATATAAAATCAGATCTACATTAGTTCATAAGCAAATACATGTAGATCAGAACCTGTATCCACGCTTATTAAACGTTTTAGCCGAGTCTGAGTTCGTTCTCAAGTTTTTGATTGGTCAGATTTGAGCCTTTGGCTCAAATCTGACCAATCAAAAGCTTGAGAACAAACTCAGACTCAACTAAAAAGCTTTATAAGCATGGACCCAGGTCTCTGTTTACAAAGGCATTAAAAGGTTTATACATGGGGTAAATGGTTAACCCTTTTCATGTTGCTCAAACTCTGATATAACCAAGATTTAAATTGTTTCATAAGTAACCACTGTTTCGTGAAAACAAAGGATAAAATATGTGACCTGACCGACAGTTGCCAGCAACATGTACAGTAGAACCTGTCTTAAACGGCCATCAAAGTGAGGTCCAAGTATGGGTCTGTATGGACATGTGGTACCTTAATGCAGATCAAAAGTAATGCAGAAAGCTTGTATCTAAGCTTGCAGAAAGCTTTATAGGGCCTTTTTACATTACCTTTATTCTGCATTAAGTAACCACCTGCCTTTTAAGACCCCTGTGTTCATAGATCAATGGTCGCTTAAGACAGGCTCTACTGTGCATGTTGTTTGCAACTGTCGGTCAGGTCGAATATTTTATCATTGTTATTTTTTTCACGAAACATTGGTTACTTATGAAACAATTTAGATCTTGGTCAGATTATGAACAGGTGTGAAATGAGTTATTCAATGTTTGATGCTGGTAAAATGGCTATTAACACCATCAGAATTGATACCAAATTGATTCCCTGCTGAAAATGCAATCAGCATGTCTCATAGTTGTATAAAATGTTGTATCTGCCAAGAGTGGTATAATGCTTCAATTTCCTCTAAAAGCAGATACCGGGCTTTGAATTTTGCCAATTTACTTCATAGAATTACATTCACGAAATGAGTAAAAGATAACTATAACCACAGGATTATTTTTTGAAAACAATGTTAACCCTTCGCTTGCTATTCGCGTCAATATACCTACCTGTAAATAGTGAAGACCCAGATGAGACAGCTCCTGCAGGAGCTGTCTCATCAGGGTCTGCACTATTTACAGATTGATTGTGCAACCGGTGCACTCCACAGCAGTGATTGCACAGCGAAATAACTGTGCACAGTGAAGATATATGTAATTATACAACAGGGCATGGGTAAAGAAGGAGAAATGTATTTTAAAATTCAGCAAGAGAAGGGTTAAACAGAAATACACATATCAAAATTTCGCAGCTGATGGTATAGCCGCATTTTTGGCCGAGACAAGATAATAATAATGAAGTCTTACGTTTAATGATCACTTTTAAAGTGAGTCTAATAAAGTTTTGGCATACTTATGTGTTAAGAAATATAAGATTCTGCAAAACCAAACTCCCATGTCGCTCGTTCACAAAAACTTCACAAGAGTGTCAAACAATGAGACCACAGATAACTCTTCGCACGCTAAGTAATTTTTCGTCTGCAACAGTTGTCGTCTGCTTCACTTTCTCTCATATTTTGCAAAATTATGGTCAAAGTGACAAACAGTTTGGATCCTGATGAGACGCCGCATTATGCCTACATGTCTACTTAAAGCAAGGTGAAAGTAAAACAGAACGCTCCTATAGGAGCGTTCTGTTTTACTTTCACCTTGCTTTAAGCAGACACCTGTCCTTAATACAAATTAACACGATTTAGTGGCCGTTATAGAGAGGTTTTACTGTATACTCTTATTACCCTTAGTATATGGAATAACCGTTGCAAATAGCGCAGACCAGGGTCACTGTTCCTGTAGAAGCACTTTGACCAGGGCCTTTACTATCTAATTGCTATTATTTCAATGTATCTAGTTTAAAGTTTTCAAAATGGTGCCAAATTGACTTATTCAGCTTTGCAGATTGGTTGAGCATGGAGCGGCTGAGTGTTCGAGTGCGTCATTGCATGCTAATGGTACAGTAGAACTTGTCTTTAGTTGCGATTCATTGAACATAGGAGCCTTAAAAACAGGTGGTTGCTTAATGCAGGGCAAAAGTAATGCAGAAAGCTCCTATAGGAGCCTTCTGCTTTACTTTTGATCTGCATTAAGCTACCACATAATTTACAGATCCATAATTAGACCTATATTTGATGACCGCTTAAGAGTTCTACAGCTGGAAACGTGAAACCAAATTGATTTAAAATTGATTTCCACTCACACATACTGCACTCAATACAGATTACGTAAGCAGTCTAAAGTTAAGGAACATTTATTTAAAGTTCTGATGTTTACACCAACAGTAATAAAACAAGTTCTGACTTTAAAACCTGAATCACTATGCATAACCACTGTTCCGCTGGGGGAAACATGTCTGCTGAAACTTGGATTAGTTGAAATTTTGACTGCTTCCGATTAATACAGCTGACAAATTGTCAAAAAGCTTGGCCCTGGTAAATACCGGGGTATGGATTAAACTCCGTAAACTTTTACTTCATAGATGCGCATTTTTAAAGCATTTGCAAACAGAGTAGACCCAGATCAGACGGTTCCAGTAGGAACCGTCTGATCAGGGTCTACTCTGTTTGTTTATGGAATAAATATAGATTAAACTCTACAGCATTGCCGCGGAAAAATTATCCTGTATCAATATACCATTTTAGAAAGTCGTTCAATTTATATTCGTGATGTCATTATTTCTTACGTTAATGTACACGGAGTAAAAGGTTAACCCTTTCCCTATAAATACAAACGTGTTTTCACGCATTTGCAAACAGAGTAGACCCAGATCAGACGGCTCCTAGAGGAGTCGTCTGATCAGGGTCTGCTCTGATTGCTAATAGAATTTGATAGACTGGTTCTTTAGTTTCCAAAATGGCTACAATATCCATCTTTCCTTATTCCATTATAAATAATTTGCCCATGAATATTCAGTAGGTATTGAAATTTGGAATAAACATAGAACAGGGAAAATATTAAAACACTAAGGAACAATATTTAACCGAGTGCACTGACGTTTGCAAACAGATTATTTACAGGTCATAGGGGCTCCTAGAGGAACACTCTGATCAGGGTCTGCACTGTTTGTCATTCAAAATCTTCTAGTAAAGTTAACCCTTACAAAATGAATGGACTCTATAGGGGCCACTTTGAAAATTCAACATTCAAAGGACCAAGACCTTTGCAAACAGTTTGAATCCAGATTAAATACAGGCGCAAAGTAAGTATGCGTTTCATCCAATTCATAAGTGTTTGAAAGTCTAACAGTTTTAACCAAATGGGAAAATGCGGCAGTCTAATAGCTTTAACTAAATGGGAAAATGCGGCAGTCTAACAGCCTTAACTAAATGGGAAAATGCAGCAGTCTATTCAACTTTAAATTGAAAGCGGTTATAACTTATTTTACTTCGGGGAACATACTGTTCAATTTTTAGCATCCCGCGAATAATATTTGGCTACAAAGCGTTTATATTTAACCCTTTACTTTATGAATACAGTAAACCCCCTCTAAACCGGAATTCTAGTAGAGAAGAATTTAGATACTGTTAGGCAGGTGGCTGCTTAATGCAGGGTGAAAGTCACACAGAAAGCTCATAGATGAGCTTTCTGTGTGACTTTCATCCTGCATTAAGCTGCCACCTGCATCCTAAACCGATATTTATACTAAATTTAACGTCCGGTTTAGAGGAGTTTTACTGTATTCATATAAGAAGTAATGACATCATGACGTTAATTAGATAGTTTTTAGAATATATTTTTATATACTAGACACTGTAGAATCAGATGGATATTGTTCAATAAGCAAGCACAAGAGACCCAGAACTAACGGCTCCAACAGAAGCTACCGTATCTGATCCAGGTCGGCTCTATCCTTTTTCAAAAGCTTTAAAATACGTATTGATATGGATAAAGGTTTAACTCATTCCCTCCAAGACTATTTTTAGACCCAGCCTCTTTGAATTAATCTATCGAAAAGGAGCATTAACTATAGAAAGGAGAATTTTAGACTTGTGTAGTTTTGAAACCATTGTGATAAATAGAGCGTTTGCTCCATAGGAGCAAATGCTCAATTTATCACAATGGTTTCAAAATGTGACTTTTATAGAGGCGCCAAAATGCGTCACTAGGAGGGAATGTGTTAAAGAAGTATGTTCTCAAAGAGACCATAATCAGAGTTGTGAACAGTGTAGAATATAATGAGACGACCAGTCACTAAGTCTTTCATCTGCATCAATACTGTTTACAAAGGTTATGACAAATTTGGCTTTTGTGTTAATCATGTGAACACTATGAAGGTAGTTGTGATGATCTTTGCTAATAGTTTGGATCCAGTTGAGCTGCCGACACGGAGTGACTTCGCGTCTCAGCAGGATCCAGACTGCTTGACACGCACACTCCCTTTTTATACGACCCTTTGAAAAAAAATCCCGGGACTTATTATGCAGTGGTGTTGTCTGTCTGTCTGTCTGTAACATCTCTATATCAAATTCTGCTTGGTCGATCTTTCTCGAAGTTCACTACAATGTTTATCTGGACATGCTACAGTAGCATGGGTGTGTCCCGGTATGTATATCCAAGTTCAAGGTCGCACAATTGGACTTAGAATTTGCGTTTAGCATTTGCGTGTAGCAAATATGTTAACCTCAATTTATGTTCAGCAATAGATCCTCGACGGGTCTAGATTGTGCCCACTTGCACTCTTGTTTAACCCTTTACTCCATGAATATTTATGAAAGAAATAATTACATTATGGATATTGATTAGATACATTTGTTATATTAGCATATGGACACAGGAAGTTTTGGAACTGGCAGAAACTGTAGAATCATATCTATATTATATCATAAGCAAATAGAGTAGATCCTAAACAGACGGCTCCTAAAGGAGCCGTCTGATCTGGGTCTACTCTGTTTGAAAGAAAGGCGTATCTATGGAGTAAAGGGTTAATCAAATGGACGAACAAAGGTACTTTTATAAGTAGCAGACAAGTTTTGCAGACAAAAGTCATCAAGTGTGGAAAGGGTAAACTGTAAGCATTACCTTCAACTGTTGTAAATTAATTTAAACCAATCCAGACGGGAGTCTAGTTTTTTATCATCTTGGGAAATATTTTGTCTCCGATATTGGGTCTATTAGGACAAAAAATCTACAAAAGTTTCGCCATTGCCAAGGGCGTATACATTTATCAGCGGACTCCTGGGAAAGAAAGTGCCTGTGATGTGGGTCTGGACTATTTGTAATTTCCAGCTCTTCCAACAAACATTACCTATTCAGATTTTGAAAAAAAAGCATTCATTGGATAAAGAAGCCGTCTTGAAATTACACATTTGATAAGAAAACCCAAACCTGCTGAACTAATTAACTATTTGAATGCTAAATATTCAAAGTGGAATGGTCCATCAATGCTTAATCACAGAGTCCATTGAATACGGTAGAACCTGTCTAATGAGGCCATAAAAATGTCTAATTATGGGTCTGAAAGGCAGGTGGTAGCTTAATGCAGGTCAAATTTAATGCAGAAAGTTTCTGCAGGAGCTTTCTGCATTACATGTACCTTTGTCCTGCATTAAGCAGCCACATGATTTTAAGACTTTTATGACGCTGATCAGAGAGCTCCTGCTAAAAAACTGTGTGTGAATTGGGTATGTACTGTTTGCAATTTCCGACTTCCAACAGACCTTTCCTGCTCAAATTTGAAGAAAAATATCCATGCATTAGCCCCGAATAAGCCGTTATGAAAAAAAAGTAATTGAATTAGCTATTGTCTGAAAGAGCAACCCTGGTGTAATACAGAAGAACCTGTCTTGTGCGACCGTCATAAAGGTTGGGTCTGTAGGACAGGTGGTAGCTTAATGCAGGTCAAAAGTAATGCAGAAAGCTCCTACTTTTGACCTGCATTTAGCAACCACCTGTTTTTAAAATTTCTAAGCTCAAACAATTCATAGTCGCTTAAGACAGGTTCTTACATGAATATTCATGGAGTAACACGTTAGCTCTGTACTAGTATAGGGCCCGTGTCATGAAAATGTATCCATCAATATGCTGAAATGTCTGGCCTTTCTTGATAAAGTCGTCTGGGAAAAATCTCAGACTTAATCCGTTACGTAATGAATATTCATGAAAGAAATAATGAATGTACATGTATGAATATTCTATGTTCTCGTAGGTTTTAACCATTTGCTCCATAAATACGCCATTCTACACCTTTGCAAACAGAGTAGACCCAGATCAGACGGCTCCTATAGGAGCCGTCTGGTCAGGGTCTGCTCTGTTTACTTATGATATAATATACATATGGTTCTACAGATTCTGCCATGGACCAAAACATCCCGTGTTCATGTGATATTATAACAATGAATCTGATTAATATTCATGATGTCATCATTTCTTTCATGAATTTTCATGGACTTAATGTATTAAATAAGTTAAAGGTTAAAGGGATATTTTCTGTGATACAGATTTTATAGCTTCATACAACTGTACCTGATACATGTATATAATGTTAGAAAATGGCTGTCAAAGCGATATAAAAAAAAACCCTGTCAATTCACAAACAGTATCGTCAGAGAAACAGCTACAGGGAATATTAAGACAAACACATATACAGTAAACCCTCTCTATAACGGCCACTAAATTACATATACTATTTTGTGTTAAAGGCAGGTGGCTGCTTAAAGCAAGGTGAAAGTAAAACAGAACGCTCCTATAAGAGCGTTTTGTTTTACTTTCACCTTGCTTTAAGCTCCTATAGGAGCGTTGATTTACTTTCACCTTGCTTTAAGCAGCCACCTGCCCTAAATACCAACTAATTAACACAACTTAGTGGCCGTTATAGAGAGGTTATACTGTATTCTTTATCTCTTGGTCAAACCCTGCCTTACTGTATCATCATTAGAACTGTCTCTCCGATGCGATTCGAGTGAGAACTAGCAAGATAGAGGTTCACGGAGAAATGAGATTTACAGCTCTAACAAGTGGGAAAATGATGCTTGGGTGTTAGTCACAACTGTTGAACAATCATCATTAACCTTCGGTGTTCTTAACCCCTTCCCTCTTAAATATTCATATAAGAAATAATAACGTCATGCCCGTCATAAATATTTATTAGCTGGATTTTTATAATGGCGTATGTACACATGGGGTTTTTGGTATTGATAGAAACTGTAGAGTCAGAGCCATTATATTTTCATAAGCAAACAGAGCAGACCCTGATCTGACCAGTTTTGCAGACATCTAATTTGGGTCTACGCTGTTTCAAATGTGTGAAAAGGCGTATGTATTAGGGACACGGTTAAATTTCTGTTGAAAAACAATCACGACCATATTGCAGAAAACAATCACGACCACATTGTAGAAAACGATATTGTCTCATCTGGATCTATAGAATGTGGTTAGGTACTTTCATTCCTTCATCTTTAAAACTATTCCGATTCTTTCTGTAAGAAACACCAAAAAGGCAGTGGTTTAACCGTTTACCCGAAAGAGACACCTTTGCAAAGAGAAGGCCCGGTCCAGGTCCTCCTGTAAGAGCCTTCTGCTCTGTTTGCGTATGAAATTATACACATTGGATTCTACACTCTCTGCTATGGCCAACACATGTGTTCTTATATCAGGTTAACTATTTCAACCCTGAGACATATGTATTTGCAAACAGTGTAGACCCAGATCAAAGAGCTCCTAAAGGAGCCCTTTGATCAGGGTCTGCACTGTTTGTCGTTCAGAATCTTGTAGTAAGTTTAAGCTTTTCATACTGAATGGACTCTGTAAGGTAAACACTGATGGGCTATTCCACTTTGAAACTTCAGGGCTGAAAGGGTTAAACACCCAGGTAATAAATATTCATGGTGTCAATATTTCTTAATCTGGTTAAGTTTTAGTCTTGATCAATTCAACATGTACACAAAACCAGTGAAATGAGAAGAAGGGAGAAAAATGTAAGTAATAATAGTTTCGTATTACTCACAGTTCGTTCCCTTTATCATTCTTTAACGGTTCAGAATATCCCCCCCCCCCCAATAAATAAAATAAATGGTTTCCTTCTGTCTGTTTAATAGAGAACATATGCCATTGCTCGCCTGTGCAAACAGGTGCGACATAGATCTATCAGACGGCTCCTGTAGGAGCTCTGACTGCTCTGTTTGCTAATGAAATGATATATCTGATTCTAGTTTCTACTATGGTCATACTTTCCGTGTTCATACCATTATAACAAGAGTGTTCGGAGGAACACATGTGTCACCTGCTCGCAGCTGACACAAAAACTTATTGTTATGAAAAAGGGAAATAACTACAAAAATATTGATACTAGAGTTGTGGCTCTTGTGCATGACACTTCCTCTCATCATGCGTGTTCTATGTGTGAAATTTCTATGATTAGTTCAGAAATGACAGACAAAAGAAGAAAGTGTGACGGGCAGACAGACAACGGAAAAGTGATCCCTAAGTGACACACTGCCTCTCGGCAGGTGACACAGAAATGAGCTATTTAGTATCTATTTCATTATATCATTATTTGATTTTCTTACCTGAATGTTCATGAGGTAAAGGGTTAATCTATATATTTCACATGTACAGGGCAGTAGCCCTTTCCCTGTTCGACATTTATGTAAGAAATTATGACACTGAATATTTATTCGCTGACTCTTTATAATATAAACCTTTCAAAGATTGTTTTACTTTGACAAAAACTGTAGAATCATATCTATCATGTTAAAAGCAAACATAGCAGACCCTGATCAGATGGCTCCTATAGGCGTGAAAATGAAGGAAAGGTTTATCAGAATGAAACTGGAATTGTGTCCATAGGACACAGAGGCCCCCACCGATGCAGCATTAATTATTTAGGTCAGTTACAGCTCTTGTACGACACACTCTCATCAAGCTCTTACCATGTGAGAAACTACAACATGATTTATTGACTGGACAAGAAATAATGAAAAGGGGAATAACTCTATAGCAGTTAGTGAGATATAAGACGATGAAAAAACTGACAACCAACTGCACGTAAAATTCCTAAGTCATTTGACCTTGACCTTGGGCTTGCTGGCAGCATGGGCCCGGTGCGTAATGAAAGTATGGATGGTGTTAAATGTGTACCGTAAAACCTCTCTCTAACGGCAACTAAATGACATAAATTATTTTGTGTTAAAGGCAGGTGGCTGCTTAAAGCAAGGTGAAAGTAAAACAGAACGTTCCTATAGTACCGTTCTGTTCAACTTTCACCTTGCTTTAAGCAACCACCTGTCCTAAAATACCAATTAATTCAGACAATTTACTGTATATGCAAACCCATGCCAATAGCTATCGTAGTGAGAGATACATTGGATAAGACGATGAAAAAACTGTGACAACTGCACGTAAAATTACTAAGTCATTTGACCTTGACATTGGGCTTTTGGGCAGCATGGGTTAGGTGTACAATGAAAGCATAGATGGTATTTAATGTGTATATGCAATTCCATGCGAATAGCTATAGTGGTTAGGGAGATATAAGACAAAAAAACTGTGACAACCAACTGCACGTAAATGTGCCAACTGCACGTAAAAGTCATTTGACCTTGACCTTGGGCTTGCGGGCAGCATGGGCTGGGTGTGCAATGAAAGTATGGATGGTGTTTAATGTGTATATGCATTCCATGGCAATAGCTGCAGTGGTTAGGGAGATGTAAGACAATGAAAAAACTGACAACCAACTGCACGTAAATGTGACAACCACGTAAAAAATCCAAGTCATTTGACCTTGGGCTTGCAGGCAGCATGGGTGGGGTCCAAAGATAGCACAGATGGTAATTGATGTGCATGTGAAGTTTCATATGTATAAGAGCAGAAATTACTGACACATAACACTTTATAGCAAAGCGTGATGGACGGACAGACAGACAGGTGCAAAACATAATGCCCCCTGTCTGTCGTCACGGGGGCATAATAAAGAAAGGTTAAAAACTGATGACAGTATGGTCATTTATGTACTTCCATGTTGTTTTTATTTTTTTTAAAAAGATGTTCGAAGGAACACTTGTCACCTGCATTGAGAACTGTGACAGAATGTGATGCAAAAGAGCATGAGAGATAGATAGATAGATGATAGATAGATAGACAGCGGAAGATGGAAGATATCCATAAGTGTCACCCTGCTAAAGCAGGTGATACAAATAACAGTGTAAGAGATTGGAAATCTGCTATAAGGATAAACAAGATAATAACTGTTTTGAACAAATGAATCTGAATTGCAGCATCTATGGAGTGATTTGAAAAAGAATAAAACGCACCAGTGATGATAGATGATTTATTGTTTTCTGTTTTTAATGACACACTTAAGAATGTAGTGTGATGGTCAGTGGTGAAAGCCAACCAGTAACAGGGCCATGGGCTATAGAATATGAGAATTTACAAGTTCAGTTCAACCCTTTATCTCACTGATACGCATTTTTAATGCCTTAACAAACAGAGTAGACCCACATTAGACAGCTACTGTAGGAGCCATCTGATCAGGTTCTGCTGTTTGCTTATGAAATTATACAGGTCTGATTATACAGTTCCTACTATGGCCAAAATTTCTTCTTTTTTCATTTACAGTTAAACCCCACTAATGCGACCATCCAAAAGAGGTATAATTCTGGGTGCTAGATGCATGTGATAGCTTAATGCAGGATAAAAGTAATGCAGAAAGCTCCTAGAGGAGATTTCTGTATTACTTTTGTCCTGCATTAAGCAACCACCTGCTTATAAAGACTCCATTGTTTATTCATTTAGTGGTCGCATTAGAGGGGTTCCACTGTATATATATAAAAGTTAAGATAATTAATCTTTGTGCAGTCATTATTTCTCACATGAATATTCATGAGATAAAGGGTTAAGGATGACAGTATGAGATAAAAAAAATTGTTCTTGGACTGAGTCACACCATGAATGGAGGTATTTGGGGCAAGTAGTGTAAATAAACGACTGTTGTGTTAAAAATAATATATCCTGTAAATCAGCTTATTAACCAATTACCTTATGGAGACGCTTTTGTAAATAGAGTAGACCCAGATCAGATGACACCTGTAGGAGCGGTCTGATCAGGGTCTGCTGTTTGCTGAAGGAATTTTAAAGAACTGATACAGTTAACAAAGCCCTAGTACTTTTGTTCTAGGTGTGGCTCAGTTTTATCAATATGCAAGACATATTTGTGAAACACTATACCATAACATGCACCTTGACCTAAGATGACCTTTGACCTTAAGGTCAAAACATGAGAAGATGAGTATTAAGTCTCTATATGTCATAATTCAATGTTAAAGCTTTGCTTTACACAGACAGACAAACAAACCAACAGGCCAAAAACAATATACCCCCAATCTAGAATCTCTAGTGGCATAAAAATCTAAATGAACGGTCATTCATGATGGAAGGGAGACCATCAATGACAAAAATCATGTTTAAGTTTAAACAAAAGAGCACTTGATTAAAAGAAAAAAGTAATTGTCCTCAATTCAGTATTCATTTCAAAACATCTAAAAACAGGATGTTCCCTGAAGCCAGTTAAAGCTTTCACCACAAACCATCTTTTAACCCTTTATCTCATGAATATTCATGTAAAGATTATGATATTATGAATATTACTCATAGTAGATGAATTTTTGCAATAGGATTTTGGGGCCAT
The DNA here is from genome assembly GCA_963576725.1 of Azorinus chamasolen. Lineage (NCBI taxonomy): Eukaryota > Metazoa > Mollusca > Bivalvia > Cardiida > Solecurtidae > Azorinus > Azorinus chamasolen. Next base: position 6,102,988 of record OY755245.1, read on the forward strand.
GGCACAACCATATAATCAGATCTATATAATTCAATAAGCAAACAGAGCAGTCCCGAATCAAACAGTTCCTACAGTAGCCGGATGGTCTGGAACTACTCTTGTTTGCAAAGTTGTTAAAAAAAGTGTATCTATGAGGTAAAGGGTTAACAGAATATTATATATATACCAAAAATGGAACAATTAATGCCCTATAAATATAATTCACAAAGATATAGGACTTTTTTGCTCTTCTAAACAAGGAATATCAGGATCTTCATTTCATTGCCGTAAAGAGTTTGTCATGTTACATTGAAGGCATTCTAAATACATGTACCTCAAGAATTCCCTTCTTCACAATTTAATATTTGGAAGTTTTTATGCCTTGGAATACATTGTAATAACAAAATATCTTATATGATAAATTAGATTAGGCTTGCTGAACAAAACCACCTTTGTACATTGCTAACAGTATAGATCAAGCTATACGCTTTCATCAGTCTAAACTTTTTGCTGTTAACCCTTTCCCTGTTCTATGTTTATTCAAAATTTCAATGCCTAATGAATATTCATGTGCAAAAATTATAAAGAAATATAGAACGTGGAACATTGTAGCTATTTTAGAAATAAAGAAACAGATCTATTAAATTCCATTTAATAGCAAACAGAGCAGACCCTGATCAGACGGCTCCTATAGGAGCCGTCTGATCTGGGTCTACTCTGTTTGTAAAAGGGTTAAACTTAATATGAAGGAAAGGGCTAACTAGCAATGAATGACACTACACACCTTGATCAGGTGCCGCGTTAATGATGTGGCAGATTGTGTACCAACAATCAATTGTACACAGATAGGAGTTTGTACAGGGAAGTTCATTTAGTTTCATTCATTTATTGGACAAAAGTGTTATCCAACTATTGTTAGAAAAACTCTAAACATTTATTTGTAGACACTATTACCATATGTACAAAAGAAAGACACAGATGACAGGTTAAGGAATTTACAGAAGAACAAAGACAAAATAGTAAAGACCAACAGTGTGTGATATAAGAATATAATGTTGATGCCAATGAGTATTGACTAATTAAAATCAATGAAATTCCTAAACATATCTGACAATTCATTGTTCTACTATCAAAAATATTTTTACATCTTTGTATGACTTTAACACTTTCCCTGTTGAATATTTACGTAAGAAATGATGACATCATAAATATTTATTAGCTGAATTTTTATGTTAAATGTACATATGATTTTTTTTTGGTATTGGTAGAAACTGCTGTCAGATCTATCATAATTTCATAAAGAAACAGATCAGACCCAAATCAGACAGCTTCTAATCTGACAGAGTCTGTTTTTTTGCTTATGAAATTATAATAGATCCGACTCTAATTCAGTGTAAATATGGATTGATAAAACTTCAGCTGATAAATATTCATGATGCAATTATTTCTTTTATGAATATTCAGCAGGGAAAGGTTTAATGCATTCCGCGTTTACCCTAAATATAGGTTCACCCTGATCTTCCCTACTCACCCATTTGCAAAGCAAAAAAAAAATCCATTTCATACATACAGTAATTAATTCATTGAACACATGAGTCTTAAAAAGCAGGTGGTAGCTTAATGCAGGGCAAAAGTAATGCTGAAAGCTCCTATAAGAGCTTTCTGCATTACTTTAGACCTGCATTAAGCTACCACCTGCCTTACAGACCCATAATTAGACCTCTTTGTGGTGGCCAATTAAGACAGGTTCTACTGTACTAGATAGAGGAGCAATAAGTGCAGATCCTAATCAAAACTTTAGAAGTAGTTTGATCTGGGTCTAAACTGTTTGTCTTAATGTGTTTGACTAGATGTTTAGGATAATCAGGGAACATTACAGTGCTGAAAATATCTACATAAGACAATTGACAATGCTAAAACTGCTTGAACCCTTTATTCCATGAATATTCATGCCAGAGAATAAGGTCTAAAATATTTAATAAGCAAACAGAGCAGACCCTGTTCAGAAGGCTACTACAAGAGCTGTCTGATATGGGTCTATTCTATTTGCATATCAGTGACCTAGATAAGATGCGTACATTAAAATATTTTAAAAAATAGCTAATTTATTTCTCAACTGAAATCTATGATGTGACCAGTCTTTAGAATGATGCTAAAAAGTAGTCAGACCATTGGGTTTGTGGAAAAATGTCGATTTTAGTATTTGAATACAGTAAAACCCCTCTAATGTGACCATCTAAAAGAGGTATAATTCTTGGTGGTAGAGGCAGGTAGTAGCTTAATGCAGGACAAAAGTAATGCAGAAAGCTTCTAGGAGCTTTCTGTATTACTTTTGTCCTGCATTAAGCAACCATCTGCTTATAAGGACACCCATGTTTATTAAGTGGTCGCATTAGAGGGGTTCTGCTGTATGTACCTTTAGCTATTGCTCTGAGAATATCTATAGAGTAAAGGGTTTCATAATTCAGGGAAGAAAGCTAATTAAAAATCTCACTGTTTACATGACTCCCAAATTACTGGGAAACACTAAAATAAATGCTGTTTTAAAAGTAACAATTCATGCTGTTTCAGATTAATGGCTTATATCCTAAGATAAAACTTAAAATTGGTAATGGTGCCACAATGACCACATGTGGTACCCCGAGGATTAACTTCTCTATTTCAGTTACTCATATGAATACCACAGAGTTGTATGATCACTAATAAATGAGAATAAATAAATATTTCAAAATTGATCTGAAATTAGAATTCATATACATTGTGTTTAGTACTATATACAAACATGTGTTTTAGTCATTAACTAAGTATTTAGCTACTCGATACTCTGAACTGGACCTGATCTGTTTGCAAAGTTTATCATTTCCAATTACATGATTAACCCTTTATCCCATAAATAAGCCTTTTTTCACTTTTGCAAACAGAGCAGACCCTGATCAGACAGGTCCTGTTGGAGCCGTCTGATAAGGGTCTCCCATGTTTCGCTGAATTTATATCTCTCGTCAAACAAGAGCTGGCCTCAGTATTAAATGAGTTGTTGACCAGATGGACAAGAAGGTTAAGTTTTTTTGAAAACAAAAATCCATTAAGTCTGGTGTTCCCGTTCAATGTGAGTGATATTGATAAGATCACATTTCCTTATAGTGCTACACATCTACACAAAGTTTCATTGAAGAACTCCAAACCATGTCTGAGATATCCCTACAGAGAGACAATAAGATTAAGTTTTTCACAAACAAAGGTCCATAACTCAGATCAGGTAAAAAGCTACGTACAAATTCTACATCATAATTATTGTCCAACGCATGTGACTGTAATGGAGTTCAATTTTTATCATTTTTGCTACAGAAATAAATAAGTGATTTCTCCTGAACAAAGAGCAAGTTGTTTTTATGGTGAACTCCAAACGAGGTAGCTTAAAAGATAAATGTGGCAGAACTGTGACCACACTACTGTCCTATATCAGAAAGTATTTGTCAGTTAAATCCATTTCCCACTAAAAACAAAAACAACAACAACACAAGTATCGACATTTCATGGAATAGTGCTCAGTCATTTCAAAAATTCCAATTCAGAATTGTATAGTTGATTGCTTCAAAATAATATAACTCTTACATCATGGAACTTTATACAAGTATCCATTAATGTAATTTTTATAAATTAGTCAATGAACCATTTAATTTTTTGCAATTTAAGAAACAATAGAAACATTTCAATATAATTTCAGCAAGCAAGCAAACAGCTGACCCTGATACCACAGCTGCTACAGGAGCTGTCTGATCTGGGTCTACTCTGTTTGCAAAGGCATTTAAAGGGTAAAGGGTTAAATGAAATATGGTTTTAATGAAATTATGAATTTGAAATAATTATGAAAAAGACTTAATTATTACCACTGCTCTTCTAATTCTGCATCAAATTTCAAAAATCACAAATCAAGTAAATACCACCAATCTCTGAGGAGTCTCTAGTTTGAGCAGCTAATTAGTAATTACACCCTGAAGTCAATGCATAAAGGCACTTGTGCATAGGTTGTACTGCAGTCTATATGATATACAGTAAAACCCCTCTAAACCAGACTTCAATTTAGTATAAAATATCAGCCTGGCATGTGGCAGCTTAATGCAGCGTGAAAGTCATGCAGAAAGCTCATCTAGGAGCTTCTTCATGACTTTCACCCTACATTAAGCTGCCACCTGCCTAAAAGTATCTAAATTCCGGTTTAAAGGGTGTTTACTGTATGGCAGACTAGCAGTCTATATGATATAGGCATAACAAGAGGTAAACTTGTCTGTGAACACAATGGGGTGTCAAATGCAGAAAACTTCCTTTAAGTGACCACTCAAAAAAAGCTCTTTGTAGGTCTTTAGCCCTTTACCTAATGAATATTCATGAAAGAAATAATGACATCATGAATATTAACTAGTTGTTGAAGTTTTTAATGGCGTTGTGTGCTTGGAAAATCAAATTTTTGACAAAGGCAGAAACTGTAGAATAAGATCTAGGTCATTTCAACAGCAAACAGCATACCCTGATCAGACAGATCTTGAAAGAGCCATCTGGTCTGGGTCTACTCTGTTTGCAAAGGTGTTAAAAGGCATATTTTTTTGGAGTAAATGGATTACGTATACATTTACTCAATAAGTGGTCACTTAAAACAAGTTTTACTGTGTAATATCTTACAATAGTCAAAAATACTTCAAGCAGTTTTACTCTCCACTGAATTTTGTCCATAGTGTATCACTTGCTGAAGAATTCTGCTGTCAGAGCAGTCATGCCTTATTATGATGAATTCCTGATACTAGTCTATTGTTTCTTTATTCAAGGATTCATCCAGATATTTAGGCTCCTGTGATAGTCTGCATTACAAAGAAATACAATCCTTTGTGCCATTCCATAATCTGCTGATCATCTCCGGCAATGTGGTAAACCACACTATTTAAAGCCAAATTTTGGTCTAAACTAATATCTCAATAAAACCGTAAGTCCCTTCATTCCGGCATAAAGCTTGCCATTTCAACTTTTAGTGAAACACTACAATAGACACATTATCTTGCTGAACCAAATAAACACTAAAGACGAGGGTAGCAATAATGGGATGCTTTCAGAGTCCCTGGGTGATTATCAAATCTTCCATATTCTTCTCTTCAATCTTCAATGTCTGAAAATAACAAAATGATATCTATGCAAAAAAGACAAAGCAATAAGCGTATTTGACAATTTTCATGACCAAAGTAAACTCATTTACAAAGAGTTTTAACCCTTTCTTTCATATAAAGTATTAAACGTATTTTCACACATTTGCAAACAGAGTAGACCAAGATCAGATGGCTCCTACAAGATCAGTCTGACCAGGGTCTGCTCTGTTTGCTGATAGATCTGTTTCTTGAGTTTTCATAGTCAAAGTAAACTCATTTGCAAATAACTTTAACCCTTTATCTCATCAATATTTATGTAAGAAATAATGATACGATGAATAACTAGTATTAGAATTTTATTATCAGAGCTGTCCGAGTCTGGCTCTACTCTGCAAAAAAGTATTTGTATGGGGTAAAGGGTTACATCAATTGTGATGTTGAGAAACTGCATTTCCTCAAGATCAAACCTATCCCATACCGATTGCCTTTTTTTTAAAAAAATGGATAAAATCTTGCTTGATATCAGAAACAGATGACTAATCAATAGCTGAAAGAAATTACATTATCTTAAGCCTTTCCCTCAAACAAACACTTTTTCAAGCTTTTGCAAACAGAGTATGCCCAGATCAGACAGCTCCCCTAGGAGCCGTCTGATCAGGGTCTGCTCTGTTTGCTTAAGAAATTGTGAAAGATTTGACTCTACAAAACTGACTGTATATATAACATAATAAAAAGTCAGCTAATAAATATCAAAATGTCGTTTCTTACATGAATATTCATGATGTCACTATTTCTTACATGAATATTCATGATGTCACTATTTCTTACATGAAAATCAAACAGGGAAAATGTTAATTATACTCTTATGAATTTGTGATAACCTCTGAAAAGTTTGCATCCTGATAAAATGCCAAGATATAAATTTTGGGGTCTTAAAAAGCATCAGGAGCCAAACTGTATGATACTGATACTGTCAAAGAAATGCACATTATGTAGATGATATTTTCTACCAACGAAAGTTTGCTCAACAAGCTCAATATTCATGTAAGAAATAATGACATCATAAATATTCATTAGCTGGAGTTCTATAATGGTATGTGAATACAGTGGGTTTAACTTGGCAGAAACAGTAAGATCAAATCAATATGATTCAAAATGCAAACAGAGTAGAACCAGAACACAGACAGCTCCTACAGGAGCCATCTGATCTTGGTCTACTCTGTTTGCAAAAGTATTTTCATGAGGGAAAGGGTTAAATGACAAATAGATAAAAGCCTCTACCTTTTCATTAGCAAGATGGAGCAGGCACACAAAGGCAATAGGCACACTAAGGTTCTTGGCTGTCTGTCCTGACACTTTCTCTGGTAGGTTGTACAGCAGCTCCTGGAAGGTCAGCTTGCCCTCCATTTCTTTACTCCCATCCACTGCCTCTTCGCTGGTTCCAGGCTCCGCTGCCGAGTTGTTGGTATCCGACTCTGTGGGGTCATCTGTACTGGGCTAGATACAAATAACAGCAGGTATAACTAGTTGAAAGAGGAAAGTGTAAGAATTTCATGACAACCTTGTTGACCAAAGTCAGTGATTTACTCTTTACTAATGGGTGAAAAGTAGAAACACATCTGATAATATTGTGCAATAAACTTCACTTTAGAATCAGATTTATATAATTCTATAAGCAAACAGAGCAGACCCCGATCAGATGACTCCTATAGGAAGTTATCTGATCTAAGTCTATTCTGTAGGCAATGACGTGAAAAGCATTTATGAGGTAAAATGTTAATAAACTTCCAATATGCTGAATCTATTTTAGCTGCGGCAATGTTATTTCCCATGATTTTTCAAAAATCTTTTTACAAACATTATATCCATAGGTATACACTACTTACCTTGGGTGCTTCTTTCAAGAGGCTCCACATTGAGGACTTCAGTCGTTTTACATCTAACTTCTTAGCAGTCTTTGCATAGTCTATTTCTATCTTATTAACCTATAGGTAGAATACAAGATATAAACACATTACAGTAAAACCCCTTCTAATGCGACCACTTTGAAAACAGACAGGTGTCTTTGAAAACAGCCCACTGAGGTGGTTGCCTAATGCAGGATGGAAGTTATGCAGAAAGCTCCTGCAGGAGGATCTTTCTGTCTAACTTTCGTGCAGCCTAACTTTTGTCCAACATTAACCCATTCCCTCATAGGTTATTGTTAGATCCTACCTCTTTGATTAAATCTACCGAAATGGAGCATTTACTAGAGAAAAGGGATAGTTTAGAAATTTGTAGTTTTTAAACCATTGTGATAAATAGACTGGCTTTTACAGAGTGGTCAATATGAAGGAATAGGTTAAGCTACTATCTGTCTATAACTCTTTCCTCCATAAATATTCATGTTAGAAATAATGACACAGTGAATATTACCTAGGATTAATTTTTAAAAATGGCATATAAAAAATTGAATATAGAATCAGATCTATATTATTTTATAAGCAAACGGGTCTACTCTGTTTGCAAAGGTGTATTTATTTTTGGTGGTCGCATTAAAGCCATTTTACTGTATTATCATATACATTTCAGACAATAAAAGCCACTCCAAGAGAATGGATGTCTATAAAAAAGGTAGATGCCGACGATGATTCCAGTATATGCCCCTCAAACAAGCAGGGGTATAATTAGGGCAGACATTATTTTCTCATGGAGGGGTAGGAATTAAGCTTGATCAGGATTGAATATAATTCAAAACTCGCAAAAGTTTGTTGTTTGAAGAGAAAATGAAACTCAAGTCGTTGTGGCATGAATGGAAAATGGGACAAACCTTATACGGTTGAGCAAGGAGTTTATCTCCAGTAAGAACTGTTCCATCCATTGCGCTGTTCTGCTCTGCAGATATGTCCTGGGACTGTGAGAACGGGTCCTGAGATGAAGAGACCTCCTCCTGGCTGAAATCTATGCTCCCTTTCACAAACTCCCCAAAATCCATCTCCCCGCTATCATTATCATCATCAACCTAAATAAGGAGAAAAGTACATCCTTAACAGAAAGAAAAGTATGTGTTTTTGTCCACACCTCTTAACCCTTTTCCTGTTCTATTTAGTCCAAATTTCAATACCTACTGAATAGTTATAATGAAATGGAAGGTGGAACACTGTAGTCATTATAGAAACTAAAGAAACAGATCTATCAAATCCATTAGCAACCAGAGCAGACCCTGATCAGACAGCTCCTATACGAGCCATCTGATCTGGGTCTTCTTTACTTGCAAATGCGTGAAAAGGTATTTATATGAAAAAAAAGGTTAATCCTTTTTACCTAATGAATATTCATGTAACAATAATGAAATCATGAATATTAATTACATTAATCTTACTAACAGCATATGAACACAGGAAAGTTTGGCCATGGTTGAAAAACAGTAGAATTAGATCTACAGAATTCCATAAGAAAACAGAGCAGACCCCTAATATCAGGCGGCTCCTACAGGAGTCATCTGACCTGGATCTATTGTTTGCAAAGGCATGAAAAGGAGTATCTATCATATTGGGTAAACAGTTCAACCAAAATTAAGTTTCCTTAATATACATGCCTTTTCAAGAATCTACAAACAGAGTAGATCCAGACCAGACAGCTCCTATACAAGTCATCTGATCAGGATCTACTCTGTTTGCTAATGGAATTTGATAAGATGTGTATCTATACTTTCTAAAATGGCTACCACGTTCCACATTCCATATTTCACTGTAATTATTTTATCCATGAATATTCAGTAGGTATTGAAATTTGTGACAAACAACTAGAACAGAGAAAGAGTTAACACAATTATAAAGCTCTAATTGGTGGCAAGTAGCATAACACTAATTATACAGACATTATGTCCATTGTTTTGAAGAATTTAATCAAGCGAAAATTGGTCTTGGATTTAAATACAGAAGAAAGTACAAGGTTATTTCCATTAACCCTTTCCCTGTTCTATGTTTAGTCCAAATTTTAATACCCATTGATTATTCATGAGCAAAACACTTATAATCAAATCTGGAAGGTGGAACATTGTAGCTATTTTAGAAAGTAAAGACACGGATCTATCAAATTCCACAAGCAAACAGAGCAGATCCTGATCAGACAGCTCCTCTAGGAGCCGTCTGATCTGGGTCTACTCTGTTTGCAAATGCATGAAAACACGTTTCTATGAGGGAAAGGGTTAAAGCCTTTAGCTATATATATGTACAATGTTCAGTTTATTGGTGGACATTATCAGTACTTTACCTCATCGTTAGGACAAAAGTTCTCTACATCATTGGTATTCTCATAGTCATAATTTTCAATCGCATCGTCTACATTGGCACTCTCTTTTTGTCTTCGTATCTGAAACAAATTTTAGTAGGATAATTAGAGGCTAAAATTTACTTGACATTTTTTTGCGGGAAAAAACGAATAATTCATTTCTCTATTGTAACCTAGGACTGTTGTCCAGCCAAACACATTTTCATCTGTTTTCCACAGCAGAGTCCTTCCCATAATAGTTGTCTTTTGAGGTAGAAAAATTCATAATCAAGAAAAAAAGATTAATAAAGAATTATAACTAGAACTATCACTGAAGGTAATTGATACCCCCATCCACCACAATGTCAAAGGATCCGATGACTTCAATGACCAAAGGCAATAGCTCAATAATCCTTTCATCCAAACTTGTGGAAAGAATTTTTTTTTAAAGTCCAATCAAGGAATGACTCACATGAAAATTATGTCACACACATCTACACATCATTATAAATGCATACACAAAATTTGAGGTTCATTGGTGAAGAAACGTAGAAGTAGTACTTGAGAAGTTATACTGTGGACAAAAAAATACCGAAAGTAACAAAGGGGTAGACTGCACATCCTCTCATCATCCTCTATCCATATTTAAAGTTTCACAGTTGTACCTACAATACTTGAGAAGTTATGCTCGGATAATGCTCCGGACAAAAATTGCTTCTGAAAAGTTACTAAGGGGAATAACTCCCTTAAAAATAAAGTTAGAGTTACAACCCTTGTTAACTGCACAACCTCTCATCACCTTCTATCTATACATAAAGTTTCACAGTTGAGCCTACAATACTTAAGAAGTTATGCTCCAGACAAAAAATTGCTTCTGAAAACTAAGGGGAAGAACTCCCTCAACAAAAGTGCCAGTGTGCACAATATACGCCTGTCGAGGTCTTGTTCAACATAAACTGAGGTATACATATTTTCTAAACACAAATTCTAAGCCCAATTGTGCGACCAAGTTTCAAGGATTTATCTCAAAGGGTTGTAAATAGGCATACTTTAACAAACAAGAGGGCCATGATGGCCCTAAATCACTCACCTGGTTACTATAGACATATGCATACACTGTATTTCTATGTAAAAATAAGTAAGCTTCAGATTGGGGCCAATATGAAACCAAGGGCCATAATTTTAGGCCTTGAGTTTCAAATTTGAACAATCTAAATAAAGGAACATTAGAAGATGCTTCATATAAGTTTCAAAGTTCCGGGCCTTACAATTTCACAGGAGATTTTAAAGATTTTCCTATGAAAATCTGATAAGCCAGGGGCAGGGCCATTTTGGTCCAGGGGTCATAATTTGAACAATTTTGGTAGAAAACCATTTGATGATAATAAATACTAAATTTCAAAGGTCTAGGCCTTACAGTTTAGGAGAAGATTTTTAAAGATTTTCCTATAAAAAACTGATAAGCCAGGGGCCGGGGCCATTTTTGGTCCGGGGGTCAAAGTTTGAACAATCTTTGTAGAGGACCATTAGACGATGCTACATACCAAATATCAAAGGTCTAGGCCTTACGGTTTCAGAGAAGAAGCTTTTTATTAAAAACTGATAAGCCCCCAGGCGGGGCCATTTTGGTCAAGGGGTCATAATTTGAACAGTCTTTGTAGAGGACCAATAGATGATGCTACATACCAAATATCAAATGTCTAGGCCTAACGGTTTCAGAGAAGAAGATTTTTAAAGATTTTCCTATGAAAAACTGATAAGCCCTTGGGCGGGCCATATTTGGTCCAGGGGTCATAATTTGAACAATCTTTGTAGAGGAACATTAGATAATGCTACATACCAAATATCAAAGGTCTACGCCTTACAGTTTCAGAGGAGAAGATTTTTAAAGATTTTCCTATGAAAAGCTGATAAGCCCCGGGGCGGAGCCATTTTTGGTACGGGGGTCATAATTTGAACAATCTTTGTAGAGGACCATTAGATGATGCTACATACTAAATACCAAATGTCTAGGCCTTACGGTTTCAGAGAAGAAGATTTTTAAAGATTTTCCTATGAAAAACTGATAAGCCCCGGGGCGGGGCCATTTTTGGCCCGGGGGTCACAATTTGAACAATCTTGGTAGAGGACCATTAGATGATGCTACATACCAAATATCAAAGGTCTAGGCCTTACGGTTTTAGAGTAGAAGATTTTTAAAGATTTTCCTAGGAAAAACTGATAAGCCCCAGGGCGGGGCCATTATTGGTCCGGGGGACATAATTTGAACAATCTTTGTAGAGGACCATTAGATGATTCTACATACCAAATATCAAAGCTCTAGGCTTTGTGGTTTCAGAGAAGAAGATTTTTAAAGATTTTCCTATGAAAAACTGATAAGCCCCAGGGCGGGGCCATTATTGGTCCGGGGGACATAATTTGAACAATCTTTGTAGAGGACCATTAGATAATGCTACATACCAAATATCAAATGTCTAGGCCTTATGGTTACAGAGAAGAAGATTTTTAAAGATTTTCCTATGAAAAACTGATAAGCCCCAGGGCGGGCCATTTTTGGCCCGGGGGTAACAATTTGAACAATCTTGGTAGAGGACCATTAGATGATGCTACATACTAAATACAAAAGTTCTAGGCCTTACGGCTTCTGAGGAGAAGATTTTTAAAGATTTTCCTATGAAAAACTGATAAGCCCCGGGGCGGGGCCATTTTTGGTCCGGGGGTCATAATTTGAACAATCTTTGTAGAGGACCATTAGATGATGCTACATACCAAATATCAAAGGTCTAGGCCTTACGGTTTTAGAGTAGAAGATTTTTAAAGATTTTCCTAGGAAAAACTGATAAGCCCCAGGGCGGGGCCATTATTGGTCCGGGGGACATAATTTGAACAATCTTTGTAGAGGACCATTAGATGATTCTACATACCAAATATCAAAGCTCTAGGCTTTGTGGTTTCAGAGAAGAAGATGTTTAAGTAAATTGTTGACGACGCACATACGCACGACGCCGGACGCCGGACACTGCCCCCTCACAATACCTCACCTTGGCACTTTGTGCCAGGTGAGCTAAAAACTTTAACCAAAAATTCTAAGTTAAAAAGGGCCATAATTATGTTAAAATGCTGGACAGAGTTATATATTTTTGCCTACAGGTGAAGGTTGTGATGGTGAACAAGTGTTCAAAGTTTAAAAGCTTTATCTCAAAGGGTTATGTAAATAAGTGGACTTTAACAAAAACCGTAACCAAAAATTCTAAGTTAAAAAGGGCTATAATTCTGTCAAAATGTTTGAAAAAGTTGTGTACTTTTGAATACAGGTGAAGGTTGTTATGGTGAACAAGAGTTCCAAGTTTCAAAGCTTTATCGCAAAGGGTTATGTAAATAAGTGGACTTACAAAAATGTGTTCCACATAAATTGAGGTTAGCATTTTTGCTTAACGCAAATGCTAAATGCAAATTCTAAGTCCAATTGTGCGACCTTGACCTTAGATAAACGTACCGGGAAACATGCATGCTACTGTAGCATGTCCAGATAAACATGTGGTGAAATATGAGAAGGATCCACCAAGCAGAACTTGAGTTAGAGATGTTACAGACATACAGGTTAACATTTTTGCTAAACGCAAGTTCTAAGTCCAATTAAGTGACCTTGACCTTGGATATACATACGGGGACAGGGCATGCTACTGTAGCATGTCCAGATAAACATTGTGGTTAAATTTGGGAAGGATTCATCAAGCGGAACTTGAGTTAGAAATGTTATAGACAGATGGACAGACAGCGCCATTCCATAAAACGTCCCTTTTTTTCAAAAAGGCGCTTAAAAATGAATTCAGTTACAACCCTTGTTGACTGCACATCCTCTCATCACCCTTTATCCATTTATACAGTTTCATTTTTTTGCCTACAATACTTGAGAAGTTATGCTCCGGACAAAAAAATGCTTCTGAAAAGTAATTAAGGGGAATAACTCCCTCAAAAATGAATTTAGAGTTACAACCCTTGTTGACTGCACATCCTCTCATCATTCTCATAATGTGTACCAAGTTTTAATATCATAAATAAGTTTCAAGAGTACAAAATTGTGTCTGTAAGAAACAGTGATACCCCTGTGGTGGTGCCTGCCTAGCTGCACGTAAAATTCCTAAGTCATTTGACTTTGACCTTGGGCTTATGGGCAGCATGGGCTGGGTGCGTAATGAAAGTATGGATGGTGTTTAATGTGTATATGCAATTCCATGCCAATAGCTATGGCAGTTAGTGCGACATAAGATGATGAAAAAACTGTGACAACTAACTGCACGTAAAATTCCAAAGTCATTTGACCTTGACCTTTGGTTTACAGACAGCCTGGGCTGGGTGTGCAATAAAAGTATGGATTGTGTTTAATGTGTATATACAAATCCGTGGCAATAGGTACAGAGGTTAAGGAGATATAAGACAATGAAATAATGTGACAACCAAGTGCACATAAAATTCCTAAGTCATTTGACCTTGACATTGGCCTTGCGGGCAGCATGGGTTGGGTGTGCAATGAAAGTATAGATGGTATTTAATGTGTATATACAATTCCATGTGAATAGCTACAGTGGTTAGGGGGATATAAGACGATGAAAAAACTATGACAACCAACATAAAAATGGCATGTCCCAAAAATATGTCCCAACTAGAACTATCACTAAAGGTGATGAATACCCCTGCATGGCAGTCTTGATTGTAAATCCAAGTTTGTGACACCAACTACCAATGTTAAAGGACCAAATGACAAAAATACTCAAAGTTCAAGTGGAGATAATTCTGTAATGGCTGCCACTAAACACAGGAAAATTGTGTCTTGCACATGTACGATTCATGTTTAGTATGTATGGCAAGTATCAATTCAATAAGTTTCAAATTGAAGGAGGAGGTTGTGACACCAACTCCCCATGTTTCATGCCAAAATGACAAAAAATATTCAAAGTTCTGGGGGAGATAATTCTGCAATGGCCAGCCATAAACACATGAAAATTCTGTCTTGCACATCTACCTATTGTGGTTATTATGTATACCAAACATAAAATTCAATAACTTTAAAACTGAAGGAGGAGTTCATGACACCAACTCTCCATGTTTTATAAAAAAAATATTCAAAGTTCAGGGGGAGATAATTCTGCAATGCCTAGTGCTAAACACATGAAAATTGCATCTTGCACATCTACAATTCATGGTTATTATGTATATCAAATATAAACTGAATAACTTTCAGATTGAAGGAGGAGTTCGCGACACCAATTACACATGTTTAATGCAAAAATGACAAAAAAATCAAATGTTCGGGGAAGATAATTCTGCAATGGCCAGCAGTAAACACGTGAAAATTGCATTGTGCACATCTACCATTCTTGGTTATTATGTATACCAAATATAAGTTTATAAATATAACCATAATTTTAAAACTGAAAGAGGTGTTCGCGACACCAACTACCAATGTTCAAATGCGGACGGCCCGACCGACCAACTGTCCGACTGCCGGACAGTGTGATTCCAGTATATCCCCTCAAACAAGTTTGCGGGGGTATATTTAATAAGACACAAAACATGATGTTAACAAGAGCTGTCCGCAAACAGAGTGCTGCACTTTCTTTAGTGCTGGATGGTGTAGTGGAAGTCTAAGTCAGAAAGTTGAATAACTAGTAAAATTAATTTTAGGGTTACCTACCCTTGTGAAATAGGTCCCCCTTACAATAGTTAACATGCATGCATACCAAATTTGAACCAAATCCTGATTTCTGGAATAATTGGAAAAAATATCATCTCTTGTTTAACTACAGAGTCCATTAAATATGAAAAGGTTTAGTTTGTGAAAGGATTTTGAATGGCAAACAGTGCATACCCCGTCAGATCTGATTCGCCACTGTTTGCTAATGCCAGTACTACATTTCTTTCCAACATTCAAATGATTCATATCAAGTGCTAATTTTCATACTTTTGCAATTTGTACCTAATAACATACTGGTCAACAGTTTTAATTGGTTCTACATATGTTGAAACACGTGACCTTTTCAAACCCTTTGTATCAACTGAGGTGCTAAGTAACTTAACAAAATTAAACTCTGATCACATATTTTTGAGAACAAGGGAAAAATCTCTGCACTGAGTGCCAGCAAAGGACGAACTATGTATAAAAATGCTTTGAATGTGAAAGGATTGACCTTTTCAAATCCTTTGTTTTAACTGAGATGCTAAGTATCTTAACAAAATCAAACTCTTAACATATGAACAATGGAAAGATCTCTACACCAAGTGCCAGCAAATGACGCACTTTGCATAATGTATAAAAATGCTTACATTTCTAATATTAACAGAATGAAGAATCTACTAAAGGTGTGCATTTTCTGTATGTTATCAGTAGCCACTGCAAAGTGCAAGCACAAGTAAGATCTTATGTTTAACCTTTTCCCTGTTCTATGTATATTCCTATTTTCAATACCTACAGAATATTTATGGAAAGAATAGTTATAATGAAATATAGCAAGTGTAATATTGTAACAATTGTAGAAAGTAAAGAAACAGATCTATCAAAGTCCATTTGCAAACAGGAGCTGTCTGATCTGAGTCTACTGTCTGCAAATGTGTGAAAAGGTGTTTATATGAGGGAAAGGGTTAACCTTTTTCCTAACAATTATTCATGTAAAATAATGACATCATGAATATTCATTATTTGAATTTTTATAAGGGCATATCAGCTTGAGAATGTTTTGACAATGACAGATACTGTAGAATCAGATCTATATAATTCCATTTAAAAGTAAACAAAGCAGACCCAGATCAGACAGCTCCTACAAGGTGTCTGATCTGGGTCTACACTGTTTGTAAAGGAATGAAAAGGCATCTCTTTCAGGTAAAGGGTTAAATGCGGATGCAGATGTGCTTTTATAGCTTGTAAAATTTTCCCTGACACTGGACAAATCGATACAGTAAAACCCCTCTAAGCCAGATGTCCAATTTTAGTATAAATATCGGTCTTTGAGACAGGTTGCAGCTTAATGCAGGATGAAAGTCATGCAGAAAGCTCCTCTGGGAGCTTTCTGTATGACTTTCACCCTGTATTAACCCATTCCCTCATAGGCTATTTTAGACCCAACCTCTTTGAATAAATCTACCGAAAAGGAGTAGTCATTAGAGAAAAGGAATTTTTTTTTATAATTGTGTAGTTTTGAAACCATTGTGATAAATAGAGAATTTGCTCCTATGGATCAAATGTTCTATTTACCACAATGGTTTCAGAAAGTGACTTTTACAGAGGCGTCAATATGAGGGAATGGGTTAAGCAGTCACCTGCCTAAAAGCATATAAATAACTCTTCTCATCTAGAATTCCGGTTTCGAGGGATTCTACTGTATATCACTCCTGCTTATCTCGCTCACCATTCTCTTCTTGAGCTGGAAAAGCCTGAACATGTTATCAGCATCGTAGTGATGGTCTTTAGGCAGGGTGGTCTGGTCCTTGCTGTATTTGTTTAAGGCATTCTTTGTGAGAGCAGTGGCCTTGGACATCTTCAGTTTCGAGTCAAAGTCTATTTCTTCATCGAAGTCTAAACGGAACACTGGCTTCTTGCCTTTAACTTTCTGTGTCTTATTTTGCAAAGATTTCCAAGATTCTGAAATTTCGATTCCAAAATAACTGTGCGACGAATAGTATCTATGTTTATAACAAGACAGTTCCTCATTCAGTGCTCTAATTACATTAAGTATTTGTAGGCAAATAGTGTAGACCAAGATTAAATGGCTCTTGAAGGAGCCATTTGATAAGGGTCTACATTATTTACTAAGTCTCATTTAACCCTTGACATCATGAAAATTCATGTAAGGAATAATGACATCATGAATATTCATTAGCTGACTTTGTATAAATGGTATATGGAGCACATGATGTTTTGGCAATGGAAGAAACTGTAGAATGAGATCTATATTATTTCCATAAATAAACAGAGCTTTATGATGTGAGTCTTCTATCTAGGGTAATCTAAAATATTTACCCATTGATAACAGTTTAACCCTTTCCCACATGAACATTATTCATGTGATTTCATTCACTGACATAACTTTGTATTAAATGAAACATAAGGCAGGGTCTTTTTAAGCCAAAGAAAAAACTAGAAATATATCCATCAAATACCATTAGCAAACAAAACAGACCCTGATCAGACAGTTCCTACAGGAGCTGTCTGATCTGGGTCTACTCTGTTTGTGAAGATGCCATAAAAATGCACTCATGCATATATGGGTATAAAGTTATCTGTTTGTAACCCTTGTATGAATGAAAGGACATTGTTTACAGCTGGATTTGTCTACATGACTATAGGTGCTTCACTAGTTACCTCGAGAGAGGTTGCCTGCCTTCCAGTGTGATGGCCCTGCCCAGGTCCTGAGTAGAGCTTTGTTGAAATAGGAGTAGTCTGATGGTTCTGCAGCCAACACCTGCATCAACGCCCCAGTGGTACCATGGCTGAAAAACGGGAATCAAAAGGTTATCATAACAGTTGGATTGTGTACATTCTGGGGCTGCTCCTTTTCAGGTGAATCTTTTACCTCAAGAATATTGTTGTAAGATATAACAACATCGTAAATAATATTTAACCCTTTCTCTGTTCTATATTTATTACAAATTTCAATACCTACTGAATATTCATGGAAATAATAGTTACAATGAAATATGGAAAGTCGAACATTGTAGCCATTTTAGAAAGTAAAGAAACAGATCTATCAAATTTTATTAGCAAACAGAGCAGACCCTGATCAGACTGCTCCTACAGGAGCCATATGAGGTGTGACATGGCATTTATATGAAGGAAAGTTTTGTAATGGCGTATTGGATCAAGAGAATTTAGCCATGGCAAAATCTGTATAATGCTATAAGCAAACTGCGGACTCCAATCAAGACAGCTCCTATGGGAGCCACTTGATCTAGATATTCTGTTTTCAAAGGTGTTAAATGTGCCTCTATCAGTTAAAGAGTTGACCCTTTCCTTCATACAAACGTGTTTTCAAGCATTTGCAAACAGAGTAGACCCAGATCAGACAGCTCTTATAGGAGTCGTCTGATTAAGGCTCTGTTCTGTTTGCTTATAGAATTTGATAGATCTGTTGCTTAAGTTGCTATAATGGCTACAATGTTACACCTTCCATATTTTATAATAATTATTTTATCCATGAACAATTGGGTATTGAAGATCGGAATAACTATAGAATAGGGAAAGGGTTAAACAACGGATTCTGCCCAGAATGAATATAAAGAACAATTCATTATAAGTGTGAATTCATGTATTTGTCTTTTCAAACAAAAAACAAACTGGGCTGTGTAAGAAATAAGCTGCTTTTCGAAAAGTGCAAACAGTATAGACACACATCATGGGGAACATACCATGTCACATGGCCTCTGATCAGACTGTAAACCGTTCACAAAGTTGGGTAATGAAATGCTAAATATAGTAATGATCAACAAAACAGTTAAACCTTGCAAATATCAATCAGATAGTCAACAATGTTTGAAAAGCAATTTGCTCAATTCCATACTGACCCTTAACCTGTTAAATATTCATTTAAATAATAATGACATCATGAATATTAATCAGATAAAGTTTGTAAATCTTGCAGGGTTGCCACAAACCAGAGGAAACAAAATTCACTGACAATTCCCTCACATTTCCCTAACATAATTTCAAATTTCCCTGACACATTTCATTGTGAAATTTCTGTAATACTTTATGAAATTTTAAAATATATGACATTCATTTTCACCCCACCCCCCCTCCCCCCAAAAAAATTCCCCCACAGTTGCCTATATTTTCAAATTTCCCATACAGTTCTTAAAATTCCCTGAAAAAATTCAATTTCCCTGACTTTCCCCCCCCCCCCGACGCGTGGCAACCCTAAAATAGCATCATGACAAGGAAATTGTGGGCCCCCTGGCAGAAACTGAAGGATCACATTTATATTATGCCATAAGCAAACGGATCAGATCCTGATTAGATGGCTTTAAGCAGGAGCTGTCTGATCAGCATCGATCTATGTTCATTAAGGCATTTGCAAGGTTAAAGCCTCTTAGCTACAACTGCAGTTTCAAGAAGTGACTCACGTCATGTTATCTAGTACTGAGTGTACCAGGCGGGCAGCCTTGCCATCTCCTATACACTGGTCAATACCAGCGTCCTCATCATCAAGGTTGGGGTCTGCACCATCTGTAAAAACAATGTGCAATCAATCCAATCAATATAGTGCAACATATCTTAGCTTTTCACCTGATGATTATTCATGTAAGAAAATAATAAACGCTGTATATTTATACTCTCATGATTTATCATGGCATCATGAACAAAATTAGGAATATTTGGCCATGGCCAAAACTGCAGAATCACATCTATATCATTCTATAAATGAACAGAGCAAACCTTGATCAGACTGCTCCTGTAGGAGTCATCTGATTTGGGTCTACCCTGTTTGCAAAGGTGTTTCTATCACAGGGTTCATACAGACTTTTGACACTCAAATTTCATGATATTTCCATGATTTTTCCATGACAAAAACATATTTTCCATGATATATGATATACGCCTCCGGCAATGATTTTAACCTTGCAAACTGAATTCTGTGTTAGAAATTAATGCTAAACACCAAGAACAATTATTTATTTGTGTTTATGTAGGTATAGCGAGTACCCCAGTTTAAATTTTTGTGCAGGGTCAGGGCAGGGTCAATTTTGATCCAAGGGACCTGAATGTGATGCTGTGTGCCACATATGAAAGTTTAGAACCTTCAAGTTTCAGAGGAGAAGATTTTAAAAGTTTTCACTAGATGTTTCTATAGAAAACTAGTTACCCCTGGGGCGGGGCCAATTTTGACCCCAGGGGCATAATTTATATAACTTTTTGTAGAGGACCTGAACATGATGCTATGTGCCAAATATGAAAGCTGAGAACCTTCCAGTTTCAGAGGAGAAGATTTTCAAAGTTTTCACTACATGTTTGTATTGACCAACCCTGGGGCGGGGTAAATTTTGACCCCAGGGGCATAATTTATATAACTTTTGAAGAGAACATGATGCTATGTGCAAAATATGAAAGCTGTGAACGCTGTAGATTCAGTAGAGAAGAATTTCAAAGTTTTCACTATATGTTTCTATTGAAAACTGGCTACCCCTGGGGCGGGGCAAATTTCGACCCCAGGGGCATAATTTATAAAACTTTTGTAGAGGACCTTAGCATAATGCTATGTGCCAATTATGAAAGCTGAAAACCTTCCAGTTTCAGAGAAAAAGATATTCAAAGTTTTATTATACATTTCTATAGAAAACAAGGCATCCCTGGGGTGGGGCCAATTTTGACCCCAGGGGCATAATTTATATAACTTTTGTAGAGGACCTGAACATAATGATATGTGCCAAATATGAAAGCTGAGAACCTTCCAGTTTCAGAGGAGAAGATTTTCAAAGTTTTCACTATATGTTTCTATAGAAAAAAAGGCACCCCTGGGGCAGGGTCAATTTTTACCCCAGGGGCATAATTTATATAACTTTTGTAGAGGACCTGAACATGATGCTATGTACCAAAGATGAAAGCTGAGAACCCTGTAGATTCGGAGAAGATTTTTAAAGGTTCAAATTGTTGACGACTGACGACGCACGCCGACGGACATCAGGCGATCACAAAAGCTCACCCTGAGCACAACAGTGCTCTGGTGAGCTAAAAAGGAAGCTTTAAGAACTGTGTCGTTTTGAAACCATTGTGATAAATATCACAATGCTTTCAGAATGTGACTTCTACAGGTGTCAATATGAGGTAAAGATTAAATGAAAAGTTTTACAGACAGCTGACCTTCTTCTATATCCTCCATGTAGCTGCCATCTCCTGCCCCCATGAGAGACATATTGTCCTGAGCATCTGGTATTGGTTCTGGTTCTGCATCCATATCAAACCGGTGATCTGTGCGACTCTGAGACAGCCCAGGTACTGACATCTGGCTCTATCAAACATATGTAAGGAATTATAATTGATTAATCTGTCCATGGTTTATTGGATGTTGCTTATTACAAAATTACTTTAATCTTTTCCTCCATAAATACGCCTTTCTACGCCTCTTTAATAACCACTTCTTGAAACCATTGTGATAGAGCATTTGCTCATATAGAAGCAAACGCTCTATTTATTACAATGGTTTCAAACTACAAAATTCTAAAATTTTCCTTTTCTCTAGTTAATGCTCATTCAAAAAGGTTGGGTCTAAAAATAGCCCATGAGGTAATGGGATAAGCTTCTACTCCACAGATACACATTTTATGCCTTTGCAAACAGAGTAGATACAGATCAGATGCTTCTGTAGGAGCTGCCTGTGCAGGATTTACTGTTTATGAAACAATACAAATCTGATTCTAGAGTTTCTGCTGTGGTAAAAACTACTGACTGAATATTAATACATTATTTCTTAATGAATATTCCAGAAGTAAATGTTAAAACACTATAAACCGAGGGTCTATTTGACACAAAGAATGCTCCCTGAAAAGGAAGAGACGAAAAATGCAGCAGAAACATACTTTTCAGAGGAGGAATGGGGCCTAATTTCTCCGAATATTTCAGTGAAAAACCCCCAAAACCCCACAAAAACAAGTTTATTGCCTGAATCTTGCCAACAAGATGACTCAAAACAAAACATTGTACCAAACATCAATCATAATATCTTGAAAATTACAATTTTAAGTATACGCCTTTCAATGCCTTTGCAAACAGAGAATATCTAGATCAGACTAGTCCTTTTGATCACAGTCTGCTCTTTTTGCTTATGCAAAAATATACATACGGATTCTGCCATCTGAGGTGTCATGTCATTTAAAAATTCAGCTAATAAATATTTATGATGTCATTTTTCTGGCATGAATATTCATGGATTATTAAAGGGTAAATGTAACAGTATGTACTCAGGACTTCTATCTACAGCTTACCTCATCTGTGGAATCCCAGTTGGTGAACTTAAATGATGTAAATGCAGGACAAACATCTAAACTCTTTGTGCCTTCTGCAAAAATATCTGCAACAAAACCAAACAAGAGCTGTCACAGTCATGCGACAAATGCCCCCAAAAATTGTACCGTGACCTTGACCGTTGACCCATGGACCAGGGAGTTGAATGCGACACATCGTCTTTGTGTGGTGAACATTTGTGCCAGGTTATTTTGAAATCCATTCAGATAAAAAAGTAATAGAAGGGTCATGAAATTTGGGACAGACAGGTGGAAGGACAGACGGATGGTAGGACGGACAATGCGATTACTTTATGCCCATCATTGGGGGCATAAAAATAGAGTTTTATGATCACTGGTCCGTTCAGAACGTAAATTTTCATATGGCGACTACAAAATGACATCACACTGTACTTTTGCAACAGGTACATGGACACTTTAAATGGCTGACCCTTTCAATGCTGAATTTTCTGAGTGGTATAACCCCTCAGTGTTTAACTGTTGAGCCCACTCTGTATGGAAGATTTAACTCTTCGCTTGCTGTTCACGTCAGTATACCTACCTGTAAATAGTGAAGACCCAGATGAGACAGCTCCTGCAGGAGCTGTCTCATCAGGGTCTGCACTATTTACAAGTTGATTGTGCAACCAGTGCACTCCACAGCAGTGATTGCACAGCGAAATACTTGTACACAGTGAAGATATATGTAATTATACAACAGGGCATGGGTAAAGAAGGAGAAATGTATTCTAAAATTCAGCAAGAGAAGGATTAAACATGCTACAAGATTTTGAATGACAAATAGTGCAAACCCAGATCAGAGGGCTACTCTAGGAGCTCTCTACCTTGTTTGCAAATGCTAATGCACATGTTTAGCACAAAGGGTTAAACCCAGAGAAAAGTGCTCTAATAGTGCTCTTACACCAACACTTTCCCTGATGTACATTTATGCATTAACTTAATTTATATGGTAAAATTTCAGAAGCATTTTGGCTTTCAGGGCTTTGGCAAAAGCTACAGGGATCAGATATATATAATTTCAATATTAAAGCAAACATTACACTATAGGAGCTGAATGAGCTGGGTCTACTCTGGGTGAAAAGGCACGAGCCATTTTATGAGGGAAAGGGTTTCTGTCTTTATTTTTGTTTATTACAGGACACATGACTAATAGTTGTATTCAAAGGTGTTGTGTCCTTTCGTATATGTGTCTCCCTGTTTGACTGCATTTTCCATACATCTGATTTTATATTGTAAACATGTTGTTTTGCAAACAACTGACTAATAACTGAAAGGGTTTACATAAATCAAAATAAAATTTCTAGACTTTTTCCCTAACCACATTTCCATTTTACCTAATCAACTATCAGCATTCACAGAAGCTTGATTGCTCATCTATAAGCATAATTAACGCTTTCCTTCATATAATTGCCTTTTCACGCCTTTGCAAACTGAGTAGACCTAGATCAGACAGCTCCTATAGGAGTCGTCTGGTCAGGGTCTGCTGTTTGCATAAGACATTATATAGATCTGATTCTACAGTTTTTTTCAGTACCAAAAATGCATGTGTACGTCTGCCACTATATAAATCCATATAATCAATATTCATGATGCCATTTCTTACATGAATATGGATCACGTTCAGTTACCCCAATACAACAGTAAACCATTACATGTTCAAGAGCAGGTAACCCTATGGCCTGGAGATAAGAAACGGAAATTATTTAATGCACATATTCACTTCATAGATGCCATGTTTATTAGCGTGGTCCCACCAGTTTTCGTACACCTAATGCTTAAATATTTTTTTTCAACCGAGAAAGATGAGCGAATGTGATTTGCACAATTTTTTTCATTGTTATCAACTATTACTGCATACATTCATGTAAAATTCAAACATTTATGATTTAGAATACACAAATAATCATTTGTGTTTTGTTTACCTTCTTAAATGGCAAGATGGCGGGTTTCCCAACCTGTTTTCGAACATCCAATCAAAATCATCGTAGTAAAGTAATTAGTTCAGTTAGGTTCAAGCCATTCACTCCCCTTTTGTATAAAAACCATTAACACAAGTTGGTCAAAATCAAATGTTAATATTAATAAAAGTATAAAAAATATTGATAGCAATTAGTGGCTAGATCACATTCGGAATTTAACAGGGTGGTTATTTTTCCTGAACTAGATTATGAGGATCGTCAGTTTCAATGCTTTTAGGCCATTGACAGCTTTGTAAGCATTTTTGAGTGTTGTAGGAGAATACAATCTGTATTTGCCCACATACTTTGATGGTTTGGCCTTAAAAGATAGATCTACCATGGCTAGTAACAGGGAAAGGTCACGTGTTCTATTATGTTACATGTTATGCCCTATATGCATCATAAATACCACTACGTCATAATTCTACATTGGGATTTCCACAACAAACTCAGAAGGGAAGTGCTGGTGGCATTTCCTCAAATTTTACTTATATTAGACACTGTAATTTAGGGTTCTCAACTGGCGACAATACTGGTAATAGTAGAAATGGCCATTATTTCTCTCAAAAACTATAACGTTTTTTGCGCATTGTTGATTTTGATAGCTGTCCATCTGCTTATCAACACTTATAGTGTATTAGGCAAACGTATGACATCATAGGGCATGCTTGCGAGGAATTTTTCGCGAAAATGTGAGATGTTCGAAAACAGGTGGTGTTCGAAAATACCTCCGATGACGATAACTTCCAATGAAACTGTTCTGTCCATATTTAATCCCAAAATGACATAAAATACTCAAAGTTCAAGGGGGAAGTCATTCAGCAAAGTCTGGCTATCACATGAAAATTCTGTCTTGCACATCTACTGTTCATGGTTATTATGTATGAAGTATCAATTCGATAACTTGAAAATTGAAGGAGGAGTTTGTGTGGATACCAACTACACGTTTCATGCCAAAATGACAAAAAAAATAATCAGAGTTCAAGGGGAGATAATTCTGTAATACCCCTACTTAAACCCCCCCAAAATATCTTGCACATCTACTATTTGTGGTTATGATGTACTTTCAAACTGAAAGAAGACTTCGTAACACCCACTACCTATGTTTAAATGTGATCCTGCCATCAGGGTGATTCCAGTATACCCCCTCAAGGTTGAAGGAGGTTGTACATAATAGCAAAACCTGCTCAGGTGGTTCCTACAGAAACCATCTGATCGGGACCTATTTTGTCTGTAAAAGCAACAATGGGTGTTGCTATAAGGTAAAAAGGTCCCTGATGAAATTTATGCAAAACTCCATCTATTATGAATACTATTTCAGTCTTGTTTTAATAATACTAGAATGAAGTCCATAGGACACAGACGCCTCATTTGCCAATATTGTCTCTAAATCAAGCACATTTTTTTTAGTTAAAAGAGTTACAAATATCCACAACTTTGGCAAAAATGACTGGAGCAAACATTTACTACCTTATAAACTATTTTTACATCAAAGTTGTTTATGTAAAATTTTAAAACAATTCGCCTCATAGTGTACCAGGAGTTGTACATACAAAATTATTTCACTATATCTTGCATATAGTGAAGAAATTTCAAATTCCCATGACTCTAGTAAAAATTATCAGAGCAAAATGTCCATTCTTTAAGAGCATTTTCACTTCAATGTTGTTCTGTTAATCTGTGAAAGTTTGAAGTAAATTTACCCATTTGTGTATAAGGAGTTAGACACACAAGAATTTGAAGACAAAATTGTGGAAATGACTGAAAACGATTGGACAGAAATGTCAGACCAAAATGATTGAAAAATGCAAATAATTCATAATTCCAATATTTTAACAAATTTGCAAATCTCCAATTCCAATTATTCCAAAAATTCTCATCCCACCACTTTTAAGAGTTTTTCATTTTAGTTCAAAAACAAATTATTTTTCTTAATATTTCAAATATTAAATGAATAATTATTAATTTCAACAAAGATTATAGATAATCAATATCAACCAATATGGTTGACTGAAATTAAGGCAATGATGAATCCTTGATAGCAGTAACTTGCTCTGTTTGCTAATATAATTTGATAGATCTGTTACTTTAGTTTTCTAAAATGGCTACAATGTTCCACCTTCCATATTTCAATATAACTATTTTGTCCAGGGTTGAGCAGGATCATCAATATGGTTGAGTTGAGGTATATTAATGACACAAAAGGTTAACGATGATTTGACATTTACATTCTTTAGTAGATTCTTTCAGCTACAAAAATCATTATCTGTAGGGCCTGTCTGATCATACATGGCCAGCCATTTACCCCTTTCCCTGTTTTAATATTTATGTAAGGAATAATGACATCATGAATGTTTATTAGCTGAATTTTTATGATGGCATATGTACACAAGATATTTTGGCTCAGGCAGAAACTGTAGAATCAGATCTATATTATACCATAAGCAAACAGAGCAGACCCTGATCAGACCTACTCTAACGCTGTTTGCTTTTGACATGATTTATCTGATTCTACAGGTTTTTTTCACAGCAAATAAAAATCCTTAAAATTTTACACTATAAAAAAATCAGCCAATAAATACTCATCATGTCATATCTTTTAGTGTACATGTATATTGAACAGAGAAAGGGTTAAATACCATTAACACACCCATCTGTGTCAAAGGTAATTTAACTCTTTCCCTCATATAAACGCCTTTTCACGCATTTGCAATCAGAGTAGACCTAGATCAGATGGCTTCTAAAGGAGCCATCTGATCAGGGTCTACTCTGTTTACTAATGGAACTTGATAGATTTGATTCATTTGTAGATCCAATTCTTTTGTTCCACTTTCTACATTGCATTTTAACTATTTTGGCCATGAATATTCAGTAGGTTTTGAAATTTGGAATGAATATAGAACAAGGAAAGGGTTAAAGCACATGGTGATTCTTTGAAACAATTCTAAAGAGTGGTCACAGTATAAGGTTTGGGAGACATGACAACTTTAGTA
This sequence comes from Azorinus chamasolen, assembly GCA_963576725.1. Taxonomy (NCBI): domain Eukaryota; kingdom Metazoa; phylum Mollusca; class Bivalvia; order Cardiida; family Solecurtidae; genus Azorinus; species Azorinus chamasolen. The sequence continues at coordinate 6,130,309 of OY755245.1, forward strand.
TTTGAATACATATTGCTCTAGAAGTGTTCAAAGCACATCGTAGATTATACCTTGAAAGTCTGCAACATCCACAACTTTTTTCCTTTCCTCAATTCGTGATACATCGAGATCTTCAACCGGAGCAATAAGAGTACTTGAGTCTAAAACTAGTTCCTGAGTTTTATCGAATGTTCTTAAATTATTGAGTAATAAACCACTGCTGCCTCCCTCGTCAAAAGCTGCCGACATGAATTGAAATAATGGATCAACCTGAAGTACAATTATGAAATAAGCATATATTATTAAGTTTAAAAACTTTGAAAGCTCATTTTTTGAAGGGTTATGGTTTATCATTGTTAAACGGTAGATTCCATTATATCAGAAAGCATTAAAGTTGCTGGACCATACTGAGAGGCAAACAGTGCAGATTATAATCAGAGGGGTTTCCTAGGAATCCTCTGATCTGGGTCTACAGTTTGCCACTTAATTTGTTTCCTGTATTGTAAAGGTTAACCCCTTTCCCTGACTGAGACATCTTTTATCCTCTTATCTTCATCTGTGGTGACTGACAAACTAGGAGCTAAGGGACAGACAGAGGATACTTGCCCAGATAACTGACTTGGGGTATCCTAATTACCTTCAACATTAGCAAACAGTGGAGACCCAGATCAAACTTGTCCTCAATGATAAAGGTCTCCATTATTTGCCACATCTCACACTTGAGGTAACAAATTGGTGCTGAATTGACTGATTCAGCTGTATGACCCAGGGGACAACGAAGATGTAGAATTTAAATATTTAGAATACAGTAAAACCTTTCCAAACCGGAATTCTAGAAGAGAAAGAATTAGATACTTTTAGGCAGTTGACTGCTTAATGCAGGGCGAAAGACATGCAGAAATCCTAGAGGAGCTTTCTGCATGACTTTCACCCTGCATTAAGCTGCCACTTGTCCCAAAGACCGATATTTATATAGCAAATTTATTGTCTGGTTTATAGAGCTTTTACTGTATTTATATAATCATGAAATGACAAAAACAGTGATGAAATTTAAAAATATTCCAGGAAAATTCATGAGTCAATAACATCAAACTTGCACAATACCTCAAACTCCAAGTCAAACTTGTCAACATTTATGTTCTTCAAGTTGGTCTCCACTGTTTTACTCTTTCTTGTCTGAAATATATTTCCATAAGACAATAATAAAGATTCTGGACTTCACAACAAAGATTAGTCAAAGCACGTCATACTTATGTAAGCATTTGGACACTGATAAGAATTTGTAATAAACTCAGTATGCTCAAATCATTACAAAAATAATCAGGGTCTGATATGGATCAAACTTGTTTTCAAAATGGTCAAATGGAATCTTGGAATTTGCATATATTTTGTGAAAGAGCATTAAGTCTATAAATATTCGAGATGTAGTGCCAATTTTATACTTAATCAAACTATGGCTATATGATGTAAATCATAGAAATGTAACTATTAAAACAAAACACCAAAGCTATTTTAATACAGCAACCATTTCCCTTCATGATCAGGAGCAACTAATAAAACTAAATAGGTTAACAAGTAATCACAAGACACAACTCTGACAGGTATTAATGAATTAAAATAAAACAAGAGATGTTTGTTAAACATGTATTCCCCCTACTCTCATAGCCGATCTGTCATTTTTTATCTTGATGTGACCTTGACCTATTAACCTAAAAATCAATAGGGGTCATCTACTCATCACAGGACTTTTTCTGGTGCCTACAACGGTCTGTTAAAAGGACCATTTCCCAATGCAAAGTAGGTACCATTTTCCCCAATGTTAGGAAAATAATCCAAATAGAGACCAAATTTTGAATAAAAATCATTGAGTATTACACACGAAAAAATGCATTTTTGCCAAAACTGCCAGAAAAAAAGCCTGCACTATGATCAACTTTGCTACTAACTTTGAAGACACTACATAAAGAGGTCAGTGAGTTACTAATCAGAAACCATTTGGTCTACTGGCAGACTGATCCTTTGAGTAACTGACCGACAAACTCACTTGTGCAGAGCAATAAACACTCCCACCTATTTTTTGAAAAGGGGGTCATCAATATATCATAAACAGGAAAATTAATGGTACATCACTGAACTTTAAGCCAAATCTGTTTGCACTTTCAATTCAATACTGAAATTAAAACAAACAAAGGAGGCATTTCTAGCTTCATAAACAGAAACATTCTTCATAACATAATTCCTCTACACCATGAATATTCATGTAAGAAATAATGATATGATAAATATCAACTAGAACTGTAAGCCAAAGGCTAACGAATACCCCCCACCTGTCTGCTTGTCAGAACACCTATCATCAATCTGAACATATGTACATACAGAAACGTGAAGAGATTTAAAAACAATACATGCCCCAACCCAATTTATGTAATAAAAATGAAGAATAATTCTTAGAAATAAGACCCTTTCATGAGGTTTTTGTCAAATCCAAAGTTCTAAAGCTAGGTACCTTTTCAGAAAAACATTAAGTTCAAGGACCATAACTCTGACAAAAAGTATTCAACCAGACCCATATTTGAACTTAAGCTGTACCTCATCTAGATTTATTTTTATGTCAAATATGAAGTTAATATCTGCAACCATTTCCAAAGAAAGACCGAAAAACTGAAAATTTGACAAAAAATTAAAGTTCAAGGGCCATAACTCTGGCAAAAAATTATTCAACCAGACTGAGATTGGGAATTAAGCTGTAAATCATGTAGAGTTAGCTTTATGCCAAATATAAAGTTAATATCTGCAACCACTTCCAAGAAAAGTCCGGAAAACTGAAAATTTGACAAAAAATTAAAGTTCAAGGGCCATAACTCTGGCAAAAATTATTCAACCAGACTGAGATTGGGAATTAAGCTGTAAATCATGTAGAGTTAGCTTTATGCCAAATATAAAGTTAATATCTGCAACCACTTCCAAGAAAAGTCCGGAAAATCCCAAATTTGAAGAAAAAAATTAAAGTACAAGGGCAATAACTCTGGAAATAATTATTCAACCGGACTGAGATTGTAACATAAGCTGTAACTTATACAGATGTAGCTTTGTACTAAATATAGAGTTGATATCTCGAGTCACTTCCATAAAAAGTCCAGAAAACCGGAAAACATTGGTACAGGACTAAAAAGGGGAGATAACTCCTGAAGTAGTGGTCCGATCATAACGGAAATATGCGGTGCACAGGTTTATATGGTCATATGGCTATATATGAACTTTCAACAAAATTGAAGCAAAACTGTAGAAGAAGAAGGCCGGACAAAATTGTGTCCACGGACGGACAGACGGACAGACGGACAACCTGATTCCAGTATACCCCCCCCAAACTTCGTTGTGGGGGGTATAATTAGCTGTTTTTTATAATGACATAAGAGCACTGGAATGTTCGGCAAATCGCTAAAAGCTGTAAAAAACATATCTAAGTTATTTCATACGCAAACAGAGCAGACCCTTATCAGATGGTTCCTACAGAACCCACCTGGATCTGGATCTCCTCTATTTGCAAAGGCAGCAAAAACATTGCCATGGAGTAAAGGGTTAACAAGAGCACCGCTGTGCAGCAAAATACGCCCGTCGGCAAAGTCAGTGATAAGCCAATTTAATGATTACATTTGTTCACCCCATAACAGACAAAAAAAAACATAACAATTCCACTTAAATATATTAAAAAAAGGGGAGATAATTTAGTAGTGGGTGGGGCAATGTTGGTGATTATCGAACTTGACCAAGTCATTTTGACTATATACATGCTGACTAAGTTTGATGAGGATTGGATTTTATTTGTTTGAGTTAGAGAGCGGACAAAAAACGAATTTTGTTTAAAATTTGTTAAAAAGTTAATAAAAAAGGGGAGATAATTCAGAAGTGTGCAGGGCGATGATGCTGATTATCGAACTTAGCCGAGTCATTTTGGCCATATACATGCTGACCAAGTTTGAAAAGGATCCGATTCAATTTGTTCGAGTTAGAGAGCGGACAAGAGAATTTTGTTAAAAATTTATTAAAAAAGGGGAGATAATTCAGAAGTGTGCAGGGCGATGTTGCTGATTATCGAACTTAGCCGAGTCATTTTGGCCATATACATGCTGACCAAGTTTGAAAAGGATCCGATTCAATTTGTTCGAGTTAGAGAGCGGACAAACAAAAGTTCACGGACGGACGGACGGACGGACAGACAGACAGACAGACAGACGGACGGACGGACGGACGGACAACGCCACGACATAATACGTCCCGTCTGAAGACGGGCGTATAAAAAGAGCAGCCTTTATCAATAACTATTCAACCTTTTTCTTTTTCTTCTGTTTGGTGCCTTCTGCATCATGGTCATCTTCATGATCAGCAGTTTCGTCTTCCTCATGATCTGCTGTACAATGACAAACATATCCAGAAGTCTTACACTGACATGAAAGTCATGAATATTCATGTAAGAAATGATAACACAAATATTGATTAGATCATATTTATCAAGTCATATAACCTACACATGGTCCCGAGGTTATAAAACTTTTTTCTTGAGTCTGAGATCATTCTCAAGCATCTGACTGGTCTGATTCTGAGCTTGCTCAGAATTGATCAGACCAATCAGAAACTTGAGAATGATCTCAGACTCCGACGTTTTATAACCTTGGACCATACTCAAAGGAATGTTTAGCCATGGCTATATCATTCCATATAATCAATATACTCTGTTTGCAAAGGCATCAATATGCATATGTATGGAGTAAAGGGTTAAACAGCAAATCTATAAAAAAAATTATTCAGTTACACAACTGAAAAATTACTTCATAATTGTGAGCATATTTTGTCATTCATTGATACAACCATAACCCTTTCATAAAATGAAAATTCATGCAAGAAATGATGTATATATTAATTACCTTAATATTAATAACATTAATGACATATGAACAAGAAAAAGAGAAGACCCTGATCAGACAACTCCTAAAGGAGCTGTCTGACTTTGGGTCTACTATTTGCAAAGACATATCTATGCAGTAAAGCGTTCAGTAATATATAACTAGATGTGTCGGATCATCATAAATGCCCCAATTGGCAACAATTTCTTCTAGAGGAATAATTTGGATACAATGAAAGATTTAAATAACATTATGATAAATATTATTGTGGATTAAAAACAAACAATTCAAATTCTGGACAAACACTGTTGAAAATGAGACAATACGAACAAAGGTAAAATTTGATCTGAGACTCTTTATTATTCAACCCCCCCCCCCTTCCACTTCAACCTGAAAGGTGAACTTACTGTGTATTATTTAATCATAAATGGGGCATAAAGAAGTCTAAACTAAGACAAAGAACTGAATGACATCCATTTCATGATTAGGGTATTAAAATGTTACTATTCTTAAAGATGCCATCTGCTCATATTTTCGCCAGTCTTGTGTAACATGAAAAAATCATTCACGGAACACAGTACAATTTTATTACTTTGGCATGAAACTTTAGGAAACCCATAAAAAATCGAACTACATACCATCTGCATGTTTCTGTTTATCTGTTCTGCCAAGTCCACTAAGCACTTTGTAGGTTTCAGCATGGATAGCATCCACTCTCCCTGCATAGATCTTTGCACTAGCATCTAGAGTTGTACTGGCAACCTAACAACATAACAAGAAGGCCATGATGGCCCTGATAGTGCTCATCAGATGATCAGAGGAGAAGATTTTCAAAGTTTCACTATATGTATCTATGGAAAAAACTGGCCACCCCTGGGGCGGGCCAATTTTGACCCCAGGGGCATAATTTATATGTGCCAAATATGAAAGCTGAGAACCCTCCAGTTTCAGAAGAAGATTTTCACTATATGTTTGATTACAGTTTCTATTGAAAACTGGTCACCCCTGGGACGGGGCCAATTTTGACCCCAGGGGCATAATTTTTTAACTTTGTAATGGACATGAACATGATGCTATGTGCCGAATATGAAAGCTGAGAACTTTCCAGTTTCAGAGGAGAAGATTTTCACTATAGTATAATTATGTTTCTATTGAAAACTGGCCACCATGCTAATATGAAAGCTGAGACCCTTCCAGTTTCAGAGGAGATTTTCAAAGTTTTCACTATGTTTCTATTGAAAAATGGCCACCCCTGGGGCGGGGGTCAATTTTGACCCCAGGCACATAATTCATATAACCTTTGTAGAGGACCTGAACATGATGCTAATCAGCTATGTGCCAAATATGAAAGCTGAGAACCTTCCAGTTTCAGGAGAAGATTTTCCAAGTTTTACAATATGTTTCTATAGAAGACAAGACACCCCTGGGACGAGGCATAATTTATGTATCTTTTGTAGAGGACCTATAGATGATGCTATGTGCCAAAGATGAAAGCTGAGAAACCTGTAGATTCAGAGAAGAAGATTTTTAAAGGTTCAAATTATTGACGACTGAGGATGCATGCCAGTCGCACACCTCACATCAGGCGATCAAAAAAGCTCATCCTGAGCACTTTGTACTCAGTTGAGCTAAAACCCTGTAATCACTGTACTGTGCACCTAATAGCTGAACTCTTTACATGCTAGCGACGAAATCGTAACTACCGCATAATGTGGCATCTCATCAGGATCATAACTGTTTGACACTCTGACCATATATTTGCAAAGAAATGAGAGAAATTTTATTTGAAGAATGGAAGCAAATGACAATTGCTGTAGACAAAGAGCTAACCCTTTCCCTGTTCTATGTCTATTCCAAATTTCAATACTTACTGAATATTCATAGACAAAATAGTTACAACGAAATATGGAAGGTAGCCATTTCAGAAAGTAAAGAGCCATATCTTTCAAATTCCATTGGCAAACAGAGCAGACTCTGATCAGACGACTCCTATAGGAGCCATCTAATCTAAGTCTACTCTGTTTGCAAATGCATGAAACACATTTGTATGAGAGGAAGAGTTAAGGACTGTTAAGAAAATACAGAATATTGCGTTATATTTAAACTTTAGTACACTGCAAGCTGATAACAATGCATAGTAATTGCCCTAGCTTAGTTTGTTCTACCTGATGGTAATATACCTAAGAAATTATGAGACACATACCTGAAAGTTTTCCAATTCCTTCTTCTTCAGGAGTTCAGACATATAATCAATCAGATGAAGGCCAAAGGCATTCTTGGAGTTGATTTTCTGGAATTATACCATTTATGAATTCTTACATGCTAGTAAGGAGAAATTGATAAATAAAACACTGTATTTTTCATTAATACATTTATAAATGAAATAACCTAAACAGCTCCAGCTAAAGGTTTAACATAACCCTTCATTTGATATCAATGCAAGATGAATATATTGATTTAATTCTAGTTTTAAAAAAATATATATATATTTATATTTCAGTGGTAAAAAGAAGGGACTAGGGAGATCTTAAAATATCAGAAAATCAAGCAGATTCTTATTAGACAGTTCCAGTTCTTACAGGAACTGAGTGATCCAGGTCTTCTCTGTTTGCAAAGGTGATAAATGACTTATATTAGGAGTAAAGTTGTATCAAATAATAAGATGTACACCAATCTCTAAGTAATAGTATAGCTTAACATCTACAAAACTGTAACCCATTACCTCATAAATATTCATGTAATTATATTCACGAATATTTATCAGTTGAATTTTCACAACTGCATATGATTAATGAACTCAATTTATGTTGGAAATGGCAGAAACAATCAGAATCATTTCTATATAAACCATAAAAGAAACCTGAGAAGACCGGTCAGATGACTCCTACAGGAACAATGATTAAAACAATTTACAAACAGACTATGTTAAAACCAACATGTGATCAAACTCAAATATTTGCTATTAGACCCAAATCCCCTGTCCTATTTCAAAGGCATCAAAGGGTTCGTATCTATATGGCTTGTCACTAACAAGATACTACTAGTATTGGACTTATAGTCACTCTTAACAAATACTGCAGAATATGGTGAGAAGACATTATAGAGGGATCATTTTGGACATGACGGTTAGCGAGATTTTTCTCCAATTTGCATGAGATTTCAACAGGGTAATGAGAAACATCTTAATGAAAAAATTGTTTTAAAATTTCTTAAACCAGTTATAGCACCTAAAAGATAAGTATTTAACTAGAATTTCATGAAATGTTATTCCTTGCCAGAAAGCATGCTTTCAGAAAAATGCTAGTGAGATTTCTTGTCCCATGTGAGACATTTTCTTGTGATTTCACCGAATAAAATGGGAGAAAATCTCCAAATCTTGGGGTAAAATTATCCCGTTTAACCTATTACCTGATAAATACACAATTCAACATCTGTAGGATCCAGTAGAATCTGGTCTGCTTTGTTTGCTTATGGAATAATATTGACCTGATTTTACAGTTTCTGTCACGGTAAGAAACATTAGTTATACTTACATTTTCAGCTGACAGTTTAATGCAGTTTGTATAATGTTCTGTCAGTTGTGCAGTAGAGAGACCACTTAACGGCAAAGACTGTCTTCTAAAAACAAAACAATTATGCATGTAAAGAAAATATATATAATGAACGATTCTATCACTATGCATGACAGGTTTATAAATGTATAGCTAATGTTGTGGGTTAGTAAGCCCATGTTTAATTCAGTTTCAAGTTTCACAGGTTAAGTTTTCAAGATGATGAAGAAACCCCTATTTTAGGCATTTTTAGCCCTTTACTCCATGAATATTCATAATAATGGTCTTCAGGCTGAAGAGAAACTAGCTCATTTTTTATAACGGTATATGGACACAGACATTAGAGAGGTTTCGATTTCTTACTTGTATGTGTATGTTTATGTGTGTCTACACGTACACATTCCTGAATTTTCAAAATCATGTTTCGAAATCAGATAACGTGTACCCGTACGGGTAATTTGTGATACGATATGACTTCTTGAAATTAATGATATTAGGAAGAACTAGAAATTGCATGAAGTATGAAAATAAGGCCACAAAGATGAACATAGAAAGAAAATAATATACGGACAGATAGACTGACAGGCATGCAGGGATACAGATAGACTGATCGATAGACAGACAGATATACAGGCAGATAAACAGATAGATAAATATACAGAAAAATAGACATATCGATAGCCAGAAAGATAGATAGACAGATTGATACAGATATACAGACAGATATACAGCACAGACATAGTAAATATCATTAGCATTTATAAGAGAAACATTAAACAATCACAGATAGCATAATAAGCAAAAGATCGCAGGCAGACAGATAGATTGAAAGACAGACGGCTGAGCGGAGGGATGAGTGGGCATACGGACGGACAGACAGGCAGACTGAATAACAAATACGAAGCATACACAGATTTAGTGCAAAGCTAAATTGACACAAAACACCCCACGACTCGGTTCAGATGAACGTTTCAATTGGGTCACAAAATATGATATTAAACACCTTTAATTTCACTTCTCAAGTTAATTAACTGTTGTTACACAAAGAGAAGGGTTGGTACTAACATTCTATCAACCAACACATTTTACTAGAAAACATGTGAAAAATAGGCATTAACAATGATTAAGTTGCATGTTTTGTTGAAACTTCAGAAACTTCTAACAAACGATTGATTAAGAAGAGTGTTCAAAGGAACACATGGGTCACCTTTTGGGAGAAGTTCGACGGACGGGCAGACAGACAGACAGACAGAAGGAAAGATGACGGAAAAGTGATCCCTATGTGACACACTGCCTATCGGCAGGCAACAAAAAAACTGCATGGCTTCCATCAAGACAATACTCGGGCTCAAGCATCAGGGTGGTTTGGGAGCTCAAGCATGAGGGCGATTTGGGAGAAAAAGTCTCCCTAATACTACTGACTTCTCCCAGTTTTGAGCTGTCAGAGGGAGAAGTTTTAAAATATAGAACATATAGGGAGATACAAATTCAGGACCAAAACTTCTCCCTCAACACCACTAAACTTCTCCCTGATGGAAAGCTCCAGCTTGAGTTCAGATATTACTGTAACATACATTTGGACTTTATATATCAAACCCTTATACCGTACCTGTCAGGAGAATCTCTTGGACTTCCTGCCAAGTTTTTACGCTGTAGGTCGATGACTCTTGACCTTCTGCGAGCTTTCCTCTCAAGCTCATCATCTTGCTGCTCCATCAGGAATGTGGATGGACTACAATTGCCTACAAAAGTCACTATGTTATGTCAATTCATGTCTAGGAAACTTTCAAAATATGAATTTCATAAACAGCGTTTTTTTCACCCAATTGGGAACGGGTCCGGTACCCTTCAGATTGGGAATTGTAAACTCTTGACAATATCTGTAGATTTATTATCACTGAACGTAAACCAGTGTCGATGAAGGGGCATGTATAGATATTTGTCAGGACCGTTTCCGAAATGCGGCCATATTCAGTGGTATGGTTTTATATATACCCCAAACATGTCAGTTACATACCTTTGTTTACGTTCATTGTAGACCTACATTATGGCAAAAGATAAGTTTGAATTTGGATAGTTTGTTATGAATTAAGAGAAAAATGATTTGACATGTTGGTAAATGTGTTTATTTTGATTGGGAACGGGTCCGTTATTTGAATTCTTTTGATTGGGAAGGGTCCTGTCGTCGAATTGGGACGGGTTCGTGTCGAAGAAGGAAAAAAGAAAAAAACGCTGATAAGTGAGATGCATTAGGCATTAACACAATAAGACTTACTGTGAATGAGTTCAAGGTATGTTTGAATACTTACAGCTCTCTGAACATGTAACAAATGACTGATTATCAAACTAAGTAATAACTTAAATGAAAATTAGGCCAGGCTAGTTCTAAACAGAAGATAATCAATAATGCAAATTTAAAGAAATGCCATGAGGCTAATCTAACTTCTCAAAGTATTCAGACTGAGACAAACTTATGCAAATACAGTAGATTCAGATCAAACTGCTCATGAAGGAGTAGTTTGATTAAGGGCTCCACTATTTATTATTATAGACTGTTAGTCTAATTCAAACGTCTAATGCCTTTGCAAACAGGATAGACCCAGATCCTACTTTGAAGATAGGTGAAAAATTCCCCTGAAAAGTTTACCTTAAAAATATTAAATTAACTAGACTACTATCAAGGAAGGGTCCTGCGTAGGAGGTATAGCATACTCCTGAATATTGTAAGCCTGATTTTCCTAATGCAGAACTGCAGTAGCATAATTAAATATGCATTTAATTTGCTTAACTAAGAACTCTTGCTAGGTACTGGCACTTGAATGATAAGCATATAGTGAGCAAGTCTGATAGAAATCGGACCAATCTTTCAGAAGATATGTCACCGAAACAATCAGCCAATCAGATTGTATCATTACCAATAAATATGTGCAGAATATGCCAACCACAGAACCAATACGAGATACTTGTATATCAAGTACACTGATCAAGTTTGGTGAAAATTGGACTGTTCCTTGAGGAGATATTGCACAGAAACCAAAACCGGACAGACAGACAGACAGACAGACAAGCTGATTACTATAGGACATGCACATCTCGATGCGGGCCCTAATGAATATTCATGAAGTGATCAGTTAGGGAAATAGTTAACATAATGATGGAATGGGTACAGATTGGATGTTTGAATATTTAGGTAATTATTGCATGTTTTGGGTAATTAAGATACTTACTTGCAGCACAGTTGTTAGGTGAGATATATGATGAATGATGATTACGTTGTATATTTGGTGTGGTCACTATGGGAGAAAGTACCTCCCTTTGCTTCCTGGCTGTCATTGCAGGCTGTAAAACAAAGTTGTCAAATCGTTAGTGATAAGCAAAATTTATCATTCATCACAAAGTCTTGCTTTCCATGTTGTTGGTCTTTTTTTAATATTATGTTTTTTTCTAAAATAAACACAAGACCTATGCATAGGAAATCTTAGAGATTCTGAGTAGACAAAGACTTGAATTCTTGGGCCAGAATCTTTTGAAAAAAAATTATTCAGGAAAGGCACTGACAAATTACAAGAGGTGATTGTTCTTGTTCTAGATTTCGAGAAGTTTGTGACAATTAACTATTCCACAAACTTGTAACTCTTCACTCAACAGATATCCCCATAAATACCTTTGTAAACAGAACAGACCCAGATCAGACAGCTCCTGTTATATCCCATTAAATGATTAATCATTAAGTCATTAAGTGCCATAACAACTAATGAGCTAGGATCCACAGGTGTCTAGCTCATGAAATATGTCTAAAATAAGTTAAAATTTCCCTTAATTGACATTTTGTAACATCTGGAGTCAAAAAAATAAAGTTTGGGGCATTTTGAGTAAAAGCTGAAATTTTGTATATTCTATATTATAGAAAGGCAAATAATTCTCGTGCCATCCAATCCACAGGTGCTCCCCTTCAACTGCAATTAGTTTCACCTGCAGGGACGAATAGATTCTGCCATTTTCACGGTTCTTTATCAAATGCTCAGAAGATTGACCCCAACGGTGATTGGCTGGGAGGTTTTTAAGTAACTAGGTTCCGATTTATATCAACATAATAAAGCGGATGCATGGAATCAGCGATTTGTTTACATGCCTTTGACCCAGACACTGGATTGGCTTAGCGTACTGGTTCTCCACTTCACAGTGTTCTATCATGAGGAAAGCAGGGTTTCATACTCTGAATGGGGTCAAACAGCTTAACTAGATCATTCGAATAGACGCTTGCTGGACAAAATGGAAGAGTCTGTTCAATTTGAGTTGTCGGAAAAGATATAATCTGATTTGTGGCAGCAGGAATGCGATGTCACCGGTATGTAAGATTTTTTTTAACATGTTTCATCACTTCCCATGAGAATCAACCTGAAAGCGTCAATTTCGCTCTCATATAAGGATTTTAGTGAAATCGAGCACTTGGTCCTAAACTATATTGTTTCTGACTAAATAAAACAAGAGGGCCATGATGGCCCTTAATCGCTTACCTGTTCGTAACAGATTTATTATTTCAATGACAGAGTGCATGTAATCTTGCGCGGGACACTTTTTGTTAAGGTGTCATAATTTTGAACAATTTTTGTAGAGGACCATGATCATGGTACATACCAGATATCAAAATTGTAGGCTTTGTGGTTTCATAAAAGAATATGTTTAAATGTTAAGGCCTGCATGATGCACGTCAAGGGACAAGAGACAGACGATTATAAGAAAAGAAGATTTTTTTAAGACTTTCCTATGAAAAACTGATATGCCCCGGGGCGGGGCCATTTTCAACCCAGGGGACATAATTTGAACAATCTTGGTAGAAAACTATTAGATAACGCTACATACCAAATATTAAAGGTCTCGGCCTTACAGTTTTGGAGAAGATTCTTAAAGATTTTCATATGAAAAACTGATAAGCCCCAGGGCGGGGCCATTTTTGGCCCAGGGGTAATAATTTGAACAATCTTGGTAGAAAACCATTAGATGATGCTAAATACCAAATATCAAGGGTCTAGACCTTACAGTTTTGGAGGAGAAGATTTTTAAAGATTTTCCTATGAAAAACTGATAAGCCCCAGGGCGGGGCCATTTTTGGTCCGGGTCATAATTTGATTAATCTTGGTAGAGGACCATTAGATAATACTACAGACCATATATCAAAGGTCTATACCTTATAATTTTTTAGAAGAAGATTTTTAAAGGTTTTCCTATGAAAAACTGATAAGCCCCGGGGCGGGGCTATTTTTGTCCTGGGGGTCATAATTTGAACAATCTTAGTAGAGGACCATTAGATGATGCTACATACCAAATGCCAAAGGTCTATGCCTTACAGTTTCAGAGAAGAAGATTTTTAAAGATTTTCCTATGAAAAACTGATAAGCCCCGGGGCGGGGCCATTTTTGGCCCGGGGGACATAATTTGAACAATATTTGTAGAGGACCATTACATCATGTTACATACCAACTACATGTATCAAAGCTCTTGGCTTTGTGGTTCCAGAGAAGAAGATGTTTAAATAAATTGTTGACGCCCGCACGTACGCACGACGCCGGACACAGGATCATCCCAATAGCTCACCTTGGCACTTTGTGCCAGGTGAGCTAAAAACAGTTTTCTGAAGGTATTTGCACCATGTACTTGCTAAAATGGAGACAAAGTATGGGATATTTGGTACCAGTGTGTAGATAAAACATTTTTCTTTCTATATAAACTTTGTTTTGTGGGCAAATTCCCCTCCGGGTGAAAATAATTATAGTTGAAGAGGAGCTCCAAGGATCAGATGGCACTAGAGTTATAAATTTGCTTTTCTATAATATAGAATATACGAAATTTCAGCTTTGTCTCAAAACACCCCAAACTTGATTTTTTCAAATCCAGTCTGTTACAAAACGTCAATTTAGGGGCACCTTAACCCTTTCCTCCATGAATATTTATCTAAAAAATAATGACGCCATGAATAGCCTTTTATAAAATAGATGACTTTGTTATAACTTATTTGGCCATGGCAGAAACTGTACAATCATATCTATATTATATCATAAGCAAATAGTAGTGATGGGAATTGGCTGGATTTTCATAATCGATAATCGGTTCATGCCAACGGACTAAGCTTCGATTATAATCGAAATCGGTTACTGTGTAACAAGTGTAGAATCTACTATGTAATACAGAAAAGTTTTGAATGGAAGCGTTGAAGGTTAATTACTTGTCTTGTTCTAATGTTATTCAAATGTTTTTATGTAAAGTTTTGTTTGTGGAAGTTGCAAATAAAATGAATTTTATAAAACTGTGTGACCGGCTGTTTCTACCTGAATTAATGATTTTCGGTACAGCCTGCAGATGGCTTCGTATATCAAGGATAAAATATTTATTAAATGGTGATCTATTTTTGTTTTTCTATCATCTGTCGATTTTCTTTTAAAGTCTTGGTTTGGTTTGGAACTAGAACTGTCAAATTACAGACCCGTAAGCAATCTTTCCTTTCTGTCAAAACTTATTGAGAAAGCTGCATTGTTTAGACTTAACATCCACGTAACTGACCATGACCTTCTGCCCAAAAATCAATCGGCTTACAGACGATTTCACTCTTGCGAATCTGCCTTATTGAGACTTGTTCATGACCTACTTGAGGCTATGGAGAACCAAGAAGTAACTGCCCTTATTGCCATTGATCTTAGTGCTGCCTTTGATACTGTTGACCATGATATTCTTCTCGATGTTCTCAAGAGTCAATATGGAGTTTGTAATAATGCTCTGAAATGGTTGGACTCCTACTTACGACCAAGAAGCTGTCGCGTGAATGTAAATTCGTCACAATCACAACCTCGTTTGTTGGAGTGCAGTGTTCCACAGGGCAGTTGCCTTGGTCCTTGGCTCTACCTTGCATACGCAGGAACCTTGTTCGATGTTATTCCTCCATCTGTCTCAGTATACGGTTTCGCTGATGACCATATTGCAAGTAAACGCTTTAAACCTACCCCCAGTAGTGAAAGACAAACTGTTCAAAACCTTGAAGAATGTGCCATAACGATCAATAACTGGATGAACGAAAACAAACTTAAAATGAACGCAGCAAAAACTGAATTCATCATTTTTGGAAATAAGCAACAGCTAAACAAATGTACTACACATTCAATTGATATCGCAGGAGATGTTGTTGAATCGGAAACGTGTATTAGATACCTAGGTGCTTTTCTCGATGAATCATTAACCTTCAAAGAACACGTGAAAAGAAAGTGTCGCGTTGCCATGTTGAACTACTATAGAATAAAATGTATTAGGAAATACTTGACAAAAGAATCAGCCGAAATTTTAGTTCTTTCACTAGTGATCTCTCATTTAGATTATTGCAATGTCATTCTATACGGAATTGCACAGTGTGATATAGATAAACTACAACGAATCCAAAATATGTGCGCTAAACTCGTTTTGAATAGGAAATGGTCATACAGCTCCAAACAATCTCTTAAAGACTTACATTGGTTACCTATCAAAGCTAGGATCACTTTTAAGATATTGACATACATGTACAATTGCTCTCTCAACCACGCTCCCGTTTATCTGACAGAACTTCTCGTAAAGCCAGCACCAACACGCTGTCTGAGATCGGCAGACAAAGCCCAAGAGATGTATGCTGTGCCTTTCAACAAGAGAAAGACCTTTAGTGATAGAAGTTTTGGGACAGCAGGTCCCAGACTTTGGAACGGGCTTCCTAGCGAGATTAAACGAGCAGAAAATGTTGAATCTTTTAAAAGAAAGTTGAAAACACATTATTTCAGACACTTTAACTCACTTTTTAATATTTCGTAGAAACTGTCCGCGTGTTTTAGATGTATAAAGTACTTTACATAAAGTCTGGGTTTTAGTATATTATAACATTTTTTTTTTTTAACTATCGTTTTATGGATATTAGTTTTTATGCTTTCTTAAATGTATATTCGTGTATTGTATATCCTCTATCGATTTTTATTTGTCTCTGATTTTATTTATGTCAATGTACAACGCCATTGAATGCATTATTTGCAAAAATAGGCGTTTAACCAAGTGATTCAGTTTCAGTTTCAGTTTTACAAACAAAATCACTTGTTTGTTTTGACATCGTCGTGTCTGGTTTCCATCAGCTAAAATGGTCGTATACAGTTGCTAAGCGATACTGGTACCCCGTTTTGAAATGCTACTTATGACATATACGCAATGTTAACCAGGCTAAAGTAATGGGGCGTGTGCAGCTTCACCGGGGTTTCCCCACACGCATACTATAAATAGTAATGGTAGGATGGAGTAAAAGAAAGGGACAATTCGGATATTTAAGGAATATATATATGGCAGTTTCTATCGGTAACTGATTGACACAATTCCTATTTATGATACAAATCTTTAGATTTCAATAACATCGTATTTTAATGTTCGAAAAGCACTCACATTCTTTTTCCAGTGCCTGAAATTTAATAGTAAATATAGGATTCGTGATATAGTTTTAGTGTT
Organism: Azorinus chamasolen; assembly: GCA_963576725.1. NCBI lineage: Eukaryota > Metazoa > Mollusca > Bivalvia > Cardiida > Solecurtidae > Azorinus > Azorinus chamasolen. Next base: position 6,147,242 of record OY755245.1, read on the forward strand.
GAAATACCACGAAAATACGATTACGAACATGTTGCGCAATGCATAAGATTACAAATCGATTATCGGGACACCACTAACAAACAGAGCAGACCCTGATCAGACAGTTCCTATAGGAGCCATCTGATCTGGGTCTACTGTTTACAAAGGTGTAGAAAAGCGTATTTATGGAGTAAAGGGTGAACTTATTTTAGACATATTTCATGAGCCGGACACCTGTGCTAGGATCTAAGTATCTAAAAAATATTATATAATGCTGGCTTGAAAATATCACAGCCTAGTTGACAATACCACTACCTTTTGTATATAAAGTTAAGTTTGATGAAACCACCAACACCACTTTTATCCTCACAAACCCCCTGGCAAAGAAAACAAATTGTTATAGCTGCCATAATATTGGAAGAACAACATTTTGTTTAAAATGTGACGGAAACATAATGACAATTTAATACATCACAAAATATGAAACACTAACCTTTGAATTCCTGCATAATCAGTAGTGGTATGAACCTACACATCTTATTGTAATTGTTCAATTTTGTTTCCTGGGAGAATGCAGTTACCTCCCATTAAATACTCTTCAAGCATTTGAAATTCCGCATTTGATATCTATGAAATTTAGAAGTTTGTGTGCAGATTTACGATCTATCTAATTCTTTATTCATACCAATAGACTGAAATAATATGATGATTCATAGTCCAACCGTAAATTAATATGCAGTAATGCTAAAAAGTAGATTAATATCCTATTTTCGTGTTTGACTACCCCACCCACTTTGTATGTTATCGTTGAACACCTTAATAATTACTAATTTTATTCGTCACAATTATGCAATACTTTCACTCCATATTAAATGTGCTGTAAGGATTATACTTGCCGTTTATTTACGACTAAAAGAAAAAGCCAATGCCAAATTTCACTCAGGTGTCATGTTTTTGTTTTCTTTCTTCAAACAACCCGCCTTAGCCAGATCTCGCGAGAAGTCATTATCTATTGTTCGTCATATTCATGGTACAGAGTAGTTCTAGGTATCATTTATTTTGGTCAACTGAATCAAATATTTTCGATAAAAATAGTCAATACTTGATTTTGATGAAATAAAATTTCAATAATAATAATTTTAAGACGAAAATAGAAAAGGCATCCGCAACATACATTATACCGAGACACTGATCCGAGTTATCCAATGTCCGAAATAAAAAGAGGTCGGAAATGGTGCTTCACTTTATTATTAATAAGATGAAATATTGTTTATTTTATCTAACGTATATGTTTAACAGTTAAATCTATTGTAAGCGCACTCCGACACAATGTCGGCTGTAAAATCATCGACATGGAGCCATTCGTCAAAAGATCAAGACAGCCTGCGGTCATTTCGTCTCTTAGTCAATTCGACCCATTGTCGAATCGCCCTGGCGCCTGTTTCAAAAGCTTTACCTATACACACTATAAATACATATATAACCATAGGCAAATGCAATCAATATTATATATGTTTCTAATGGAAATTCCGAATATAATTATATATATATATATGTAGATGAATATCTAAACCCTTTACCTGCTGAATATTAATTGGCATATTGACGCTGTATGACACAGGATTTTTAACCGGATTTTCCAGGGAAAATCCCGGTTATTGAAATGGTGATGTATGGCGGGCGGGTGGTCGATTGGGCAGCTGCCAATCTTGTAAGTGCAACTCCTTTGAAACTGTTCGACAGAATTTCATAAAACCTTTTTCCTTCTGCAATTTTTCTGGGAGTTATGCTTCTTTGAACTTAGAAATCACTAGGTCTTTTGACCCTATCCTTGTAAGCGTAACCCCTCAAACTGTTCAACAGAATTTCATAAAACTTTGTATGTAGCAAGGACACACTATATGTAGATGTGCATTTAGTCGGGGATTTTTCTTTCTACAATTTTTCTGAGTTATGCCCCTTTGAACTTAGAAATCACTAGGTATTTTGACCCTATTCTTGTAAGTGCAACTCCTCTCAAACTTTTCAATAGAACAATTGAATTTCATAAAACCTTTTTTGTAGGAAGGGCACAATATGTAGATGTGCATATTGTCGGGGATTTTTTCTTCTGCAATTTTTCTGGGAGTTATGCCCTGTTCAACTCAGAAAATCACTAGGTCTTTTCACCCTATCCTTGTAATCGCAACTCCTCACAAACTGTTCAACAGAATTTCATCAGACCTTGTTTGTAGCAAGGACACAATATGTAGATGTGCATACTGTCTGTGATTTGCAATCCCCCCCGCTACGAAGTAGGGGACATACTGGTTTACCCCTGTCCATCTGTCCGTTAGTTAGTTCATCCATTTTTGTAAGCTCAATTCCTCCTACATGGGCGGTCAGATTTCAATGAAACCTTAACAGAAAGTATTATATCAAATGAAGATATGCATGAAAAAAATCATTTTGGTTTGACAAATTTCAGGGGAGCTAAGCAGACTTTGGGATTTATTCCAATTTCCAGATATTATGTATAGTTGAACTCATAAGTGCAACTTCTTGTACATGGGTAGTCGGATTTCAATGAATCTTTAACAGAAGGTAATACGTCATATGCAGGATGATCTTTACGATCCGACAAATTTCAGGGGAGATAATTTGACTTTAGGATTTATTGCAGATATTTTGTATTTTTGAACTTGTAAGAGCAATTCCTACATGGGTAGTAAAACTTTGACAGTGATGTCCCTTATATATGTAATGCTTCGTGATGTTATATAGTAAAACATGGACATAGCCATAATAGGACATGGAGTTTGGGTACTAGTACTCAATCCATGACTGCAACTCCTCCAAAATACTGTTAACGAATTTCATGTATCTTTCTTGTTCCCAAATTTTTTGTGTGAAAAATCCCAATAGTGTCCAACTTTTGATTAAGATGTTAAAAAATGTAAAAGAAGCTAAAATGGGACCAAAAATGCTTTCCAAATCATTGAATTTTATGTGCAGAAAAAATCCCAGTTATTAAAATGTATTTTTCCCAAAACTGCCTGAAAAAGGCCTGCCATGGTTACCTAGAGTTGGTTGCCCTGGTTATGGAGTCGTGGCTTCCGATTGATCACAACTTAGATATTAGTTTTGTTGAAAATTGGTAAGTAGGGTATATTAGGTATATGGTCCTTTTGGATATCCCAAACTTAATGGCAGGTGTTTCAAAATTGTTGGTTGCCATGGTAACCCAATGATGGCCTGTGAAGGTCAAAATTTAGATATTTTGATTGTCATTACCTGTTGTCCGTTTTGTTTAGATTCTGTTACAATTACCAGTAGATTAGGAATGATTGGAATAAATTCGTGTAATTCTTATAAAGCTGAATGATTCATAAAGGTACATTTTTGATAACTTTAAATTAGACTGACATGGCTGTTGTAGGAGCCACCTGATCAGGTTCTGCTCTGTTTGCTTATGTAATACTATAGATGTGATCCTACAGTGTCTGCCATGGCCAATACATTGTATATCTGGTGTACATATGCCATTAAAGATAAAATTCATCAAATTATTATTCATGATTGCATTATTTCTAAACATGAATATTCGTATGGTAAAAATTTGGATAACCTGATTTTTTTTAAACTTCATGGTAATCATTTTGGGATCCTACACACCAGAATTCTTTACAAAGCACAAAGACGGGAATAGAGGTTTTTTGCCCACACTTAATTTAATTTCTTATGTTTACAGGACCTTAACTCTTATGGTAGATGAGTTTGAACATGAACTGAAAGTGTAGAGCAATGAGTCAGTCAACACCAACAACTGGGAGCAGACAGGTACATGTTAAAGATTTACTGTTATTGATAAAGTAAAACCTCTCTAAACTTAACCCTTTCCTCCATATACATGTACTATATTTAGACCCAACCTCTTTGAATGAATCTACCCAAAAGGAGCATTTACTAGAGAAAAGTAAAAGTTTAGAATTTTGTAGTTTGAAACCATTGTGATAAATAGAGCATTTGCTCCTATAGGAGCAAATGCTCTATTTATCACAATGATTTCAAGAAGTGGTTATTACAGAGGCGTAGAAAGGCGTATTTTTGGAGGAAACGGTTAATGCAGGATGAAAGTCATGCAGAAAGCTCCTAGAGGATTAAGTAGCTCCTCTCTGCATGACTTTCACCCTGCATTAAGCACTCACCTGCCTAAAAGTATCTAAATTCTTTTCTACTAGAATTCTGGTTTACAGAGGATTTACTGTATAACTTTGAAAACAGAATAGACCCATACCAGACTGTCTCCTACAGGAGCCGTCTGATCAGGGTCTGCCGTGTTTGCTTATAAAATAATATAGATCTGATTATACAGTTTCTGCTGTCGTTAAAAATTCCCATGTCATTTGCCATTATAAAAAAATATCCGGGTAATTCATGTTTATGATGTCATGATTCCTTTCATTTGATATTTCGTGAGGTAAATGGATAAGACAAGCATGTATATAAACACATTTTCATACCTTTTCAAACAGAGTAGATCCAGATCAGATGGGTCTGCTCTGTTTGCTTATGACATGATATACATCTGATTCTACATGTAGTTTTTGTAAAAGCAAAACATTCCCTAGAAAATTTTACATTTTAAAAATTCAGCTGATAAATATTCATAATGTCATTATTTCTTTTATACCGGTATATATTGAACATGTAAAGAGTTTAAATCCACTTTATTACAGAGCCATGACATCTCCTAGCTCCTCGCTCACTAAATCATTGGTAAAAAATTCTGAATTCAGTGTGTAATATGATCTTAAAAGGACATTAGCAAATACAAGTCAAAATATTGGAAAGGATTAAAAAAGGATTTAGCTCTAAAATATGTCTTCTCATTTCTCTACAAACTGGTATTAACTGTTACGCTGCGAATGTCTCATCTGTGATCATCAAGATCCAAACTGTTTGTTACTGTGACTATGTTTTTCGAAACAAAATGAAGGTAATTAAAAAATGAAAGTGGTAGCAGACGACAATTTGGCAGCAAAAGAATTAAAGGCAGACATCAAAGTTTGATTTTGCAGAATTACTTAATACATGTAATTTACATTCAAGAACTTCTTAGTATGCTAAAACGTTAGTATTATGAGTTTTGTCGAGCCTGTTTGCGGTGAGCTTGACATAGTCGCCACAATGTCTGCGCATGGTGGGTGTATGTTAGTGCTTCCGTCGGTCCGTGCGTCCGTCCGTCTGGTCTTGTCCGGGCTCTAACTTCAACTCCATGGATGGATTGTGAAATGACTAGGCATAAATGTTTCTCTAGAAGGTACGGCTTGTCACATGCAAAAACCAGGTCAGTAGCTGAAAGTTCAAGGTCATACTTGGAGGTCAAATACGTGTACTTTTGGCTTGTCCGGGCTCTAACTCAGAACTCCATGGATGGATTGTGAAATGACTAGGTATAGTTGTTCCTCTAGAAGGTACGGCATGTCATATATATAAAACAGGTCAGTAACTGAAAGGTCAAGCACATTCTTAGAGGTCAAAGGTCAAAAACATGTATTGTTTTGCTTGTCCGGGCTCTAACTCAGAACTCTATGGATGGATTGTGAAATGACTTGGCATAAATGTTTCTCTAGAAGGTATGGTGTGTCGCGCACAAAAACCAGATCAGTAGCTGAAAGGTCAAGGTCATACATAGAGGTCAAAGGTCAAAAACATGTATTGGTTTGCTTGTCAGGGCTTTAATTCCAAATTCCATGGATGGATTGTGAAATGACTAAGCATAAATGTTTCTCTGGAAGGTACGGCGTGTTGCATACAAAAACCAGGTCAGTAGCTGAAAGGTTAAGGTTATTCTTGGAGGTCAAAAGTCAGATCAGTTCACAAACTTAATGTGTGCATATAATTACACTTTACTTGATATTCATGCCTTTTCATGCTTTTGCAAAGTAGACCCAGATCAGGCATTCCTGTAGGAGCTACCTGATAAGGATCTGCTCCATATCAGTGTTTGACTGTGTTGGAAAATGAGTCTTGCACCAGGTCTTGAAAAAAGGGTGTTAAATATTGATATGCAGATAATTATAAAGTCTTGCATTTTATTATCAAATTTAAATTGGCTAGAGTTATGTTTTGCGTTTTATGAATATAATTGATTGAGTAATTTTGAGTCACATCAAACTCTGGTGTTTGCCTTTAAGGATATGGATCAAGTGTGTCAGTATATGTTGCACTGTTATCAGTTAGCCTGCCTCAAGTTGATGATTAGCTATTTTCATTACTGTAAGAATTTGGACAGACAAACATAGGCAAATAGTGCTGATCTAGATCAAACTTGTCCTAAAGCAGCAGTTCAATTAGGGTCTGCACTGTTTACTACTATGTCTATCTAAAGTTTCCAAAATGCTGCAACATTGACTTACTCAGCTTTACAAACCCATAGAGAGGAGAGATTGGGTGTCTGAATACTTAAACCCAATACTCCATGAATATTTATGTAAAAAAATGGTATCATGCATATTAATTAGATTGTTATAATAGCACACGGACACAGGAAGATTTGGCCAAGGAAGAAACTACAGAATTAAATCTATGTTAAATCATAGGCAAACAGAGCAGACCCTGATCAGATGGCTCCTATAGGAGGTGTCTGATCTGGGTCTTCTCTGTTTGCAAAGGCATAGAAAGGCATATTTATGGAGGAAAGGGTTTAGTGCAGTTAGAGCACCTGGACATATCACCAGTGTCTGCTTCAGCTTAGGCTTTGCATCTTTTGTGTTGATGACAAGTTTACATTCTTAGCATCTCATTGATATCAAAAGTACTTGCAAACTTACAGAGCTTGCTAGAATTCAAAACTTCAGTTAAATATCATCAAAATATTGTAAGCCAGGTGCATAGAAGAACTTTACCCTTGCATTTTTTTGCAGCTAAGCAGTAGTTTAAAAAACCGGCTGAAAAAATGTGGACGATACCATTCTTCTCCCAAGCCTGCAGTGTCAACATCTCCACCTAACAATCTACTGTCATCATCATCAGTCACAAAAACAGCATGTAAAGACCCAGAACTTGGAACACCTGTCAGGAAAAGGTCATCGTCACCTCTCACAAGTAGAGTACAAAAAAAGAGACAGATTCTGAAGTCCACAGAAAATGAGAATAGTTGTACTAATTTTGAGGACACTGATTTGTCCCATGTGAGTTCTCCTGCAGACAATTGCAGTGATGAAACATCAGACAGAGATGCCATGGCTCCATCAAGTTCAAGTTCATTGTTTAGAGACAAAGGTGCAATGTGTCATAGCCAACAGTCAACTAGTAGTAAAGATGAAGTTGAGAAAGTTGTTAATGGTGATTTAAACTTGCATTGTAACCCTGAAAGACTTGATAACAAGTGCAGAACTGACAAATTTAGAATCACTGAGCCTGGTGCAAGAAGTGATGGGCCTCAAAATATCCCAGACATTGAGACAGATGACAGACTGGAAATTTTGAAAGAATTGCCAGAGAAGAATGAAACTTTAAGGCAACTTCGTATGGTGCAGATGTATAGATCTAAGGTAAATATAACATACAGTAAAACCTCTCTATAACGGCCACTAAATTGTGTTAATTAGTTGGTATTTAGGACAGGTGGCTGCTTAAAGCAAGGTGAAAGTGAAACAGAACATTCCTATAGGAGCGTTCTTTCACATTGCTTTAAGCAGCCTTCTGCCTTTACACAAAATACTTGATGTAATTTAGTGGCCGTTATAGAGAGGCTTTACTGTATGATCAGAGGTCCAGGTAAGATGCATAACTTAAAACATTTTCAAAAAATGACTCCTTTATTTCCACTGAACCCTATGTTGTGACCACTCTTTAGAATTGTCTCTTCAAGACGCTTGTAAAGAGTGGTCACAACATAGGGTGTGGTGGAGAAATGACGATTTTAATATATTTGAACATGCACATTTATCTATTGCTCAGATAGTAACTGAAAATAGAACAGCTTCATCAAGAATGTGTTAGGGCATTGCAAACTGTGTAGACCAAACTAGCTGCCATGTCAAAGCCGGCTCACAATGTGTAATCACAAGTTTGACAATTAACCCTTTACTGGATAGAAATTTTCTTACCTTTGCAAACTGGAGCTGTCTGATCAGGGTCTGCTCTGTTTGCTTATGAAATTATAATACATCTGGCTCTATAGTTTCCACCAATGCCAAACATTCTTGTTTACATGTATAAAACTCAGCTAATTAATACTTTATGAAGTCATTGTTTCTTAATATGAATATTCAACAGGGAAAGGGGTGAATAATGAATAATACTCATCCAACAGGTTATTAATTCATTCTAACCATTTACCTCATAGAAACACCTTTTGATGCCTTCCCAAACATAGTAGACTCAAATTAGACAGTTCGTGAATGAAGGAGCTATCAGATCAGTCTTCTCTGCTAACTTATGAAATAATATAGATCTGATTCTATGTGTTTCTGATATGGTCAAAATTACCTGCGTTCTTATGTTACTAAAAAAAATCTTCATGATGTCATTCATGATGCCATTATTTTTTTACATGAATATTCATCAGGTAAGGGGTTAATTGTTGCTGATTGTCAAAAAGTGTAGACACGGATTAGATGCCAGATGATTAATGCAGGTCCTGGCCTACGCAGCATGCAATGTTCCCATTTGAAGTCTTCAGGTGGAACCATTCTCATTATATAGCTGAAGTCTTGTTAGAATTTGGTTTTGCCATTCAGCACTTAACAGCATTCATTCTATTGTTGTCAAAGATTCAGTACATATATTGATTCAGAGTGCAAAACTGCTGCAGACAAATTCATTAAATGACTTAATCAACAAGGAAATAGATAAAGCATTGGTCAATAATGGAGAGCTTTACTGCCAGAGCATAATGCAATGGTTTAGAACTATATATAAGATGAATAAGCAAATTATTTTTATGTTTGATAGAGAACTAGGAATTTAGCCTTTTCCTCCATAACTCCACCTTTTACACCTTTGCAAACAGATATACCCAGATCAGAGAGCTCTGTTTGCCTGTACATTTGTATGTTACATACTTGATTCTCTTCTGCTATGACATCTTTCACTCTTTTGTATATTCAGTACAAGAATTGAATTAGTATTCAGTTTTGTGGATCTGGCATGAATATTCTTGAAGCAAAGGGTCAAACAAAATGTTAAAAAACAAAACATTTAGTGGTAAACAAAACAAATATGACAATAATTTAAAGGGAAAGTCCCTACATTTGATGCGTTTCAATAACACCTAAAATATACAAAACTCATTTGTTTATATGCTAAAACGTAGTATATCGCAAGAAATCTCATCCAATTACTGTTTGATATCGATGATCCCTTTTTTATTCCTGGATGTTTCAGTTTTATTCGGGTTGGGTTTTAGTTTCGTAACTGTTCACCCTGTTCGCGTTTCTCTGACCACTTCCGAGAAAAGCTATTATGTAAACAGTGGATGGATCGGGTGATCATCGGCAAAACGTGGAAGATTTTAACGGAAAAGGCCGATAATATTGTGTTGTAGAACAAAAATTATAGGTATAGATGAAATTGGTTTATTTGTATCACAGGGGCATTTTTTGATATAAGTTAAAATTGGCAACCTTCATACTAATGATTGAGCATAACAAATACCAAGTTTTATGATATTATTGAAAATATGCGTTCATTGTAGGGACTTCCTCTTTAATCAACAAAGCATGAAAACTCAAAACCTTTGAGTAATAAAATGTATTATGTAGTGTTTTGAATTGCTTTTATCTTATTTAACCCTTTACTCCATAAATACACCTTTCTACATTTTTATAGAGTAATATGAAATATTATAGATATGACTACAGTTTCTGTCATGGCCATAAATCCCTGTGTTTATATGCCATAATTGTTTATATGCCGTAATAAAAAATATTCTAATCAATATTCATGATACCATTATTTATTAAATGAACAGTCATGGTGTATGGCGCAAAGCATTAATTTAATACTTTCAACTAAATATTGACTTGTTTGCTTGCCAAATATCTATCAAAGTTCCTTTTTCTTCTTTCCAGAATGACCTGGACCAGTTAGAGTCACTGATAGATAAGTGGCGGAGTGTTGTTCAGCAAGCCCTGCCTGATCTACGTACTGAGATGACCGGAGAGCCCAAACCCAGTCTTACTCAGCTGATTGACCATCTCGGCATTGACCACGATTTCATTCAGTATGATCCAGATGAGGAGAGTTTTGGGGTGTGACATTTAACAGTTCACTGACCACATGTTCTCTGTCTGTCATGCTTGTTGTATTCATTCTGTTTTTGTCACTTTTACCAGTAGGTGACACATGTGTTCCTTTGAACACACTTGACCTAAATTTTTATAATGTAAACTTTTCAAGTGAATGTTTTGATTTGAAGAAAAGTGTAGAATCATACCTATGTTGTGTCAAAAGCAAACAGAGCAGACCCTGATCAGATGGCTCCAATCAGGGTCTACTCTGATTGCATATGCGTGAAAATTGGTTTATATAAAGGAAAATGTATTACATTTCTCGAAGAGAATTATGTATGATTATTGAGAAAGCAACCCAGATGAAGAGAGTTTGGTGTTGTTACATTTACATGTTCATAGGCCTCCTCTTTTTGTGCCTCCTCTTAAACCCTTGACTCCATAAATGTTCATGTAAGAAATAATGTCATCATGAATATTAATTAGATTAATTGCTATAATAGCATATGGACACATTATGTTTTGGCCATGACCGAGACCGAAGAATCAAACCAGAGCAGACCCTGATCAGACTGCTTCTAAAGGAGCCATCTGATCTGGGTCTACTGTTTGCAAAGGCGTAGAAAAACACCTTTATGGAGTAAAGAGTTAAGCTTGGTGACACTTAGGGATCACTTTTGTGTTGTCTGTCTGTCAGCCTTTTTGCGTGAAACTGTTTTTTTGCATTCTGTCAGCAAGTGAAATGTGTTCCTTCTTTCTCATATTTGCACTTAATCTTTTCCCTCATTTAAACGCCTTTTCAAGCCAATGCAAACATCAGATCCAGATCAGAAGGCTCCAGTAAATGTTTGATTAGGTTCTGCGCAGTTTGCTTATGATAATATAGATCTGGTTTTTCACTTTCTGCCATTGCAAAAACTTCCTGTATACACCATTATAACAGCTAATTAATACTCATGAGTTCACGATTTCTTACATACATGTACATATATATAATTATGAGGGAAAGGTGCAACTTGGGAAGGGAAAGTGTTTCATACTTCTTCGGTGTCTCTGTTGACCTTTACAATGGCCTCAGTTTTAGTTAAAAAAAACTGATATTTGTTCAGATGATATATCCTCAAACCCTTGGGTTAGGATTTCAAAAATTCTTGTGGATGCAATTTTGGAAGGCATAGTGTAACATAGTTTACTACGTTTGTGTCTCTCTAACCTTGGCCTCAATTTTATTAAGGGTTTGTCAAGAATTTTGTCTTGAGGATATCTCCTCAACCACTTGGCTTAGCGTTTCAAATTTTCTTGTTTAGATGCATCTTCAGAAGGTCGAGTCTTGTACTACTTATGTGTCTCTGTAACCTTTACCCTGATCTTGACCTCAATTTAACAGTAATCTCCATGAATATTTTCAGAGAAATAATGACATACATGTAATCTTTTTTGTCAGTCTAATCAATAAATTAAATACCGAGGCCAGCACTTGTTTGGTTGAGGATATTAATTTAAAGAATTTGCTTGTTTTAATTTTGATCTTTTGAATTTGTTCATTGGGGACATGGCACAGATTTGTAATAACCTACATTTGTGTACTTGGATTCAAACTGTTTTGTTAATACCTATTTGGATTCAAACTGTTAAATCTTTCCCTGATAGACGCCTTTTGAAACAGAAGAGACCCATGTTTCTGCCATGGCCAAATATTCCTGTTCATATACCAATGTAAACTTGAATATGATAATAAATATTCATTATGTCATAATTTCTTACATTAATATTCATTAAGGGTAAATAATTACTGTATGAATATTAATTAGCTGATTTTTATACACCCAAAGGTAACTTTGATCGTATTATGGAATTGCGCTTGTCGGTCAGTCAGCCACATCTTTGCTCAATAACATGATACAGCTATTAGGTGTACATAATAGGGAGGTGGGTCATGGCCAGTAGATGACCCCTGTTGATTTTGAGGTCAAAGGTCAAGGTCATTTCGGTCATTTTGTGCTCTGACACACGGAGCTCTTGTTTATAATGGCATATAAGCATGTGGATGTTTAGCCTTGGCAGAAACTAGATTTAGCTCAATATTAGTTCATAAGCAAACGGAGCAGATGGCTTGTGTAGGAGCTGTCTGATATGCATCTACTTGGTTTTCAAATGTATATCTGAAGTAATGGGTAAAGAAGAGTGGACATAGGATTGTTGGAGACAATTACTGGATGTGAAAAGGCTGTTGTACCCCCACAAAGTAAGTTTGTGGACTGGGGTTGGGGGGGGGGGGGGGGGGGGTGTATATAAGAGTTGGCTGGTCGGTTATTCTGTTGATGTTTTTCAGCGCGGTTTCTTAGTAACCGCTGACTGGAATCCAATGAGATTTGACATGATGCTTTATCATAAAAAGGATATGCATATCCAATTATAGTTTTCCAGCTTTATTTTCTTACAAAGTTATGCCCCTTTGTTAAAAAGTTTTGTGTTGATCTGTCTGTTGACTTTTATTATGCACTGTTTCTCAGTGACCGCTGACTGGAATCATATGGAACTTGACATAATACGTAATACTCATGAAGAGGAGACGCGCATCCAATAATAGTTTTACAGTTTTTCTTACAGAGTTATGCCCCTTTGAATTTTGGTCTGTCGACTTTTTTCTGCGTGGTGTCTATTCTAAGCAACTGCAGACTGGGATCCAATGAAACTTGACATGATTTATTCATCAAGAGGAGTTTATCTATTTTCTTACATAGTTATGCCCCTTCAAATTGTACAAAGCTTTTTCTTGTGACAGTCACGTTTGTGGGGGTATTAATCACCGTCAGTGATAGTTCTTGTTACACTAGTTTTGGATTTCATTGTTACAAAATTATGAAAATAAAGTATAAGTATATGAAAGGTTTGTTACTTTTTATAAGCCTGAATAGACAAGTTTTACGACATATAGTTTCTGTTCCATAACTTTATCAACCTTTAATATCAAATAATGTTACAAATGACATTAGAATCGATATCTCTGTGTAACTTAATTTAATTGTTCTTAAGACTAAGTTAAGAGTATTGTAAAGAATTTTTTTTTCAATGAAAAATGGGAATGTTTGATTGCTACAGAAATCAACCAAAACATGTTCGCCATTCACCGGAATCTATTATAAATAAAAGAAAATGTGTTCATGCCCCTATCAGAATTTTTTCTAAATTGCATTAAAATTGATTGATTTAAGGTTTGCAAGTTTGCCTCGTGCAGATTTATTTCTATCAATTAATATGGAGGACAATGCAAGAGGAATAGCTGGAAGGCTTCCTCACATGAAAAATCCAAATACCCAAACCGGGATTCTAACCCAGAGCGGTGAGGGGCTAAGCGATTGTCAGTCGAAGACCATAATCACTCGGCCACGGAGGCCCCCTGAACTTGTAAGAGCAACTCCTACATGGTAGTAGTAAAACTTTTACAGTAATGTTTCTTATGTAATGCTTTGTGATGTTCTATAACAAAACATGAAGTTGGCCATAATAGTACATACTACATGGAGTTTGGGATTGTTCATAAGGTTTTTCTGTTTGACCTAGTGACCTAGTTTTGATCCCACATGACCCACTTTCAAACTTGTCTAAGATTCGATCAAGAAAATCATTCTGATTAAGTTTCATGAAGATTGGACAAAAAATGTGACCACTAGAGTGTTCACAAGGTTATTCTACTATTTAACCGGGTGACCTAGTCTTTGACCCCACACGAACTGGTTCAAGATTTATCAAGACAATCATTCTGACAAAGTTTCATGAAGATTGGTCGGAAAATGAGACTTCTAGAGTGTTCACAAGCTTATTCTACTATTTGACCTGGTGACCTAGTTTTTGACCCCACATGACCGACTTTCGAACTTGTCCGAGATTTTATCAGGACACTCTTTCTGACAAAGTTTTATGAAAAGTAGGCTGAAAATGTGACCTCTAGTGTTCACAAGGTTATTCTACTATTTGACCTGGTGATCCCACATGACCCACTTTCAAACTCGTCCCAGATTTTTTCTGGACAATCATTCTGACAGTTTCATGAAGATTGGGCTGAAAATGTGACCTATAGAGTGTTCACAAGGTTATTTCATTATTTGACCGGGTGACCTAGTTTTTGACCCCACATGACCAACTTCCTCGAACTCGTCTGAGATTTTATCAAAACAAACATTCTGACCAAGTTTCATGAAGATTGGACTAAAATTGTGACCACTAGAGTGTTCAAAAGCAAATTGTCAACGACACACGGCAGACATTCAAATCTCCCAAAAGAAATTGCAGAAATAAAACTCTGCGACAATATGCACATCTACATACTGTGTCTTTGCTACCTGCAAGGTTTGATAAAGTCTGTTGAACAGTTTGAGAGGAGCTGTGCTTACAAAGATAGGGTCAAAAGACCTTGTGATTTTTAAGTTGAAAGGGGCATTACACCCAGAAAAATTGCAGAAGGAAATATCCTCATATAAAATATGCACATCTACATATTGTGTCCTTGCTACATACAAGGTTTTATGAAATTCTGTTGAACCATTTGAGGAGTTGAGTCAAAAGACCTAGTGATTTCAAAGTTCAAAGGGACATAACACCAAGAAAAATTCCAAAAGGAAAATCCCCAAGCAATATGCACATATACATATTGTGTCCTTGCTACATGCAAGGTTTTTCTGAAAATCTGTTGAACAGTTTCAGAGGAGTTGCGCTTACAAGATTGGCAGTGGAAAACCCCGTTAAAATTAAAAATGAGCAGTATACAACTTTGATGTTATATTAGGTATCAAAATATACCAATGCATTTGTTGTAAAATTCTTTTATTTTGTATTAGAACATTATTTGTAAAAAGTTTTTACTAAAAACATCTACATTACCACTTTCACACTCTCTACCTCACACTTGCAGATAATCTCATTTAGACACTGGCATTATATACAATACATGTACAATGTACATATAAAATGAATAAAACGGAGGATTAATTACAGCCTGAAACTAGACCACAACCATGTAAGTTCAACTGCAAAACTGTAATTTTTTCAAACTCAACTAGAGGCCTATGTACAAATCTGTTGTAACAAGGGCACTTTCTTTTTAATTTTCTGCATGCTAGTGGCAACTTTGTGATAACCTATACAATTTGGATCAAGATAAGACTCCAAATCACTCAATGTCTCATCAGGATCTATACTGTTTGACACTCTCAAAAAACTCCTTTGCAAACATAGTAGACCCTGAACAGACGGCTCATATAGGAGCCGTCTGATCAGGGTCTGCTGTTTGCTTATATAATGTGACAAAGATATGATTCTATAGTTTAATGTGCATGTGCTATTATAACAATCTAATATTCATTATGCCATTATTTCTTAAATGAATATTCATGGAGTAAAGGGTTAAAAATGTTCAGTTGCAGATGACAACATTGGCAGACCACAATGACCTAGCATGCAAAGTAAATATGAATTCAATAGCATTTTGTTCTACTTCTCTTCGTTGAAGAAATTCAAACAAGATGCCCTTATGGGTAACAGGTTTTCTACAGTGGGCGATGTTCTGAGTTATGGTTCTGGTATATGACATCCTGTGTAGTATTAAGCAATTCAGACATATATCATGTTATATTAACCAATTGAACACGAGAAACAATTCAACGATTTGCAAACTGTAGACCCAGACCAGAGGGCTCCTAGCTGAGCCCTCTGATCAGGGTCTGCACTGTTTGTCACTCAAAACCCTATTGGAAATTTTACCTTTTATACTGCATGGGCTCTACAAATATTATAAACCATGATAGACTATTTCACTGTGAAAGTTCAGCATTAAAAGGATTAAACTCTTATTTGTGCAACACATTCTCGCACACACCTACACACAACCACCAATTTGGTAGTTATTGTGAGCTGACCGCATGTTGGGTCTTGGCTCTACAAAAACATACACAAATTGAATGAAGAGACAGTATTTGCCAATGTATTATTTATAATGTTTACGTTATAAAGTCTAAGCTATGGTTTTGGTCATAAGTTCATAATCAAATACAGCCGTTTCTTATATTTGAAATTAGAAAACAGATTTTAACACTTTCCCTCATATAGATGACTTGTGGCAACTTTGCAAATAGGGCAGACCCAGATCAGACGGCTCCTGTAGAAACTGTCTGATCAGGGACTGCTTATCGAATAATAGATCTAATTCTACAGTTTCTGCCATGGTCAAACTTTCCAATGTTCACATGCAATTATAAACAACAATCTTTTTATTATTCATGATGTGATTATTTCTTACATGAATATTCATGAGGGAAAGCGTTAACGAGGAACACTGACACTACAATGACTATAAAACCTAGAAACAATATAGAAATATCAACACAAATGTCAGCAGTACAAATTAAAAACACACGACTAGCAATGAAATGTAAAAATTCACCGATAACCCTGTCATAAGTTTTTACTTGAAAATTGTCTTCTCTGAGATTCTGACCAAGCAATGTGAGAATGCCCATCTGCTCATATCCTCTTCATCTCAATTAAACCCAACTCTGTGTTTGAATTGAACACTTATCATGGTGCTGTTATGGTAAACAGCTTGTGTTTTACAGAGATTATCCATGTCAATAAAGCACTAGAACACATATTCTGTAACGTTTGCAGTGAGTCAAAGAAATTAGTCTGAAGTATCCAAGTTTTTTTCTGGCGAGTTTGGGTTTGAGAGGTGCCATATTTCTAAGGTACCCATGTTTGGTTCAATGTCCAGTGAATCGTCTGCAAAAGGTATGGGTATGTCCTCATCTATGAAAGGTATCGGCAGCTCTTCTAAGTCCTCTGGCTCTGATTCTGAAAAGTAAACTTGAAGTATTTAACCCTTTCCTTCATATACATGCCTTTTCACGCATTTGCAAACAAAACAGACCCAGATCAGACAGCTCTGTTTGCTTATGAAAAAAATATAGATCTAATTCTACAGTTTCTGTCAAAGTAAAAAACCCAAATCTGTGTTCATTTTCTTTTATAAACAATTAGCTAATAAATAATTATATTTAGTGTGCCATCATTTTTTATATGAATACTGAACAGGGAAAGGGCTAAACTGAACATTTCACAAGAAAAAGCACTCTTGAGTACAAAACGTGACACTTCAGACCAAGACCAGCCATTGCTCTTTACATAAGCTGTCTAAGGTCTACACTGTCACTAATTAACATGTCGAGGGTTTAATGCAAAATGATTAAACGAGTACTTATACCTTTACCTGATGAATATTTCAAATAAACTAGAAAGGTGTCCCTTGGAACACTTGTGTCGACTGTCTGCGTACTGACCCTCTTCCCACCAATTTTAAACTTGACACAATCACAGTACATGTATATGGGTATAACATAAATCCAGCTACGATGCTACATACAATTCAAATGCATCAGTAGTAAAGAATTTACAGACAGATCAGAAAATATGAAAAGGGAGAGAACTCAAATATATTGAAAGTAGAGCTATGGACCTTGTACACGACACTTCCTCAGGCATGTTCCATATGTGAAATTTAAATTTAATGGCATCAGTAGAACAGGAGTTATTGGCTGGACAAAAAAATGAAACTAGAGGGCCATGATGGCCCTGATATCGCTCACCAGACAATCAGAGGAGAAGATTTAAAAAGTTTTCACTATGTTTCTATAGAAATCACCAAATATCTAAGCTCTGGGACATGCAGTTTTTGGCAAGAAGACTTTTAAAGTTTTCCCTATGCCTAACTAATGAACCAAGCACTCTGTAACAGAAAACTGGAACAACAGTCTGCTTAAACAAGAGGGCCATGATGGCCCTACATCGCTCACCTGGTTACTATAGACTTATGCATACACTGTATTTCTATGTAAAAATAAGTCTGCTTCAGATTGGGGCCAATATGAATCCAAAGGCCATAATTTTAGGACTGGAGGTTAAAATTTGAACAGTCTTAATAAAAGAACTTTAGATGATGCCAGGGGCGGGGCAATTTTGGTCCTGGGGTCATAATTTGAACAATCTTTGTAGAAAACCATTAGATGATACTGCATACCAAATTCAAAAGTCTAGGCCTTACAGTTTCGGAAAAGAAGATTTTTAAAGATTTACTTATAAACAAGGGCATGTTGTATTGCTATGCAAGACATAAGTCCCCCACCGGACTGAAAAAAACCTCCACTCTCCCCACCCCACCCACCCATGGTGTGGTTGACCATGGTATATACATGACCACCTGAATGGTATTAGTACCTACTTTCATACATTGAATCAGTAAATAAAAAGTTATTGTCCCGACAAGAAAATATGAAAAAGGGGAGTAACTCCAAAAATATTGATGCTAGAGTTATTGCCCTTGTGCATGACACTACCCCTCATCATGCGTGTTCCATATGTGAAGTTTCAATTCAATTGAACCAGTAGAGAAAGAGTTATTGTCCGGACAAAAAAATATGAAAAAGGGGAATAACTCCAAAAATATTGATGCTATAATTATGGCCCTTGTGCATGACACTACTCCTGATCATGTTTCTTCAATGTGTGAAGTTATAATGAATTTGGCCTAACTTTGTAGGAGATATTGCCCGGACACGAAGTGTGACAGACGGACTGACAAGAAAATGTGAAAAAGGAGAATAACTCCAAAAATATTGATGCTAGAGTTATGGCCCTTGTGTATGACACTACCCCTTATCATGATTGTTCCATATGTGAAGTTTCAAATCAATTGAACCAGTAGATAAAGAGTTATTGTCCGGACAAAAAAATATGTAAAAGGGGAATAACTCCAAAAATATTGATGCTAGAGTTATGACCCTTGTGCATGACACTAGCCCTCATCATGCTTCTTCAATGTGTGAAGTTATAATGAATTTGGCCTAACTTTGTAGGAGATATTGCCCGGACACGAAGTGTGCAGACGGACTGACAAGAAAATATGAAAAAGGGGAATAACTCCAAAAATATTGATGCTAGAGTTATGGCCCTTGTGTATGACACTACCCCTTATCATGATTGTTCCATATGTGAAGTTTCAAATCAATTGAACCAGTAGATAAAGAGTTATTGTCCGGACAAAAAAATATGTAAAAGGGGAATAACTCCAAATATATTGATGCTAGAGTTATGACCCTTGTGCATGACACTAGCCCTCATCATGCTTCTTCAATGTGTGAAGTTATAATGAATTTGGCATAACTTTGTAGGAGATATGGCCCGGACAAGAAGCGTGACAGACGGACAGACGGACGGACAGACGGACGGACAGACGGAATCGAGCAAACCTATAGTCCCCCAACCGGTAACCGGTGGGGGACTAAAAACTGATAAGCCATGGGGCGGGACCACTTTTGGCCCTGGGGGTAACAATTTGAACAATCTTTGTAGAAAATCATTAGATGATGCTACATACCAAATATCAAAGGTTTTCCTATGAAAAAACTGATAAGCCCCGGGGCAGGCCATTTTTGGTCTGAAGGTCATAATTTGAACAATCTTTGTAGAGTACCATTAGATGATGCTACATATAAAATATCAATGGTCTAGGACATATGGTTTCAGAGAAGAAGAATTCTAAATATTTTCCTATGAAAAACTGATAAGCCCCGGGGCGGGCCATTTTTGGTCCGGGAGTCATGATTTGAACAATCTTTGTAGAGGGCCATTAGATGATGCTACATATCAAATATCAAAAGTCTAGGCCTTACAATTTCAGAGAAGAAGATTTTCAAAGATTTTTCTATGAAAAACTGATAAGCACTGGGGCAGGGCCATTTTTGGTCCGGGGGTCATAATTTGAACAATCTTTGTAGAGGACCATTAGATCATGCCACATACCAAATATCAAAGATCTAGGCCTTATGGTTTCAGAGAAGAAGATTTAAAAAAAAATTCCTATGAAAAACTGATAAGCCCCAGGGCAGGGCCATTTTTGATTCGGGTCATAATTTGAACAATCTTTGTAGAGGACTATTAGATAATGCTACATACCAAATATCAAGGCCTTACCGTTTCAGAAGATTTTTAAAGATTTTCCTATGAAAAACTGATAAGCCCTGGGGCGGTGCCATTTTTGGTCCGGGGGGTCATAATTTGAATAATCTTTGTAGAGGACCATTAGATGATGCTACATACCAAATACAGGGGTGAGAATGGCCGTTTGTAAAAAAAGAGGAAAATTGGCGGGGTCAAGGGGGCCGCCTAGGCCCCTTGCGGGCCATGGGTAGTGCCCATGTGGGGGGTTCAGGGGGCAAAGCCCCCCCGACGCAAAATGAAATATAGCTTTCCTGAGCACTTCAGGAGCCTTCTCCTGCATTTTCACTTGGGTCTGTCATTCATGTGGGTTTTTTTTTACAATTATACTTGAGTTGTATGTCATACATGATGAGCTGTGTTTCAAACAAACCAGTTGTAGAACATGTCCATACAATTTACATTCAGTTTATTATTGGATCCATTCAACATTGTCAGATTAATTTCTTGTCATACACAAGCAATTAAAACCCACACGTTTTAAAAATGAAATCAAATGAAACTCGGTGGTCACTGATCACAGATAAAGAATTAAAGATAAAAAATTTGATTTAAAGTTGGCATGGTATTGTAACAGTGAACTTTCTAGACAAATTCACCAAAGGTCACATTACAGTCACAATTTCTAGTCAAAGTTCACATTCAAACTCTGATTCTCATTACTTTTTTAGGTCAATAAACCATCTTCTAATTCATTAAACTGGTTTATTAAAACAAAATATAACTTTTCTGAATCGATACATCTTGACCAGTTCCTTTAACATTACCTATGAATAGCTATTTACAGACAACTTTCTGGTGAATTTGTTTGTTTGTGTTGATTAACGTCCGTTTCTGCTCACTATTCTGGTGAATACTTGACATTACAGGTTTTTACCTGTGACTGGAAATCCGCTGTTTCAATAACTGGACATGTTTAATGCTTTTCAGATGGTTCTTCAAAGCTACGCTGTCGCGTTTTCCGTAATTCATTTGTTTGGAACAAAGTTTACAGTATTACACAAGGTCTCCTCGTCCGAGAAGGTTTACTTTCAGTTTCACGAAATCGTCGCTAATAATCACTTTTCTTGTTTCTTTACCAAATGTCAACGTAATTTCTTTCTCTAGCCATCTTGGGTAGAACTTGTTTTCCACACGGTTATCGTAATCTCTGCCTATGCTTCTTATTTTTGTCTTAAATTCAGATTAATTGACAGTACAGATACAGAATTTCATATCACGGACGCCATCTTGGAAATGTTGAACGAACACTGCATAATACGAGCGTTTTGATTGGCTGTAGGACAAGAGTCTCGTTATTCGATTAGCTGAACCGAAATCTCGCTGTTAACGTGATATAAACGTTGTTAACGCGGATTTACTTGTAATAGTGAAAGAAATATATCGGCAAATAATAATTTCCTGAATTAATCGCCATTAACCCCCCCCCCCCCCCTCTCCAAATTTCTCATCGGATTTACATCGATCTCAAAAACGGCCCTGAGTGAAACGAAATCCGCGGAATTCCGCGGAAAATTCTCACCCCTGCAAATATCAAAGATCTAGGCCGTATGGTTTCAGAGAAGAATATGTTTAAGTAAATTGTTGACGACGCACATACGCACAACGCCGGACACTGCTCCCTCACAATACCTCACCTGGCACTTTGTGCCAGGTGCGCTAAAAAACTAGCCACCCCTGGGGCGGGGCCAATTTTGACCCCAAGGGCATAATTTATATAACTTTCGTAGAGAACCTGAACATCATGCTATGTGCCAAATATGAAAGCTGAGAACACTGTAGATTCAGAGGAGATGATTTTCAAAGTTTTCACTATATGTTTCTATTGAAAACTTGACACCCCTGGGGCGGGGCCAATTTTGACCCCAGGGGCATCATTTATATAACTTTTGTAGAGGACCTGAATACGATGCTATATGCCACAGATGAAAGCTGAGAACCCTGCAGATTCAGAGGAGAAGATTTTTAAAGGTTTAAATTGTTGACGACGGACGACGAACGCTGCACGCCGACGGACATCAAGCGATCACAATAGCTCACCCTGAGCACTTTCGATCCAAAACCAAATGTAGGTTGTCAGGAGTCTGACGCACAAAATGTTGGAATGTATCATATGTATCTATGCAGAGACAAGTGCAACATCATATACCTACAATGTTGTGGGACCAACATGACTTCATTTGCTTTTATCTTACTTCATTTGTTTATATCTTACAACATTGACTACAAATATAATCTTTAACTAAACACCATTTACATGCTAGTTAATCATTCTCACCTGGAAGAGGTACTGGTTCTGGTAAGTCTATGGAATTCAAGAATTTGTCCATTCGCTTTTTACGGCCTACCTCGGTGTCATCATCTGAGTCACTGTCATCTCTTGAACCTGCCCAGCAGGGAGGTCTCCAACTTTTCAACATGTTCACAACACCACGCATATCCAACTCCATCCTTGGTTTTACCTCCTCTGAAAAACATGTTGATTAAACGTTTCCCTCATTAAAATACTGCTTCACACCTTTGAAACAGAGTAGACCCAGATCAGATGGCTCACGAAGGAGCTGTCTGATCAGTCTAGTCTGTTTGCTTATGAAATTTATAATACATGTAGCTCTTACTCTGCAGTTTCTATCAATACCAAAACATACTGTACACAAATACCATTATAACAAGATGTGTTTGTGAAACACTATGCCCCCACCAAATTTGACCTTTGACCCTGAAGGACGACCTTGACATGTCATCCCTCAATATGTGCAGCTTCATAAGACACACACACATGCCAATATCAAGTCTCTATCTCTACTGGTTGAAAAGTTATGGCCAATGTTATTAAAGTCGGTGATTTGACCTATATATTTGACCTCTTACCTTGAAGGATGATCTTGACATATCACCCCTCAAAATATGCAGCTTCATGAGATGCACATGCATGCCAAATATCAAGTCTCTATCTCTACTGGTTGAAAAGTTATGGCCAAGGTTAAAGTCAGTGATTTGACCTCTGACCTTGAAGGATGACCATGACATGTCACCCCTCAAAATGTATAGCTTTATGAGATTATTATATGAGATACATATGCATGTCAAATATCAAGTCTCTATCTTACTGGCTCAAAAGTTATGACCAGTGTTAAAGTTGGTGACAAACAGGGCAAAAACAATATCTCCCCCCCCCCCCACCTGGGGGGGGGGGGGGAGATAAAAATTAAGGTAATAAATTTTCATGATGTCATTATTACTTACATGAATATTCAAAAAGGAAATTGTAAAAAAATAAACTTCTGCAATGATTTTAATTCTAATTTTGATATCTCATCACTTTTTATTGATATAGTCCAACCTGCTTAAGTGGTCAGTCTAGAGAAGTGACCGCTTACAGCATGTGACCACTTAAACTAGGTGCAGGTTACAAAGCATACTTTTGAGTAATGATGATAGCGACATGTAGATTATGTGTATACTAATTGATATTTATAAAGACCGTTCTGACCTAAAGCACCCGTAATAATCACAAGCCAGATCGAATTAATTGCCGTGTTTGTCATTCTTTAACCTTTTTGTCGCTTATCCATAAGTGTCAGTTATATCATTTGAGTAATACACGAGCGCCGAGTAGGTATTGCATTTGCCTACGGCTAAACTTGTAAACGACGTAGCCATGTTTAACTTGACTGGTTCCCCGTATATTCTATTTGCGTACATGTACCTGTAGAGTGAAAGTCGGGAAACAAGCTAGTTTTTGCATCTAGGTGATTCTGAGGCAGGTATCTCCCAATTAATCTATGGTGTGAACAACAGATGTGCTATGTAAACAAACAAAAGAACCTGTGATAATTGAATGAAGGGTCCAAAATGGGTTATGACTGTTAGTGATATGCATACAAAGGTGACAAAAATGTGTGCTGCTAGAGTCTTGAGAATTGTGTTCACGCTTCACATTAGTAGAACATGTAGAACACATGGCCGCTTACGTCAGTGTGTACATCCATTTGGGATGAAATAGGCTGGTCGCTGGCTACGTTAGGCAGGTGACCGTTTATATCAGATGTAATATATACATGTAGTGTTTTTCATTGGGAGGATATTGTAGTGGCCGCTTACAGGAGTGTGGCCGCTGTTTCAAAGTGACCACTGAAACAGGTTGGACTGTATCTATTTTATACATATTTTATGACAAATGACTTGCTTGTAAGTTTATAATGTTTGTGATTTTATTATCAAATATAAAAATTTGTGATTAACAAAATAAATTGTATGATTGGAAACATATCTTTCAAATTTTCTCTTTAACTATTAAATACAATACCTGGATATTTTCTTCATTATTTAAAACTCAGGATCAAAATTGTTAACAAGATCATTCGAGGTGTTTCCTTTTTGTTTCCATGGTGACCAAAGTAGGCATTTCTCTATCAATTTAAAGAATTCAGTGTGATATTGTTTTGTCACTGGTAAAGATGACATTAAGTCCAAGCCCCACTCTCCTCCCTTGCCTTGCAAATTCATTTCTACCTATACTGATATTCCTATGAAAAAGGCCAAGTGTTTCCAACATGTATTACAATTTTGTTCTACAAGTCTGTAAAGTTTGGTTGAAATTCAAATCAATGAAAATTAAGACTGAAATATGATAATTGATATATGACTAACATGCATATAACAAATGGACAACTTGATAAGTTAATCACCCATTTTGAACTGTGAATGCAGGAATCAAGTGAACTAGTATTTTCAAACACTGTAGACCCAGATCAGACTCCTAAAGCAGCTATCTGATCTAGGTCTACATTTGTCATTTCAAAATCCCCTTGCAAATTTAAGTGAATGGACTACAGTAAAACACTGGAGAGCGATTCTACTTCCAATATTCAGTATTCATGTAAGAAATAATGACATCAGGAAAATCTAGTACAGTATAGATTGCTTATAACGTATTGCAAGGGACCGTGGTAAAGAAAACGTAACGTTATATTAATATTTTATCTTTCATTCTGAGCAACAAGCTACCTGTGTCCACTGAGCCTTTCACACACTTTCGTGACTTCTTTTGAATCGATAGATCTATTTGTTTCTATTTCTTACCGTATTGAGATGAAGTTTAAATCAATTTTTCCTTTTTAGGAACTCTGTGTCCGTGTTTCCAATGATTGCATGTTAAAATAAATATTTCCCTATTGTAAACATCTTTTCAAATTGCAAATGGCGGATGAATGATGTCGAATGGAACTTCCGATTTTTTCCGAGGGTTAATAAAGCTCTTAGAACTTTATGTCGTATTATAAAACTGGATCGAGATAAGATTCCAAACAGTCATAGTTTTAACGGGATACAGATTAAGAATTGCACGAAAGTAACCACAAATCAGACTAGAGTTTTGACAGATCAATTTCAACGGTGCGGTAATGATAAAACTCGGACCGAAGCTCAACAGAAAGTGAATGGTTTAAATTGAAGCAGCCATTCGCGGCTATTAATTCTTTATTTTAATTGATCCTGTATAAATGTATTATGCCGTACAATTAGGTGGCAAGTAATGACTCTAAGTTTGCGTATTCGCTAAAGTGTTTGCAAACACGCCTTTTGGGCACTTTTCACGGTTAATTGATTCCCACGCATGACCGTTGTCATCGCTACATTAGGGGAAAACGTTTACAGCTATTAGCGGTTTGGGACAAACTCTCAAACGTTCAAAACAGGAAATACGTTCAAAACCAGAACGTTGTATCTAATCTTTTGCAACATAGATAAAGAAGGCATTTGGCTGGGACTCGCCAATCTAAACGTTTTATCAAAGGAAACGTATTAACCAAGAACGTTCTATCAAATCTTTACTGTAGCTGTATTTTTATAATGGCATATGTACACAGGATGTTTTGGCTCAGGCAGAAACTGTTGAATCAGATCTATATTTAACTATACACATACAGAGCAGACCCTGATCAGACAGCTCTTGAAGGAGCCATCTGATCTGGGTCGACTATGTTTGCCAATGCGTGCAAAAGCATTTATATGAGGGAAAGTGTACAATGTGTGAGGAGACTTACCTTCTTCACTGTATATATGCATATGCTCTCTTGGTGGTAGAGTTTCTGACTTCTTTGTTGTTTGTTTAGTATTTGGCTGGTCTGTGATGGCATGCTTTTGCCTCTTTGAAGAATCACTCTGAATAATATCAATTTGCATTTTTAACCAAAGCTGTAAGCCAAAGGCTACTAACATCTCTCCCCTGATTGGCATGAGCAAACAAAAAATATCCTCCAACCTTTTTTTTTTAAACCTTTTCTTGTTCTATCTTTATTCCGGATTTCAATACATATTGAATATTCAATAGTTATGATGAAATATGGAAGGCTGAACATTGTAGCCATTTTAGAAAGTAAAGAAATGGATCTATCGAATTCCATTAGCAAACAGAGCAGATCCTGATCAGACAGCTCCTCTAGGAACCGTCTGTTCTTGGTCTCTGTTTGCAAATGCATGAACAAGTGTTTACATGAAGGAAAGAGTTAAAAGGGCGCTTAAAAAGCTTGCGAAATTGTCAAACCAGACAAGCACAGGTTTCAGTTAAAGTCGAAATTACATGCTGCATTTTCCAAAAGTAAAAAACTTTGTAAGTAATTTGACTATGGTGATATTATTAGTTTATAAATTAATTTTATATTTTTATAAATTTTAAATTAAAATTAACTATTAACACTATCAATTTCATGTAGCTCACTCAAGATTGATTCTGACACATACATGTATCACTAATCATCTGTTCTCCTGGGAGTACAAAACTATTAACTGAAAATGTGTCCATGGGACATGGATGCCCCGCCGGCAAACAGGAAGTAGATGAATGACAGACCTGAAAAGGGGAGACACAGTACAACTCACTATGATTATGCTTCAGACCAAATATCAAATCATTGCAGCTTACACAATCGAAGAAACCTTTGACGAAAATTTTTGTCATTAAACAATCACCAAAATTCAATCAAAGCAGGAAGAAGATGGACAACAGACCTGAAAAAAGGAGACACATTACAACTCACTATGATAATGCTTCAGACCAAATATCAAATCACTCCACCTTACACAAGCCAAGAAATTCTTGACGAAAATTTCGGACGGACAAGGGTAAAACTTAATGCCCCTGTCACCTAAAGGTGGGGGCATAAAAACAGCAATATCATCTTACATGTATTTTTAACTCCTTTTTGAAAGATGGTGTTGGATGACTTGACACTGGTGCAGGTTTCTGAAACAAGGACTGTACTGGTGGCTTCACAGGTTTACTATCTTTGTCATGACGCTGTATATTGCCAGACAAACCTTTGTTAACATCTCTCAGCACAGATCTGGGCGTGGAAATATCATTGCTGTTACTCTGAAACACCTTGCCTCCTGAAAATTAAAGAGATATTTATACTTTTTCAAATTTTGCAAAAGCTGTATCATAGGTATATTAATAAAATTTATTCATACTCACTGTTGCTGACATGAGGCATATCGATATCATAGTGGCTGTGGTTACCTTTTATCTAATAAATATTTATGAAAGAAATAATGGCATCATGAATATTGATTAGCTGAGTTTTTATAATGATATATATTTACATTCGCCCTGCAACGTCCTTATATAACCTTATTCTAAAAAGAAAGTTGCATTTTCCCATGAACGTTCATTTCAATACCGGTTTGAGTCGGTTCTCCTTTTCCCAGAATTCCGCTGGACAATTTACTGATTAAAATCTTGTATTCATTCTATATTTATAATATGTGTTTGGGACTACTTTTCATACCATATATAGAGATCCTTGTCTATATGGGACGGGAATAGATGATTGACACGTCTTCTTCTTTCACAATTTACTTCTCTCAATTCTCTCTTTGCGTACTACATTCAAACTCTATTAATCAAGGTCTGTTCCCAAGCGACGTAACATCACTTCCGTGTTATGTACACGTGACGTAAGGAGCGTTATCTCCAACAATCCTACTACATTAGAAACGAACCTGGCAACGACCTAGATAGCGGCTATTACGTGACCGGTATATAATATTTTAAAAAAAATCCGTTGAAATATAAGAAATACAATGGAATATAAATATAAGAAATAAATGACGTGCTCCCGGTGTTCATGAGGTTATGCAACGCATAGCTTTACGAGCAAAGATTCACGTGAAGCCCTTTGGGCTTCACTAACTTTGCTCATAAAGCTATGCGTTGCATAACCTCATGAACATCGGGAGCACGTCATTCATTTCTTAAATGAACACAGGATTGTATGGCCACGGCAGTATCTGTTACAGATTCTGTATAAATACATCTTTTAAATTCATATGCAAACAAAGCCAATCCTGATCAGATGTCTCCTATAGGGGCCATCTGATTCGGGTCTACTGTATTTGCAAAGACAATAATAGGCTTCTCTGTCAGGTATAGGATAAACCTTTCCCTCATATAAACACTTTTTACAAACAAAGTAGACTCAGATGGCTCTTGTAGGGGCTGTCTGACCGGAATCTGCTGTTTGCGTATGAAATTATACAGATCTTATCCCACAGTTTTCATCTAAGCCATAAATTCCTTTGAAAATTTTACCTTAAAAATTTTAAGAAATTAATATTCATGTTCTTGTAGTGATCAATTCATGCATTAATGTTCAGTAGGGAAAGGGTTATTCGGGTGATTCTGCTCTTAACCCTTTCCACACATTTGCAAACAGAGTAGACCCAGATCTTAAGCAGACATGACTGTCACTTGTGTTCTTCACATCATCTCAATTTAGCTAACATTTGACTCAGGTTTTATGAACACCCTTCAAAGGGTTTAGAGGATATGGAGCAGACACGAAAATGTAATGTAATTTAAAAGTTAAAAATTTTGACCATCAAATGTGACCTTGACCTTACAAGACTACCACATGTATTCTGACCTTACGAGACTACCACATGTATTCTGCACATTGTTTCAACTTGGTTAACATTTGAGGCAAGTTTTATGAAAATCCTTCTTGGGGTATTGGAGATATTGAGTGGGCACAAAATTACACTTGACCTTCAGGACAGGACTGTCATTTGTGTTCTGCACATCGTCTCAATTTAGCTAACATTTGACTAAAGTTTTATGAACATCCTTCAAAGGGTTTAGAAGATATGGAGTGGACACGAAAAAGTAATGGAAATCAAGTTAAAACACTTGACCTTTAAATGTGACCTTGACCCAACATGACTGCCACATGTATTCTGTACATCGTCTCAACTTGGTTAACATTTGAGGCAAGTTTCATGAAAATCTTATAGGAGATATGAAGCGGATACGAAATTGTTATGGACAGACAGACAAAGGCCATTCCTATAACACCCCGCTACGCGGCTAGGGATTAATAAGAATATGTACAGCATGTTCCTTTAAAGTGTTCATTGTGTTGGTAAATCCATAATTAGAGAATACTTTTCTTCGTAACACAACACTTACTAAAGTATTAAGTTTACCCATGAAGAGGAGGTTAATGGTTCGATTCCGTTTCTTGATATCTTAATTACAAGGAAGGAAGACGGAAGTGTCAAGCTGCTAGTGTACCATAAAAAACCCCACACGTACCAATATTTGCATTTCACTTCCCACCACCCACTCCAACACAAACTAAGTGTAATCAGAACTTTACTGGACCGGTGTCACAATATTGTCACAGAAGAGGAGGATAGGGTACAGGAAGAGAAATATAGAAAAGACGCTTTAGCGAAGTGTGGATACCCCAACTGGCCCTTCAAACGAGTAAAAAATAACTTAAATGATAAAAACAAAGACTCAAATAGCAACAAAAAAAAGAAAAGGAAAGTGAATGCTACAAAATCTAAAGGAGTGGTGGTCATCACTTATATCAGAGGCCTATCAGAAAGTATTGGCCGGGTGTTTAGGAAACACTACGTATCCACGGCTATGCGCCCCCACAAGATCTTACATAATATTGTGGTCCATCCGAAGGATAAACAGCCCAAAGAAGAAAAGACTGAGGTCATATACAGTATTCCCTGCAAGAACTGCGATAAGGTATATGTGGGAGAAACTGGTCGTAAGTTTGGTATAAGAATTTCAGAACATAAGAAGGACTGTGAAGCTAGAGCTAAAACTACATACACTAGAGCTACTAGAAAACTTTCTGAAAATACTATGGAAAAAAGTGCAATCACAGACCACTAAAATATTGAAAACCATCATATAGACTTGGAGGGGGCAAGAATAGTAGAAAGAGAAAGCAATTGGAGGATGAGGAAAACTAAGGAGGCAATACACATAAGGACACAGGGGGCGGCAATGAACAGGGACCAGGGGACGTTCCTTTCCTGGATATATGCGCCGATCTACGTAAGATTGACGAAAAATCCCGAAGATCAGAGCTGCGAGTGAGAAGTCGTCACGTCGCCAGTAGCTTTGAGGATGTCCACAGTAGTGGACGAAACAGTCAGCAATAAAAATAGTAAGTGTTGTGTTACGAAGAAAAGTATTCTCTAATTATGTACAGCATGTTGGTATTGAAAATGTAGTGTTCTGTTATGTTTGTTCGTTTTTAATTGTTTCAATTTTCGAGCCCTACCTATCAAACTATATGTCAGAGTTTTTATACACCAGTCTTCAGACGGGACGTATTATGTGAAACCCTGCGGAGGGTGGGCGTCTCGTTTCGTTTCCCGACGATAACTTTAGTTATGTATGTCCGATCTTCATGAAACTTTACATGTGCATTGTATCAATGAGGGCAGGAATCCTATTGATTATGGGCTTTACCAGACCACTGTCAAGGTCACTTTTTCTAAAAAGTTTTTCTGTAGAATTTTCCCGTTTCCTGACGATAAATTTAGTTCTGCTTGCCCGATCTTCATGAAACTTTACATGTGCATTGTATCAATGAGGGCAGGAATCCTATTGATTATGGGCTTTACCAGACCACGGTCAAGGTCACTTTTTCTAAAAAGTTTTTCTGTAGAATTTTCCCGTTTCCTGACGATAACTTTTAGTTCTGCTTGCCCGATCTTCATGAAACTCAACATGTGCATTGATATCAGTGAGGGAAGGAACCCTATTCAATATGGGTTTAGCCCGACAATGGTCAAGGTCATTTTTTTTTCTAAAAATAGATTGTTTTTCTGTAGAATTTTCCCGTAGATTTTTCCCGTTTCCGGATGATAACTTTAGTTCTGTATGCCTGACCTTCATGAAACTCCACATAAGCATTGATATCGGTGAAGGCAGGAACCCTGTTGAATATGGGCTTTGCCCGACCAAGGTCAAGTTTCCTAAAAATAGATTTTTTTCAGTAGATTTTTTCCGTTTCCCGATCTTCATGAAACTCCACATGTGCATTGATATCAGTGATGACAGGAACCTTAATGAATATGGGCTTTGCCTGATCAAGGTCAAGGTCATTTTTTTTTAAAAAAGAAAAAGATTTGTTTTCTGTAGAATTTCCCGTTTCAGGACGATAACTTTAGTTCTGCATGTCCAATCTTCATGAAACTCCACATGTGCATTGATATTGATAAGGGCAGGAACCCTATTGAATATGGACTTTGCCCAACCAAGGTCAAGGTAAATTTTTTCTAAAAGTAGATTTTTTTTTGTAGAATTTTCCCGTTTCCGGACGATAACTTTAGTTCTGTATGTCCGATCTTCATGAAACTTCACATGTGCACTGATATCAGTGAGGGCAGGAACCTTATTTAATATGGGCTTTACCAGAACAAGATCACTTTTCCTTAAAATAATTGTTTTTCTGTAGAATTTTCCTGTTTCCGTACGGTAACTTTAGTACTGTATGCCCGATCTTCATGAAACTCCACATGTGCATTGAGGGCAGGAACCCTATTGAATATGGGCTTTGCCCAACCAAGGTCAAGGTCACTATTCCTAAAAACAGAATGTTTTTCCGTAACATTTTTGTCGTTTAGGGACTTAGATTAAAGGTAAAAAATATTGATTTCCATGAACTATTGCCACCTGATATGGAGTAATGGCCTTTCAACTTTAGGCATTTGACGGGCGTATTTTGTGACATTTTGGGACTCTTGTTTTTCACTAAAATATTCGGCGAAATTTGGCCCAATTCCCCCTTCTGAAAAGTATGTCCCCCCGATCTTGATAAAAAAAAAACCTCTCGCCGAACAATCAATTTTGAAAACGAGTGGATTCGCGAACGTTTGTTTTTCTACGTACAATTTTCAGCATCTATAGCAATCATGTAGTTACTTCCCTTGACTAATCTCAAGTGTGCTGTATCACTTAGCCTAGGTGCTCTCCGATAATGAAATACGTGTGAAATCAAGTGTCGCCGTGTACCCCTACAGTCTGTCAAAATGTCTCTTTAACACAAATACATTATTCAATGAAAATTCCCCTTTTGGCTTGTTCGCGCGTAAATTTCGCCGGCTAAGGACCCGGACCCCATTTCCCAAAAACAGGGAAAAAAACCTGTATGTCTGAAACTTTTCCTCGAATTACCCCATTTGTCATTAGGCACCTCACCATACATGTACATTTATTATCAAAGTCTACATTTTTTTTACAGATGTATACAAATTGAGTTTTTAAAATACTAAATTTGTTAGTTTCACATGTAAATTTTACATGAATATAGTACTGTTCATGCAAAATGTCTTTAACCATTCTTGCTTGAACTCTCTTATAATTACACAACATACACGAGGATACTTATTTTAACAGAGGCTGATGTTGTATTAAACATAAGAGGGGAGAGATGATAAACCTACTCAGATAACTGGTGTTTGTCATTACTGAATGTCACGAAATAAGATTTATAACACATACCAAGACCTATTCTTGATCTATCTGCATGTTTCGGGTTGGTTCCAACATTTTCTTTGTCAACAAATGGCTGGAAGCTTGCTACAGATGACATTTTTTTTCTGGAAAAGAGAAAGAATTAAATTCACAATATATTTTAGCATATGTTCCATGTTATCATTTATAACTCATTCAAATTTAGTTTTATATTGACTGAGGCAATTTGTGCCATGCAAATAAAATAAATCATCAAGACCTGTTTCGGTAAACTTCTAATCCACAGGGGCAAGACACATTTGAGTCAGTATACCCTTCGCACTGCAAGAAATGCACCGATTTCGATCAGATAAAAAGCTATTCCATAAGCAAAGATATTCTTTTACTTGAATATGCAAATATTTTCCCAGTCAAATTAGGGATAAACTTAACACGGCACCAGAAACATGAGAAAAATGGCCAAAATTTGTTAGTCGGACACAACCTCGTCCCTGAACGCGAACCGCTGACAGCCTTGAAACGATTACTTATACGTCTAACACAATAAAATTTGGCGTTCATATCATCGATATTCAATGAAAAGAACTTTCTTACAGCGATCTTACATGAAAACGTGGTTTTACCGTCCTTCCTGTGATTTTCAACGATTGCAGCTGACATAGTTTTCATGAAGTCAAATTTTGGTCATGTGACTTTACAACAGCAGCGTTTGGTACGTGTTATTTAATTGGACGGGCAGAAAATGGCAATGGTTTTCCGATGTATCACGAACAAGGTTGGATAGTTCCCTTTCGTCAACAGCCAATCAAAACGTGCATTTTAACAAGAAGTCACGTGACATGACTTCGGCGACTTGAAAATGAAAGTGAAAATTTACGGACATGAGAAAACACAGAAAGGACAGTAAAACCTGGTTTTCGAGTGAGATTGCAGTAAGAAAGTTCTTTTCATTGAATATATTACTGATATGAACGCCAGATTTTATTGTGTTTGATGTAAAATAATCGTTTCAAGGCTGACAGCGGTTCGCAGTCCGACTAACGAATTTTAGTCATTTTCCTCATGTTTCTGGTGCCGTGTTAAAATTATCCCTAATTTGATCGGGTAAATCTTTGCATATTCGGATAAAACAATGTCTTTGCTTACGGAATAGCTTATATCTGATCGAAATTCGTGCATTTAATGCAGTGTGAAGGGTTTAAAGCAGAGGAGTGGGTAATTTGGATCTCTTGAAGTCAGATCCCTTCTTCCTATATATGCAAATACTGATTCGAATGTGTCTTCTTCTTGTGCTCTAATCCACTCTACACTTTTGGTTATTGTCAACAAATGACTTGTCATCATGTCACCTAAAACTTGCAAACGCCACACCTTTCCATTTACCACTGTAAGCAAATGAATGTGAAAAGGCAAAATAGGTTTACAATACATGTATCTATCCTGGTATGTGGACTTAAAAAGGGATTTTTTTAGTGAAAACTTGAAAATTGTGTCCATAGGCATAGGACAATTTTAAGCCTTTTTTTAAAATTATTTTGTACGCTTACTGGCTGGATGTGTGACGGTCAGGGACTATCGAAATATACGTTAAAGTAAGTTTTTATATAATTTGATGCTCCTTGTGGTTATTTCAAAGCTAAACTTTATCACGCTGTAAACCCACTAAGGGTACTATACAGTAGGCAACTTTTTTTTTTTTTTCTAATGTCTAAATATTCTTCCCAGGTCTATTTGTAACTTGTAAGAACTTAATTTGCTACTACTTATCAAGTAGATCATCTAAATCAACATTTTAGAGATTATGGCATATAACAGAAACTTATTAAATGGGATATTTTCTCTATTTACCGACTTTTTTTTCAACTGTCTTCAATTTTTGGTAGAATTGTTTTTTCAAAGATGGCGGCTTTCCTTGTGTAACCAATCAGAAAAGGTTTTATTGGATCGTTAGTAATTTACGTCCGGCAAGCGGGAAATTGCGGCCTTCTTTTCGGGCAAAATTAATATCAGAGGTAAGCATTTTTAAACGTAAAAACCTTTAACCAGTTGCTCCATGAATATCCATGAAAGAAATTATGACATCATGAATATTCATTAGCTGAATTTTATAATGAAACATGGAATCAGGATTATGGCCAAGACAGAAACTGTAGGCCTACTGTAGAATCAGATGTAGACCCAGATGTTGTCGGTCAATATATAGCTATCCATAGCTATTGTTTACTGTTATATGACATACCGACTTTAAATAAAAAAATGTATTTGTATTGTATTGTACCCTGACCAGACGGCTAATACAGGATCCGTCTAATCTGGATTTGCAAATGTATAGAAAGGCGAATTCATGGAGTAAAGGGCATTTCCCCCATAGAAACGTTTGACCAGAGGCAGGGGTTCCTGTAGGATCCTCTACCGAGATCTACTCCGTTGTTAAAGCAGATCCTGATCAGACGGCTGCTATAGGGACCATCTGATCTTATAGGTAACTATAGACCAGTTAGTATTGGTAAGTTCTATAGACCAGTTAATATTTTAAGCATAGTTTATAAAATCTTAGAGAGGGCAGTTTACACCCAGCTAGAATCATTTTTAACAGAAAATAATCTCATATATGAGCTATAGTCTGGCTTTAGGAAATCTTACTCCACTGCCAGTTAAAAAAGAGCAACAAAACAGATTCCATGATACAACAACTTGACATACGAAGAAAGATATAGGAAATTGAAACTACCAACATTAAAGTATAGAAGACATAGAGGAGACATGATTGAAATTTACAAAATCGCAAGTGGGAAATATGATAAGGAAACAGCAAACTTCATAAAATGGAGAAAGGGTTACACAGACAGAGATTTAGGAAGAGGTAACAGTAAGGAGATCCTCGTCCAGAGACCCAGGCTCAATATAAGAAAATACAGCTTCACATTAAGGGCAGCAAACATATGGAACTCAATTGGTAACACTCGCTTTCCTTTGAATGTGCTAGTTCTACTCGGAACATTATACCTCTCTTCATAGGTGTGTCAATCCTTTGCTTATTTTTTCTCTCTAAGTTATCATTTTTTTCTTAAATTATTTGTACAGTGGGATATTCTGCTGGACTAACTGGTTTGGCTATTCCATTGCAATTATTATAGTTTAATACTTTGCATTAAGTTCTGTATAAGGCGAGTGTAGCTGATACGGTGCTGGGAGAGAAACACAATAAGCAGTTTTGCTTTCGTTTCCATCCTTTTTTGTTTTCCTTTGTGTTTGTACAATATTCATGCAAATATTTACAAATAAAATATGTTTAAACCAAACATATGGAACAACCTCCCAGACTATATAGTATGTGCAAAAACAATAAATAATTTTAAGAACAGATTAGACAATTATTGGAAAAATCAAGAGATTTTATATACATTTGTACATGTAACTATAAGGGTGTGATCGACTGTAGAACCGGAAGCTACATTAGTCGAGATCAAGAAGACCAAGTTTTGGAATCCGGCGAAGAGGACTAAAACCTGTGCTGGAAGAAATCCATAAGTATCCATAAGTAAGAAGTAGTTGTTTAATTCATATTTTAGACACCATTAAATTGTCTAATTCCAAAGGCATGTAACCAGGGATGATCATGCTAGATCTCCAAAAGGCTTTTGACACTGTTAACCATGCCATCTTATGTGGTAAACTTCAACTTATGGGCATCTATTCAATCCCAGATCATACTTATCAGACAGGAGTCAAATAGTTAGCATGGGAAAAATTAAATCGAACCACAACCTCATAAATTGAGGTGTTTCCCAGGGTAGTATTCTGGGGCCTCTCTTTTTTCTCTGCTATGTTAATGACATGGTGACTAGCATAGACCCAGAATGTAAAATTCTTTTATATGCTGATGACAGCACAATTCTATTTAGTCATAAAGACCCTGAGCAGATTTCAACAAAACTTGACCAAGTACTAGAGAATTCTGAATGGCTAGTAGACCAGAAGCTGTCATTACACCTAAGTAAAACTGAATACAACTTGGGCTCAAACGCAAAATAAATAATTGTACCACATCACCCGTAATCTGTAACGATCATAGTATTAGCACTTCTACTCTAGTTAAATACTTAGGATTGTTGATTGATTAACACATATCTGGGGACTCCATAGTACATATATATAGAATATAATATCTAAGGTTAATGGGAAGCTTAATTTTTTATATTGACAGAGAAAGTGCTTAGATTTTCACACTAGGAAACTTTTATGCTCTGCACTTATACAATGTCATTTTGACTACTTCTGCTAACCCTGGTATGAAGGTCTAAACAAAGGTCTTAAACACAAGTTACAAGTCATACAGAATAAAGTCATTCAATTACTTGGCAAGACTATGTTCAGTTAAATATGTTAAATGTTGAAAATAGAGTTAAACAGTTAAGGCTTAGCCATATGCACAGAGTGTTTTATAAAACCTGTCCATCCTATCTACTAGATATTTTTGTTGTAAGTACTAGACCAGGTCATAGCTACTTTGTGCTGCTCAGTGTTCTAAACAACACTGGGCAACACACATTTTGCTATACAGGCTCAAAGGACAGGAACTCTCTTCCATATCATATAAAGAAAGCCGTTAATATTAAGAACTTTAAAAGGCTTGTAAAAAGACATCTTCTGGACAAACAAGTAGCAGATTGTCAGAATATGTTTTTATATTGTTTATTGTAATAATATTGCCGTTAATCGCTTTCAACCCCTTCCGCCATAAACGCCTTTCTACCCCCGTGCAAACAGAGTAGACCCAAATTCAGACCGCTCCAATAGGCATCATCTGATCAAGGTCTGCTCTGTTTGCTTGTGGAATAAGAAATATGTGATTCTGTCTGTAATTACTACTTTGCCTATAATTTCATGTGTTAATGGCGCATTATTTTAAAATATTTATATTCATGATCTTATTTATATTCATGATGTCAATGTCATCATTATTTACATGATACTCATGGTGTAAGGGGTAAAATGATGTTGGCACAGAATGCAATTATTGAGTTTAAGGTACTATGACGAGGACTATCAATTCTGTGAGTCAAACAGTCAGACACCGCAGTATGCAACATCTGATCAATACCCAAACTGTTTGAGAAATGGCCTTTAATCGCATTTGGCCATTTTATTCTGTTACGCCTTGGCAAACAGAGAAGAACCAGATTAGACCGCTCCTTAAGTAACCAACTGATCAGGGTCTGTGGTGTTTGCTTGTTGAATGATATAGATCTGATTCTGTAGTTTTTCTACTTCGGCTAAAATCTCATGTGTTAACTGTGTCATTTGAAAATCGATTCTTTTACATTCAAGATGACATCATTTCTTATATGAATATTCAGGGAATAAAGGGCTAAGCGATGTTGGCGCTGAGATAGTTGGAACACATAGCATGATTAAGAATAATGTGACTTTGGTCTGTGATGTTTAGATCTAGATTCTATGTCTGTGATAATTCTAATGCAACATTTTTGTAACACGCATTCTGATTGGTTCACATGACAAAATTTGAAGCATATAAACCACCGATATACTGTCGGAAAAATGAATATACTGTCGGAAACCGAATAACTAGAAAATTTACTACGAAATATTCATACGCACATTCATAATAAAATTGAATTAATGGGTCTGAATGAACTAAGACACTGGCTGAATGAAATGTCAAATGTTTTCAATTTGCTTGGTTTTTTTTTTCAACAGTTACACTTTATGGTTGTAGTCAATGTGAGTCTGGCGATTCTACTCAAGTATCTATCCCAAAGTCCCACAAGTTGATCCTGAGTCCATTTATTTCACATGTTGATCTAATTCACTGTCCTTGAACAAACGTTTCTCTTCCTCTATTCTGTTTTGAGGTGTATGTGGCACGTGCACCCTGTAAATATAAGATTTAAGGTATATAACCATGTAGCTGTGAGATTTATATCCATGCTGAAACTATTTAAGAAGGACCTGACAACACTTAAACATTACCAACCGATCACAGACAATGATCTGAAAACACTAAAAAAAACTCAGGTTTCCTCTCTTCCATAAATCACAAATCTTTCCAAAGAAAAGTGGTTTGATATAACCTTAAATTTCGCTCTTCGTCGTATACATAGAAAACCTAAGATCTCTGACAAAAATACAATTTATGATTCATGCAGGAAACATGTCCTGTAAATCTCTGAAAACATACCTGATAAAACTGCACCCGTGATCGAACCATTTCATTCAGTAACCCAAACGTTCAGTCGATTATGAAGAATCATATACACATCCTGGCCTGTTTGTGAGCGTGTGCTGAACGAAATGATGAAAACAATTTCTGCTGAGGCTTGTTTCGTCAAAAGTTTTAAAACACAAATCACTTTGTCCGAGAGACCGCCATCATGCACTAGCTGTTGGCCTATGCTGGTGTCAAAACCAGGGAAATAATAAAAAGTCCGGTCATCAGAATGAAGCCAGTGTCCGAAGCTATAATGCCGACTCGTCCGACAATCAGAAGCGGCAGTATTCTTCAATTCTTCAAGGACAGTCCCATAATGAGAATTCGCCCCACCCACTCTAGATCACTCGAGGGCTCTTTGCAAATTCCAAACATGCCTGTAGATTGTCGCTCCTGATAATTTCCATTTGCACGTCCACTTGGCCTATCATCATTCTCATCAAATACACCAACCAGCCAAAGTATCTTGAATATGCAACCAGTTCCACATTTCAAACATTTTAAAATAAATAATTCCGTTGTCCATGTGCACAATTATTGTGGAATTTCGAGCAATGTCGAGGTCAAATTTGATTCATCTTTCGTAGTTTTGAAAGGGACCTACCGTCAGAAATTCAAAGGACCATGACTTAACGGTTTTCATTTGTGAAAATCAAAGTATCAAGTGAAAACACCAGTTCTTGGTATATTAAATATAAGCACAATTGCTAAGTTCCGGGAGAACTATTTTCTATATGCGTAATGCGGAGATATGCGGTGTTTCATGACGTCATGTTATGACGACAGAGAGAAAATATCAAAGGACTTAAAGTATTGTTTGTTTTTTACCATCAGGATCTATGGTTTCATTAGAATAGGGATAACCGTTGCGTATTTGAAGATTTGCAACAGTAGATCGGTGGTTTATATGTCGCAAATAGTCGTTTTACATGCTCCGCTAACGCGTCGCATGTAAAACTAAATTTGCGACATATAAACCACCGATCTACTGCTGCAAATCTTCAAATACGCAACGGTTATCCCCTAATTCTAATGCAACATTTTTGTAACACGCATTCTGATTGGTCCACGTGACAAAATTTGAAGCATATAAACCACCGATATACTGTCGGAAAAATGAATATACTGTCGGAAACCGAATCACTAGAAAATTTACTACGAAATATTCATACGCGCATTAATAGTAAAATTGAATGAATGGGTCTGAATGAACGAAGACACTGGATGAATGAAATGTCAAATGTTTTCATTTTGCTTGTTGTTTTTTTCAACACATTTTATGGTTGTAGTCAATGTGAGTCTGGCGATTCTATTCAAATATCTATCGCAAATTCCCACAAGTTGATCCTGAGTCCATTTATTTCACATGTTGATCTAATTCACTGTCATTGAACAAACGTTTCTCTTCCTCTATTCTGTTTTGAGGTGTTTGTGGCACTTGCACCCTGTAAATATAAGATTTAAGGTATATAACCATGTAGCTGTGAGCTTTATATCCATGATGAAACTATTTAAGAAGGACCTGACAACACTTAAACATTACCAACCGATCACAGACAATGATCTGAAAACACTAAAAAACTCAGGTTTCCTCTCTGTCATAAATCACAAATCTTTCCAAAGAAAAGTGGTTTGACATAACCTTGAATTTCGCTCTTCGTGGTATACATATAATAGAAAACCTAAGATCTCTGACAAAAGTACAATTTATGAGTCATGCAGGAAACATGTCATGTAAATCTCTGAAAACATACCTGATAAAACTGCTCCCGTGATCGAACCATTTCATTCAGTAACCCAAACGTTCAGTCGATTATGAAGAATCATATACAGGTAAACCTCTGAAAACCGAACACCTTCGGACCGGACAAAATGTTCGGTTTTCAGAGGTATTCGGTTTTCAGAGATTTTTCTTAATGTGAAACCGGAAGGTGATGAATGTGATCTTCTGTAATCATGCACTAGCTGTTGGCTTATGCTGGTGTCAAATCCAGGGAATTAATGAATAAGTCCGGTCATCAGAATGAAGCCAGTGTCCGAAGCTATAATGCCGACTCGTCTGACAATCAGAAGCGGCAGTATTCTTCAATTCTTCAAGGACAGTCCCTTAATGAGAATTCGCCCCACCCACTCAAGACCACTCGAGGGCTCTTTGCAAATTCCAAACATGCCTGTAGAGTGTCGCTCCTGATAATTTCCATTTGCACGTCCACTTGGCCTATCATCATTCTCATCAAATACACCAATCAGCCAAAGTATCTTGAATATGCAACCAGTTCCACATTGCAAACAATTTAAAAATAAATAATTCCGTTGTCAATGTGCACAATTATTGTGGAATTTCGAGCAATGTCGAGGTCAAATTTGATTAATCTTTCGTAGTTTTGAAAGGGACCTACCGTCAGAAATTCAACGGACTATGACTTAACGGTTTTCATTTGTGAAAATCAAAGTATCAAGTGAAAACACCAGTTCTTGGTATATTAAATATAAGCATAATTGCTAGGTTACGGGAGAACTATTTTCTATATGCGTAATGCGGAGATATGCGGTGTTTCATGACGTCATGCTATGACGACATAGAGAAAATATCAAAGGACTTAAAGTATTGTTTGTTTTTTACCATCTGGATCTATGGTTTCATTAGAATAGGGATAACCGTTGCGTATTTGAAGATTTGCAGCAGTATATCGGTGGTTTATATATCGCAAATAATCGTTTTACATGCTCCGCTAATGCGTCGCATGTAAAACTAAATTTGCGACATATAAACCACCGATATATCATTTTTAAATTGTTGTTATCTCGTCATGTTAATCCGTGATTGAATGGTTATCCACACGAAAACTGGTAACGCGAGGGTACTGCTGCAAATCTTCAAATACGCAACGGTTATCCCCTAATTCTATTATGTGTGATAATATATTTAACTGGGATATATATATACATTGTATGGCTCAAACCTGAGCTGTATTGGATTTGAAATGCATACTTTTAATAATCCCGTTCTAAACCAAAGTCCTGCTACTTTATTTTCAAGTTTATAAATTTTACTAACCTCTAACAAATGGACCCCATTGGAAATAAGCTTTAAGCTTAATGGGTTATCCATAGGCCATGAGCATGTATTACTTAGCACATGCACACTATTAAATTGTTAAAGGTATGCATGCATAAGCTGGCCATTAATAATATATATATATATATATATACATGTATATAGAAAAAATAGCTTAAAGCTACCCCTAAATTCTTAGTCGTATTTGTAATTCTTTATTACTGTGATATCTTATGATTTGTGATTTTCATGTGTTTGTATATATGCTGATTAACCTTAAATGTCAATGAATAAATAAATACATTAGTCTATCCTGTTTGCAAACATGTCGAAAGGCACGTTTTTGGAGTAAAGGGTTAAGGAGTTCAGAGAATAGGAAATTAAAGGGGAAAAACGACGACAACAACATCAGACTGTCTGTGACAACACCAACAACAAAAATTCAACTTTGACTAAAAACGAACAAACAAACAGCCAAAAACCCAACCAAAACAAAAACAACCAACACCAAGTCGGTTACACATGTCGATTTATCGATTTTTAAGACTTGTTTCAGCGGTTTGTTTGCGTCTGGTACACAATTCTAAAACCTTTTAACAGTTTTCACTTAGCCTGCTAAGCGCAACCTAACTGACATTTGCAAACAGCGTGGACCCAAATTAGACGCCGAGTAACTCGGGGTTACACCAGGATCCAAGCTGTTGACACTCGGTCGAAAGTATATCAAAAGCTTGAACGAATCAGAAGTAAGTGACAACGGCAACAGATCGGAACTTCAGCAGACCTCATTTTCATAATCTTTTAAGGGTCGGAGCTTAACCCTTTCCCTCATACACACGTGTTTTCACGCATTTGCAAATAGAATTTAATAAATCTGTTTCTTTGTTTTCTAAAATGTCTGCAATGTTCCAAGTTCCATATTTCTTTATAACTATTTTGTTAATGAA
Organism: Azorinus chamasolen; assembly: GCA_963576725.1. Lineage (NCBI taxonomy): Eukaryota > Metazoa > Mollusca > Bivalvia > Cardiida > Solecurtidae > Azorinus > Azorinus chamasolen. The sequence continues at coordinate 6,190,512 of OY755245.1, forward strand.
TATTCAGTAGGTATTAAAATTTGGAATAAACATTGAACAGGGAAAGGGTTAAGCAGACCTTATTTTCATAGCAGACTAAGGGTTGACATGTATACATATAGACATTATCAGCACCTTGTTAAAGTTGTGATTAACCGAATTATAAATCTAAGTTGACGTTTTCTCCATAAAAGTTTCTGAAATATTGTTACTAGCAATTACATTTAACACCAACAGAAAGTGTATTCAACTTTAATTATGTCAGGAAATTCGCTCTAAGAAAATTTGTCAACATTGCATATCAAAATATTGTACATAAATACTTGAATTGCTCTGATCTAATATTTCGACCACTAAGGCAATTCAAGTATTTATGTATTATATTAATTCCCTATTTTGGAATATTTTCTTCATTGCAAAATATTGTAGGTAGCACATCCCCACATTGAAACACACATGTTCCTACTTATAACTCGAAAAGAAAGTTGTTTATATTACAGTAGAACCTGTCTGAAGCGGCCATCAAAATATATCTAACTAGAAATGTGTCCATAGAACACTGATGCCCCCACTTCAGACTTTTTGTCACAGAAAGTAAGGGATTTAAAGTCATTTTTTTGCAAATAAAGGGCCACAACTCCTACGACTCCACAACGACTGAAACAATTTTCATGGCTATCGAACTTAACCAAGATATAATAGCCACAAACATATGTGTAAAATGTGATGGGGATTGGACGAATACTTTCCAAGACAAAGTCCGGACAATATATTTTTAAAGTCATTTTTGAAAATAAAGGGACACAACTCCTAAACGACCGAGGCGATTAACATGACTATCGAACTTGATCAGGATATAATGGCCACAAACATGTGTGCAAAGTTTGTTGTGGATTGGACAAACACTTTCCAAGAAGTAGTCCGGACAAGGTATTTTTTAAGCCATTTTTGCAAATAAAGGACCACAACTCCTAAACGACTGAGGCGATTTACATGGCTATTGAATTTTACCAAGATATAATGGCCACAAACATGTGTGTAAAGTTTTGTGTGGATTGGACAAATGCTTTCCAAGAAGTTGTCCGGACAAGATACTTCTAAAGTCATTTTTGCAAATAAAGGGACACAACTCCTAAACGACTGAGGCGATTAATATGGCTATCGAGCTTGACCAAGATATAATGGCCATAAACATGTGTGCAAAGTTTGTTGTGGATTGGACAAATACTTTCCAAGAAGTAGTCCGGACAAGGTAATTTTAAGCCATTTTTTGCAAATAAAGGACCACAACTCCTAAACGACTGAGGCGATTTACATGGGTATTAAATTTTACCAAGATATAATGGCCACAAACATGTGTGTGAAGTTTTGTGTGGATTGCACACGTACTTTCCAAGAAAGAGCCCGGACAAATTCTTCTAGGTGTGCACACGGACGGACGTACGGACACGGACAACCCTATATGCCACCACTATGGGCATAATTATGGGCCTGTAAGGTAGGTGGTAGCTTAAAGCAGACCAAAAGTAATACAGAAAGCTCATAAAGAAAGCTCAAATAGAAAAAAGCAAAAATGTCAAAATTCGTCTGTATGTGGGAAAGCGTTAACTCTTTCCCTGTTCTATGTTTATTCCAAATTCCAGTACCTACTGAATATTCATGGACAAAATACATGTAATTACAATGAAATATGGAAGGTGGAATATTGTAGCCATTTTAGAAATTAAAGAAACATATATTTCAGATTTAATTAGCAAACAGACCAGATCCTGTTTGCATATGCACGAAAACACGTTTATATGAAGGAAAGGGTTAAGTAGCCATTTGAATATTGAAATTTCAAAGTGGAATGGCCCATTATTGTTAAACAAAAAGTACATCCAGTATATAATTTACAAGGGGATTTTAAATGACAAACAGTGCATACCTACTAATACGGATCTGCACTGTTTGCAAACGTCAGTACATTCGTTTGCCGCACTCAAAGGGTTAAAAAGTTAAAAGTATTATTAAAACTAATGAAAAAGGAGTATAGACTCCAGTATTTTCATTGCACCATCTCTACTAATTAGATTGGGAAGATTTAAGCGCCATTCGCACACATTATTGTAAACGGTATCTCTCCTTAGACATTTGATAAATAATTTAAATATCAGAATACAGCAACACAGATCCAATATCGAGTTGTTTGTGCCAGTTTTGTACCGAAGCTAACATCGTTTAGTTGAATTTTAGCGAATGCGAACTTCAGGATAGACGGCTCTATCAACTTACGGCAGGACTTGACACTTATCCTATCGATCATCACATGTAATGTTCAAACAGCTTGGACCCAGATGAGATGCCGACTTACTCGGTGTCTTATCAGGATCCACGCTGATTACAGCTTAACCTTTAGCCTGCTGAGCAAATAATTGTTACAGAATTTTTCACCTACTACATTTCCAAAATTTTAGTTATAATCAATTTGTCTACCAAAATGCTATCATGATTTTAAACAGTTTCGATCCTGATGAGACGCCGAGTTACTCGAAGTCTCATATGGATCCAAACTGTTTGCATAGGTATTCGTTCATCCGCCCATAGCAGGCTAAAGGTTAATCAAATCGGAAATAAGTAAATATGGTTTCAGATCCGAAATTCAGCAGACCTCAGTTTTTCTGCAGCATTATACCGGCTCAGATGCGATGATTTATTGGACTGCCTTTTCCAATTTCGCTGCCGCTAAATAACGGTAGGTGGTAAATATTATTTCAACAATAATTCTTGAATGCTGAAATAAAGTCATCAGTGGTAAAGTAATGATACAACCAATCCAGTTTGAGACACGCGAGTTTTCTACAGGAGTTTAAATAGTAAACAGTACAGATCCTGATCAGAGGGCTCTTGGAGAAACCCTCTGCTTTGGGTCTACATTGTTTGCAAATGTCAACAATCTCGTTAACCGCATTCACAGGGATAAGATAATCATAAGACTCTTGAACTTCAGCAGAAACCCTTCCCCTGTTCTATGTTTATTCCAAAATTTCAATACCTACTGAATATTCATGGACAAAACATTTATAATGAAATATGGAAGGTGGAACATTGTAACTATTCTAGAAAGTAAAGAAACAGAGCTATCAAATTTCATCAGCAAACAGAGCAGACCCTGATCCTATAGGAGCCGTCTGATCTGGGTCTACTCTGTAAATGCGTAAAAAAGCGTTAATACGAAGGAAAAGGTTAAAACAGAGAAAACCAACAACATGGAATCCACGGCCAAGCACTGTCGACAACGATAGTTTGCAGTCAGTTGTAAAATCGGTAATCTTTAACCTTTTACTCAATAAATACGCCATTTTACGCCTTTGCAAACAGTGTAGACTCTGATAGGAACCGTATGATCAGGATCTGCTCTGTTTGCACACGAACTTATATAGATCGAATGCTGCTGTTTCTGCTATGGGTACAAATTCCCTTGTCCATATGGTAATACAAACATGTATAACAAATTAATCTAACTGATATGTATTATGTCATTATTTCTTACATGAATATTCATGGAGGAAATGGTCAACCCTCCCGATAACCGCGATCGTAGTCGAATGTGCAAACAGACTGGATCCAGATGAGACGCCAAGTGACTTATCGTCTCACCAGGATCCAAAGCTTGTGTCAAAATGTTGATCGAATCGAAAGTTGTCAAAATTGAACAGATCCATGTTTGAGTATATATACCTTTTCAGATATATGTTTACGTCCGCCCGTGTGTCCGTCCGCTGACACTTTGTGAACGCGATACAGAACAAACAGTGGCACTCAGATTCATCAACGCGCGCTTGTTTCACTTGAAGAGACTTTGATGCATGTAGATATTTAGGGTGACAGGTCTAGGTCGCAAGAGGCAGGTCTAGAAAATACATTGATACCATGATACAGATGAAACCGTAGCCCACAAAATCACCAAAACCTTCAATGATCGATCCATTTGAAGAGATCTTTAAATCTATTAAAGTTCAAGGTCAACGTTTTAAATATACGATACAGAAAAATTCGTAAGAACAAAATAATTCAACCATACGTGCTTGTTCCTCAACTTCTTTGTGATAAGATGATAAACCTCATCGAATTTCAAAGTCAAAGGTCAAGGTCAAGGTCACAAGAGGTATATCTCGAAAAGAAACCTGTGAACGCGATAAAGAAGAAACCAAGATTATCAGTAATGCTGATGAGATGGAAATATGTACAAATGTATTTATATCTTGTAAATAAACCTGACAGCAACATTTGTTATGTCTAGACTAATAAATCAAATTACCCTTTTAACCCTATCAGTCCCGAGTTATGAGTGTGGAATTAACCCTTTCGGCGCCAAATTTCTAACTGTCGTCTGAAACCCAATTGTGTTAAATCAGTCGGTAAAATAAGGAAATGAGATAAATAAATGCAAATTTCAGAGGAATAAAGCTATAGATATAGAGTTTGAGACAAAAAGTGAAGTACCTGATCAGAGGCCGCCTTGAAAAAGCGGCGTCTGATCTGGGACTGCACTATTTGTTGTGGTGCATTTATGCGGCATTGGCGGTGAAAGGGTTTACTATAGAACAGAATACACTCAGTATGCCTGACAAACAGCGTAGACCCTGAATAGAGGGTTCCTCTAGGAACACTCTGATCTGGGTTTACACTGTTTGCAAATGAAAGTGCACGCATGCCCCATGTTGAAAGGGTTAAAAATCTATATTTATAAATTCCTTCTCAACAAAGCTACAGCCTGAGTTTCATATAGTTTGTGTCCCGGTGAGACTTCAGTTTACTTGTCACCTCAGTTGGATCCAGACCTTTAACAGAGATATTGACGACTAAGACCATTGTGTGTTTTACGTTTAGCAGGATTTTGAGTGATAAGTGATATCAAACGGCCTTAGTATGACCATATCTGTCATCCATGCACGCATGCATGTCCAGGCGTATCAATACCTACACTCATTGTTGGCAATTTCGTTGAAACCTTTTGTAAAACATTTAAGTCAGGTCAGTCAACTTGCGATCCTCAAGTCTTCTAGATAACGTAAAGTAAGTGTTGGGTAAGAGTCTTGAATTTGCCGGTAGCGGGCGTGGCCTGCCTGGTTTGTCTGGTGCGATATCATGTCTGGGTCTACGATATAATAGGTACAGTGCATGTTTGTTTACAATTACAAATGTATGTAAATTTTAAAAGGGCCTGCCACTTTTAGCTTATGGGACACCTTATTCGCTCGCACAGTATCTCCCGATTTCTCACCTTAATGCAAAGGCAGGTAGACAATCGATAATTATTTTGGTACAAGCTGACGGCCCACCAACTGGCCATATCAGTACAGACATTTGGTGGAAGCTTAATGCAGGATAAAAGTAATGCAGAAAACTCCTCTTTCACCCTGCATTAAGCAGCCACCTGCCTAAAATATCTAAATTCTTCTCTACCAGAATTCCGGTTTGGAGTTCTACTGTATTACAGTTTATCACAAAATCTGCCTTGTGGGAGTGCCGTAATGTTCAGAGTGCCGTAAATCGCGGAAATGCACTTGTTCATTTTTATGCAAATTAGCAATCGTTAGCCAATCGTAGCGCTCATTTAAGCGTTAGCCAATCGTATCGCTCAATGTGCGTCGTCCGTTGTAGTAAGCAATGGCCGAAACACCCACCAGCTATAATATGTTTCCTTCTCTATGGCATTTTAAAGGCTGATGTGATAAAAAGAATCTTACATTCGTGTTCATTACAAATTGTTTTCATGAAACTCGCTTAAAATAATGAATATGACACTCGCTAAAGCTCGTGTCATACTATTACAGTAAACTCGTTTCATAAAAAATACAATTTGTAATGACCACTCGTTTAAGACCCTCTATATACCTTTTGATATACAATGTACATGTATATGATAAGTTTACCCAGCACCATTGTCGTTTCTCTTAACCTTATTATTGCGTGGAAATAAGCTTTTTACAATGTTCAAAGTATACTTCCCAAAATAGACAATCTTTACACGGAACTTAAGGATTTTGATATTCTGTCATTTACGGAAACTTGGCTGAACGAATCTGTTATTTCTGATGACCTAAATATCCCCACTTATTATAAACCTGAAAAAAAAGACAGAGACGACGGATATGGGGGAATTTGTGTCTACATAAAAAATACAATAACATACAAAAGAAAAACTGAATTTGAACTTCCGGATGTAGAATGTATTTGGGTTGAAATAACTCTCAAACAATTACGAATATTGATAGGCGTGTTCTATAGACCCCCTAATTCCGGAATCCATTGTTTAAGCAAAATAGAAGACTCAATACACTTAGCTGTAGACTCTCGTGCAAATGACTTAATAATCGTTGGCGATTTTAACCTAAATATGTTGAATAAGCCAACAGCGGAGAAAATTAATTCAATTTCTCAGCAATTTGGTCTCTCACAATTAATAGAAGAACCAACGCACTTCACTGAACATTCATCATCTCTAATTGATATAATGCTTAACAAAATCTCATCTCCAGTGGTGTCTCTGATCCCTTTCTAAACCAAAAGACTAGATACCATTGTCCGATCTATGGAATTTATAAATTCAAGAAAAACAAACCGACGTCCTTTAAACGAACTGTTTGGCAATATGATAAATGCAATTTCGATCTCCTTAGGCATAATGCAAGTACCACTCAATGGACGGATGTGATTGACGACAATATTGATATATATGCGAAACAAGTCACGGATAAAATTTTTGAAATTTCTTTGCAATCTATTCCTTACAAAAATATTACTGTTAAACCATGGGAACCTCCTTGGATAACGTCACATATTAAACGTAAAATAAGGTCGAGGAAAAGGGCATACAAAAAAGCAAAGAAATCAATTAATAATAGACAATGGGATAAATTTAAGAAATTACGCAATGAAGTTGTTTCTCTTATTCGTAACGCAAAACAGGAATATTATAATACATTATCCAACAAACTCGCATCTGGAAACCTTTCTTCGCGCGACTGGTGGAAAACCATGAACACTTTTATCACTGATAACGCCTTGATTAATAACAATAAAATAGTTACTGATGACAATGAAAAGGCAAACCTTCTCAATGATTTCTTTGCAAATCAAACGCTTCTATCAGAAGAGAACGCTGACATTCCTTATATTGTGCCGAATAATTCTACTTTGTCAACGCTAACATTTACTATCGATGAAGTCAAATCTGTATTAGAATGCCTTCCGTTAGGGAAAGCATCTGGACCTGATGATATAAATAATAAGGTACTGAAAGAATTAGCAAGCGAGCTGAGTACTCCTTTGTGTGATATTTTTAAAAAATCAATAAACACTGGTGCATTTCCCTCATCTTGGAAAGAAGCTCATGTTTGTGCAATTTTTAAAAAAGGTGATCCAGGAGTTGTTAGCAACTATCGCCCTATATCACTGCTGAGCAATATTGATAAAGTACTAGAGAGATTAATCTTCAAGCACGTCTACAACTTTTTCGTTGCAAACAACTTCTTCTCGTCTTTTCAGTCTGGCTTTATACCTGGTGACTCGACAGTTAACCAATTGACTTATATTTATAATGCTTTCTGTAAAGCCTTGGATGAAGGCAAGGAAGTAAGGGCAGTGTTCTTTGATATAAGTAAAGCGTTTGACAGAGTTTGGCACAAGGGTCTTCTTGCTAAATTGAAAGGAGCTGGTATCAGGGGTAATATTCTAGAGTGGTTTTCTGAATATCTCTCTGGAAGGAAACAACGAGTGATCATTCCCGGAGTAAATTCTAATTGGGCCGAAGTCAAGGCCGGAGTGCCACAAGGGTCTATCTTGGGTCCTCTTTTGTTCCTTGTTTACATCAATGACATTGTATCAGATATTCGTTCTAATATTCGTCTCTTTGCGGACGATACCAGTCTTTATCTTATAGTTGAACACGCTAACATCTCTGCCGAAATTCTTGACAAAGACATCAAAACAATAACTGATTGGGCAAAAACATGGCTGGTATCTTTCAACCCTAATAAAACAGAGTCGCTTCTTATCTCACGAAAACGTAACGGCATCCGCCACTCTTCTCTATCAATGTTGAATCGTGATATATCTGAAGTTGAGTCTCACAGACATTTAGGCGTTCTTCTTTCAAACAATGGGAGCTGGCACTCTCACATCGAATACATAAAATCGAAAGTATGGCCACGTATAAATATTATGCGCAAATTGAAATTTGTTCTTGACAGGAAATCGCTAGAAAATGTGTATATTTGTTTTATTAGACCAGTTCTGGAATATGCCGATGTCACGTGGGATAACTGCACAATCTACCAAACTTGAAAAAATTCAACACAGCTAGAATTGTGACAGGGACTACTAAACTTATATCATTACAAGAATTATACACTGAAACTGGGTGGGAGTCTCTCAAGTCTAGACAGCAAACACACAAGTTGGTTCTGTTTTACAAAATGGTCCATCAGCTTACTCCAACATATTTGTCATCGTTGATTCCATCACAAGTCAGGGAATTCTCACAATACAGTTTACGAAATTCAAATAATCGCCGAATCCCTTTCTCTCGAACTAAACTCTATGCCGAGTCATTTCTTCCCTCTGTAATAAACATGTGGAACTCTTTGTCTGAAGATATTAAAAACTCTAGATCCGTACAAAGCTTCAAATATTCACTTAACCAATGCAAAATGTCTACGCCACCTTCGTTTTACAACTGTGGAAGTCGAAAAGGACAGGTATTACACACCCGCTTGCGGACAAACTGCAGTTCGCTCAACCTTGTGTTGTTCCAGAAAAATCTAGCAGATTCTCCTCTTTGTCTTTGCGGTAGCGTCGAAAGTACTGAACATTATCTGCTTTCGTGTCCGCTGTACAACGCACTTCGGATTGATCTGTTTAATAGCATCAGGCCTTTCTGTAGACCAGACTCAAAAATACTGTTATTCGGAGATCTTAGACTTTCATTAGAAATGAATATTCAAATGTTTACTGCAGTTCAGAGATACATTGTAAAAACCAAAAGGTTCATGTCTTAATTCAATTGTTGTTATGAATTAAAACATCAAGCTTACTTATATAGATCTGTATCTACTCAGCTGGGCTATGTGACTCATTATTGACAATTTGTTTGTATGCGCCACGGATTTTCACTCTTCGTTCCAATCATACCATTCTGTTTCGTTTCATCTTCATCTATCTATTCTTTCCCGATTCAACATATACACTTGTTTTTCAGCATTTCATTATATCTTGAAAAGTTTGTAATTCTTATGAACAACTGCTTTTGTGATGCATTATATGCCTAGGAGAGGAATTTCATAAGCTCTTAGCTTTCATTCCAATCCTTCTTAGAAGCTATGTAAATTGATGCATGTTGTATATTCCAGTAATAAAATATGTTTAAACTAAAACTAAATAAGATAAAATAAAGTCTGCTAACATTTGGGTCTGGTTCATTTTAATGCGAAACCAATGCACGAATGTCAGACAGCTTTGATCCTGAGGAGACGTCGAGTTACTCGGTGTCTGATCTAGATCCAATCAATTTGAAACTTAGATCGTTATTAGCGGAATAAGGCTGATCTCAGTCGCTGCCTAGCACTGCTGTCTGCATAAGTTGTTTCTTGCTTCAATTATCATTTTAGTTATTTGTCTTTCGAAATACACATAATTAAAGTAACAAAGAGTTTGAATCTGGATGAGACGTCGGGTTACCCAGTGTCTCATCTGGAACCGAACTGTTCGCACAGGTAATCACACATTTGTCCATTGCAGCGAAATTTTAACCCTTCGCTTGCTATTTACGTCAATATACCTACCTGTAAATAGTGAAGACCCAGATGAGACAGCTCCTGCAGGAGCTGTCTCATCAGGGTCTGCACTATTTACAAGTTGATTGTGCAACAAGTGCACCCCACAGCAGTGATTGCACAGCGAAATACTTGTTCACAGTGAAGATATATGTAATTATACAACAGGGCATGGGTAAAGAAGGAGAAATGTATTTGAAAATTCTGCAAGCGAAGGGTTAAAATGAGTTACTCATACACAAAACCACACGAGTGTATTGTAAGCACTGTCCACCGCAACGAATGTTTACACAATGCAAACAGAGTTGATCCAGACCAGACAGCTCATGTAAGTGATGTCTGATCAGTATCTGCTTTTCTTCCTTATAGATTGGATTCTCTGCTTCTGTTATAGCCAACACTTCCGGTGAACTTATGCCATGATTACATAAATTATTAGCTCGTCTGTTTCGAAGAAAAGTCGAGCTATTGTTATCACTGGGTCGTAGTCGTCGTCGTAGTCGTCGTTGTCGTCGTCGGCGTGCAAAAACTTTAATGTAGCTCATTACTCGAAAAGTATAAGAGGTATCAACATGAAACTTCATAGGTTAGTAGATCTCATTAAGGGGAAGGCCCCTACATAAGAATCATAACTCTTGATTTCAAAATTTGGAGTTTTAGCCCTTTGTCGTTTTCAATTTGTTTTAATTTAGCTGGACAAGTACCAAATCAGACGAGCGTTGGCTACGCACGCGGCTCTTGTTTATTAACACATTCCCTCTTAGTGACGCATTTTGTCGCCTCTGTAAAAGTCACATTTTAAAATCATTGTGACAAATAGAGGTTTGCTCCTATGGAGCAAATGCTTTATTTATCACAATGGTTTCAAAACTACACAATTCTAAAATTCTCCGTTTCTATAGTTAATGCTCCTTTTCGGTAGATTTATTCAAAGAGATTGGGTCTAAAATAGTCTATGAGGGAATGGGTTAAAACTTCAAAGCTACATTCTCTTCCGCGACGAATATAATGTATGATCTGGAGTCCATGTTGCACTACACGTCCCTTCGTTCACTCGTTATAACGATTCGACCGATATCCTACTGTAAAAATAATGACTGCTGAAACTCTGATCTGCCGAACTTTTGAACGAGTGAAACAGACTGGAACACGATGAGACGTCAAATTTACAAGGCGTCTCATCTGGATCCAAACTATTTGCAAAAGGTATCACGAAATCGTACGCTACGTACTAAATAATTCTATATAAAAATGGACACCATTCTAATAAGTAGGAATTGAAATAGCAGAGTCCTTTTCCTTCCCCATGGACTTGCTTTCCTAGCCACATGTATAAATATAGAGTATTGGTAAAATGAGGTCGTATCTATTGTTGAAAGAGTTAAAAGCTATTTAATTGGAAATGGCTCCGAGATTGTTTTAATAAAATAATAGGTTAGACATCAGACATTGATGGACATCTATCTATATAATTGAAATCTAGAGGCTTAGTCCGCCACTTGTCCCTGCACTTACATTTGTAAACAGCCTTGAACCAGATCAGATACAGAGTAACTCGGCGTCTCATCTGGATCCAAGCTGTATAACCCCCGGTCCATATCTTCTTTAAAACATTATCGAACTGGTAATAGTCCAAATTGCGCCAGATCCAAATTTGTGAAGACGCTATTTTTGCAAAGTGAGATGAGAGATGAAGCACGATCAAAAGACATACAGTAAAACCTCTCTATAACGGCCACTAAATTACTTCAAGTATTTTGTGTTAAAGACAGGTGGCTGCTTAAAGCAATGTGAAAGTTAAACAGAACGCTCCTATAGGAGCGTTCTGTTTTACTTTCACCTTGCTTTAAGCAGCCACCTGCCCATACTACCAAATAATTAACACAGTCTAGTGGCCGTTATAGAGAGGTTTTACAGAGATAGGATTGCATCGTCTGTCTTATATATTAGCTTTAACCCTGAGAATGCTGAACACACATGTACTGGTATTTACAAACAGTATAGACCCAGATCAGAGGGCCCCTAGAGGATTCTTCTGATCAGGGTCTGCAGTTTGTCATTCAAGATCCTCTAGCAAGTTTAAGCCTTTCACACTGAGTGGACTCACTAGTAGGCTATGCCACTCTGAAAACTAGGTGCTTGAAGAGTTAACCCTTGCTTCAAATAAAGGCGTTTTCACGCATTTGCAAACATAGTAGACCCAGATCAGACTGCTCCTATAGGAATTTGAAAGATTTGTTCCTTTACTAAATCTAAAATGGCTACAATTTCCCACCTTCCATATTTCGTTATAACTATTTTGTTCATTAATATTCACTTTAGTCAGTAGGTATCGAAATTAGGAATAAACACAGAACAGAGAAAGGGTTAATACCGATATTTATTTCCACAATTAACCTAAATATATCCCCGTCCATTAGTTGTTGGTTTATTTACCCCATTTTCTCTTATCCCGCTGTGACAAAAATAATGTCTGCTCAATTCTAGATCTGGTTCAGTTTCGACTATTTCAAATTTCAATGAATCTTTTGAGAAGCTGTTGACCGAGTGTCAAACAGTTTTGATCCTGATGAGACATCGAGTTAGTCTACATCTCATCTGGATCCAAGCTGTTTGCAAGTGCGACTTAGATAGCGGGATATGGTTTAACCCTTACAACGCTGACTTTTCAAATGGACTATTCCAAGGTCCAGCTTATCGTGAATATTTGGGGAAGTGTAACATGGCAAGCGGTGCAGATCCTGATGAGAGGGCTCCTCTAGGAGTCCTCTCATCTGGGTCTACACTGTTTGCAAAGGACATTAGTGACACGTGTCCCACACAGTAAGGGTTAACATATGAAATAGACAGTAGACCTACCATCACAATGCATTATTTTGAATTTTCAGGATTATCAGCATCACTTTTATAATTGATAGTATCTTTCGAAAAATGTTATACATGTAAACGGTTCGATCAGACATGACAAGGAATTTGCCAGCTGAAAGTATCTAAACGTTTGCCTCATGACTATTCATGTAAATACAGTAAAACCTCTCTATAACGACCACTAGATTAAACCAAGTATTTTGTGTAAAAGGCAGGTGGCTGCTTAAAACAAGGTGAAAGAAAAACAGAACGCTCCTATAGGAGCGTTCTGTTTTATTTCCACATTGCTTTAAGCAGCCACCTGCCCTTAATACCAAATAATTAACACAAATTAGTGGTCGTTATAGAGAGGGTTTACTGTAATGACATTGTGACTATTGATTAGATTATGTTTCATAATGGCAGTTGAACACAGGGATATTAGGACATGGCAGAAACAGTATGACCGGTGTGCGGAAAGAATGCCACTGGAAAAAATGCCACCGGAAAAAATGCCACTGGAAAATATGCCACTGGAAAAAATGCCACATTTAAGTGGAAAAAACGCCACTGGAATAAATTCCACTGGAAATAATGCCACCTTTTTTGTTAGTTAGTTATGTTTTATCTATTTTTTAAAAAAAATCTTCTTTAAGTAATTATATAGACAGCCAACCTGTGTTAAGCAGCCACTTGTAATTAGCATTTTAAGCCTCCTTGACCGTTTGCTTAAGACAGATTTGACTGTATTTGCAAATACATGTATTATAGAGATGGAGACATACAAACCCAGCCGACTGTACATTTACTCCCCTGGTCATTGAGTCATTGGCCCACAATATTGAGCACTGCTAACATATGGCGCAATCATGCAGCCGCAGTGCCGGCGAGTGACCCTCACAGGTACCCATTTTAACCCCTGGGTGGAGAGGATGTGCCGGTTGGAGACACGGAAAGGCGTCTCTGAAATTTCCGGGAGGGAATGGGATTTGAACCCCGGACCTCCGGACTGATAGTCAAGCGCGTTACCACTAGACCACTTCATCTACAATGTAGATCCAAATAATCAGTACCTACTGAATATTTATGGACCCGCTTGTAATAATTAAATATGGAAGGTGGAATATGGTAGTCAGTTTAGAAAGTATAGAAACTGATATATCAAATTCCATTAGCAAACAGAGAAGACCCCGATCAGACTGCTCCTATAGGTCTACTCTGTTTGCAGAAATCACGTTGGGTTAAATGCCTCATACGTTTTCAACGTGTAAACATTTTAAGCTGTCTAACCAGTTTATCTCATGCACAGAACCAATCACTATCAATAATCCAAAGCGTGCTCCTCGAGGCGGATGTGTGCACCATAAATCACGTGCCTCTCGGGCATTGCGCTGCCTCTGCACATGGAAAATTTCATGCGTTATGTAATTTAGTACAGACCATTATTAGAAAGTTAATTAGCATTCCGTTTTCGGAAAACTTTTGAATTTATTCATCTTATATGCACCTTAATTTATCATGACTAATATTCCTACCAAAATTATTAATCTATGAATTTATTCATCTTATATGCACCTTAATTTATCATGACTAACATTCCTACCAAAATTATTAATCTAGATTAAATGTATTTAAACCTTTCCTCCATAAATACGCCTTTCTACGCCTCTGTAAAAGTCACTTAATGAAACCATTGTGATAAAAAGAGCATTTGCTCCCACAATGGTTTATCACAATGGTTTCAAAACTAATGCTTAATGCAGGTCATAAGTAATGCAAATAGGAGCTTGCTGCATTACTTGTACCCTTTATTAAGCAACCGCATGCTTTATATGACCCCTTTGTTCAATAAATGAATGACCGCTTGAGGCAGGTTCTACTGTAGACATATGTTATAGTTGGTTTACTTACAATGTGAGCAATGCAATATAAATAATACAGGTAACAAGTCGGCTCAACTTAATTTTTTAGAAAGCTCACTTTTTGCCGACACCTAAAGAAGTTGAGTAGTCTGTTTATTTTATAGATATTGATGAAATCTATGTGAACACGGCAAATTAATAGGCAAACCGATGCCTCTGTAAAAGAAGTTATATCATCACTAGTTACAATATCAAATATGAAAATTATCTGAGAAATCTCTGTAGAAATCACTGTACAGTAGAACCTGTCCTAAGCGATCATTCATTTATTTAACAAAGGCATCTTAAAAGCAGGTGGTTGCTTAATGCGGGGTAGTTTATATAGGAACTCTTTTGCATTACATTTGACCTGCATTAAGCTACCACATACCTCACAGACACACCATTAGACCTATTTTTGAGGGCCGTTTAAGACAGGCTCTACTATAAAAAAGAACAATCTTTAACCCTTTACCTCATAGGCTATTTCTAGATCCAACCTCTTTGAATAAATCTACCCAAAAGGATCATTTACTAGAGAAATGTAAAATTTTAGAATTGTGTACTTTGAAACCATTGTGATAAAAAGAGCATTTGCTCCTATAGGAGCAAATGCTCTATTTATCACAATGGTTTCACAAAGTGACTTCTACAGAGTCGTCAAAAGTCGTCAATATGAGGGAATGGGTTAAAGTAATGCTGGCATACCTATATATCTTGTCATGAGAATATGTCCTCTACCTTCTTTGCGAAAACCACAGTTTCTGATAGAGGTACAAAGAAAATGCATGCATGCATGCGTGCATTAATAGTTTTTACGACTTTAGTTTAGTAAACCTCTCAAAAATAACCACCTATTTCTGTAAGACAACTGATAGCGTAATGCAGAACGGCATCTGCTTTCTGTATTACATTCGTCTTGAATTAATCATTTATCGCACTATTCACGACAATTCCTGGCTCACATTTGCAAACAGATTGAACCCAGATGAGATACCGAGTCGCTCGGCATCTCTCCAGGATTCATGTTATCTGGCACTCGGCCAATAGTTTCTCAAATGCGCTATCAAATCTGGAGTAGGAAAAAAGCCACATGCTTTGAAATACAGTTGTATACACAGTACTAGTATATTAATGTACTGGTCGGAACATAGAGGTTTAGCGGTATACCTAAGTGCATGGATGTAATGGTCGGAACAAAGAGGTTTAACGGTATACCTAAGTGCATGAATGTAATGATCGGAACAAACTGGTTTAACGGTATACCTAAGTGAAATTAATGTAATGATCGGAACAAGGAGGTTTAACGGTATACCTAAGACTTTAGTGTATTAGTGTAATGGTCAGAACAGAGATACTAACTGCGTACCACCCATTCATGTTATGGTCGAAAAAAAGGTTTTACTTTATACCTAAGTATATTAACCCTTTCCCTGTTCTATGTTTGTTCCAAATTTCAATACCTACTGAATATTTATTAAAGAAAGAGTTATAAAGAAATATGGAAGTTGGAATGTTGTAGACATTTTAGAAAGCAAAGAAACATATTTACCAAATTCTATTAGCAAACAGAGTAGACCCTGATCAGACGGCTCTTCTAGGAGCTGTCCGATCTGGGTCTACTCTGTTTGCAAATGCGCGAAAACACGTTTATATGAGGGAAAGGGTTAATGTAATGATTAGAACATAGACGTTTTGTATACATATTAATGTAATGGTAAGAACAGAGAAGTTTTACTGTAAACTTACGTGTATTAATGTAATGGTCGGAACAGAGAGGTTAGACTGTATACCTATGTGTCGCCCAATCTTTTAGAAAGGCGAACTCAGCGTTTCTTTAGAGTTCAAATTATTTGTGTTTTTGATTAACTCTTTCGCTGCCAATGTGCCACCGGTTATTACCTATGCAAACAGTAATGACCCAGATGAGAAGCCGAGCGACTCGGCGTCGTATCAGGATCACTGTTTGTTACTACGGCAATGCTCTTGAGAGAAAAAGAACATTTAACAAACAAATTATTATTTTGGCAATATTTGGCAGCGAAAGAGTTTATAAGTCAGTAAACACTATATTATGTACACACTGTGCGTAAAATCTGAAGTCAGTAAACATTATTTATGAAACAGTGGCATAACATCGGAAGATTTCCGAGAGTCCACGAGGCGTTGTTTTGCAGGGAATTGTTTGCGTGGTAGAGAGCTTAAAACTTTAGCAAGATGCCAGTGAACTTATTACTACCATAGAACAGTTTTACTCCAGATAAGACGCCTCGCAACTAAGCGTTTCTCTAGGATCCAATATGTAAGACGTTTTTTCTTATTGTATCTTGTTTTGGTAGAAACTGGATATACTACGTGATTTTAAAATGAAGTGGACAAAACGTATGTTTTAATATATTAAATATAAAGGTAGTACTTTCTGAAAATAAATATAACATGCCTGAAATGTATAAATATGAGTCATGTAAATTTGGAAACATTAAAAACAAAACACAAACATGTCTATACTATTTTTGAATCCATGCATGATTCTTGAGGGTGTTTGCGTTCTTTGTTTTAATATGTTTGCGTACTCTCTGGTAAGCCGTACCCTTATATAAACGCCTTTTCACACCTTTGCAAATATAGGCGATCCAAATCGAATAGCTCCTTTATGATTTGTCTGATCAGGGTGTGCTCTGTTTGGTTTTGAAATGTACAGTGGAACATCGATATCTCGAACTCCGATAACTCGACATTCGGGATAACTCGAACTAAAATGTTGGTCCTTCCAAAAGTTACAATACAGAATTGTTCTGAAATATATCACTACACATATCTAGAAGTACAACTGACAGCTTAATGCAGGGCTAAAGTTAATGTGGAAAGCTCTTGTATTAAGCTGTGAACAGGTACCATTGTCCTGATCGGAAAGTGGAAGACTGTAACGTCTGTTATCATAAAGTAATGTGTATGGTCTCTAGAAGTTCGAGATATCGAAGTTCATCTGTTTACATATATGATCCTACAGTTTTTGTACATGTGAACGTTTAGTTTATGAAAATTCGCTGGGCAAAATTTTGCTTGTAGAAAATGTCGTCGATTTCAGTTGTCACTGTTCATTTATCTTACATTTCGTTTCAACAGCACTGTCAGGGTATCAAACAGTTCGGATCCTGATGAGACGCCGAGTTACGGATCCAAACTGTTTGTAAATGTAATTACGCATCCGCCCGCAGTAGGCTAAAGGTTAAAGCCACGCTGTATACTAATATACTGCCATAGCTACGATAAGTATTACTAAGGACCGAGTCATCGACACAACTACTAATTTAGTAGGAATACTGGACACTTAAGTAGTAAATGTGAAGTTTTATTACTGTCCATTTTGATACCGTTCTAATTTCATATATCAAATATTAATTTTATGTTTACATTTGGCGGTATCATTTCATATCTATATTTAACCATTAACTCCATGAATATTCATGTAAGAAGTAATGACATCATGATAAATCAAATCAGTTTTCATAATAATTTACCAGCTCATGAAGTTTTGATCACGACAGAGACTGTGTATTCAAATCCATAATATACACACCCTGTATTGTAACAATTCTTTAGAATCGTTTCAGCGAGGCGAGTCTAAAGAGAAGTCGCCTAAAGTGATGCCTATCTTGATGTATATATGCGAAATCTGGGGGTTTGAAAATGTAGAACTAATAGATCAATTTTACCGTAGTTTTTCTCCGACTTATAACTTAACCCAGACATCAACACCCCGATACGTGCTATATGCACAACTCTCCCGATTACCTGTGCCTATTTTTCATAACAACATGAATAGTTACATTTTGGACAAGTTCATAGTACCAAAAGCAGGTAAAATCTCATATAAGCTCTTTCATTTTTGATAAATTCAAAACATAATTTTATATGGATAACTAACTTCAAAAGTATGTTAGATTGCACTGGGTTTTCAAATATTTGGATAAATGAAAACCAATCGGTACTTTCTAATATCATTAACTCAATCAAACACAGACAGATTGACCAATTGAAACAAAAATGAGTTCGAACCCACGGTATCTGACCTTGATCCAAGTTATTAATAAATACCACACGTCTTAAATAGATACAATCTTTTCAACTGGCTTATAATAAAGTGTGTGACCAGGTTAGTTGGAGAACATTCAATGTGACATTTACTGTTTTACTTCTGTTCTATTTTAGTTTCCCTTTCTTTGATATCATTATTCCAACCATTTACACAAAATAATTCAAATTGAATAAAGCTAACTCTTCCGACAAAGCTAACTCTTCTGACACTTATGCAGCATTTCTTGATCAAGACCTTGACACTGGCAATGGAATTGTTTCTTGCTTACGCCGGCGCTAAGGGTTGTGAGTAGTGTTGCACTTTTAATAACTGCTCATGAACAGAATCAATAAAACCGAGTCTGCAATTTTCTCTTTTTGCAGTGTTGCTTGCTTCTACATTCAGAAAGTATTCGTTTCTGTGGAGCATCTTCTTCTGTTGACGATTTTAATAGTCGAAATCTCATTTAACTGAAAAGCTGAAAAGATATAGGTGTCATAATCTAAGAAAAACATATATTCTCTTGATTTTACCATCGAAATCTTTTATTTATTGGCACTTAAGTGCAATCTTAAGGCGCTCCTGCGACACAGTATTTAACACCCGGAGTTTTATGTTAATGTGATTTACAAACTTCGTAAAATAATTGGACATACACATTTTCTTACGTTATTCGTCAAATATGTTAACAAATTCGTTAAAAGGGATATGATCATATAGTACTACAACATACTGCATATCTGGTTGTCAACCCTTTTTTACATTTGGCAACCAGGCTGCCTTCTTTTCATGTACGCCGACAGAAACTCTATAAAGACGCACTCTAAAATCCAGAAACGGAATGAGGGCGTCGGATCCTTGTACAATCTCGTTTTTTGTTGTACTCTTTATTACTTTTCTACAATAGGTATGTCATTCATTGAGTACAATACCGATAGGTGGACCCAGTTTGTTTCACTTAAATATGTTTTCGTTTTACATTGAATTTACCACTGCGTTTTGTCATCGCGGTTGTTGTAGATAGGTCGGAGAGGGGATATGTCAATTTACACTGTTTGTCATTAAGAGTAACCGTTTTAAGGCGGTACTTCCAGTGTTCCCCTATTTTTACGCCCTCGTGACGACAGTCAGGGGACATTGTGCTTAGCACCTGTCCGTGCGTGCGTCAAGCTTTGCTATAAGGTGTTATTTGTCAGTAATTTGTACACTTATGCACATGAAACTTCACATACACAGTACATTAATCACTATCTGTGCTATCATTTTGCACCCCACACATGCTGCCCGAAAGCCCAAGGTCAAAGTCAAATGACTTGGGGAATTTTACGTGCTGTTGGTTGTCACATTTACGCCCAGTTGGTTGTCACGGTTCTTTCATTGTCTTATATCTCCCTAACCACTGTACATTTTCGCATGGAATTGCATATACACATTAAATTCCATCTATACTTTAATTGCACACCCAATCCATGCTATCCTCAAGCCCAATGTCAAGGTCAAATGACTTTTAATGTGCACCTGGTTGTCACATTGTTTTCATTTTCATTGTCTTTATATCTTCCTAACCACTGTAGCTATTGTCATGGAATTGCATATACTAATTGAACAACATCCATACTTTCATTATACACGCAGCCCATGCTGCCCGCAAGCCCAAGGTCAAGGTCAAATGACTTAGGAATGACCATCATGGGCACATCGCTGTGTTTTACGAGACAATTTTCTAGTTTGTTTGTTATGTCTTTGTGGGTCTCTTTTTGTTTTTGATAGGCGTGTACATTTATCGTTCTTTTTTGTCATGGTGTTATGGTGTTGTTCGGGCGACTGTGTGTTTTGTATGTGGTGTTTCCTGCTACTTAAATACAGATATGAACTAATACAGAACCCATATATTGTCTATTTTGGTCACAGTTTACAAAACATTTTTTTTTTAATTTTCGATAACGAAACTCTGTTTGGATTACTTTTTCAGCGGTTAGCTGTCTATTTTCACTTTTGTTCTAGTTTTCCACCAATCAGAAACTATGTTACATTGTAATTTGCGTATGACCTACCAGTGTTTTCTAGTAAACCGTATTTTCATTAGTTAATCCCTTGACTGGCATACAGCCTTTTTATAATGCCTCTACACATGGCCAAACTGAATGTAGGACGTTTTGGCATAGGAAGTTTCGCCCCGGATGTTTCGACCCAGGACGTTTTGGCCATCTATTTATTCGGCCTAGGACGTTCGGCAAAAATTGAAAATTTGTATTAAAAAGCAAAAATTGAATAATCAAAATCATTAAATAACTATCTATATGTTAAATATTGATATGTGGTCCATTTGTTTTGGTTTATACAGATCAGGATATTAGCTAAGCAGGTGACATATTCACACTTACTCAACCTTGGGTACAATGAGTGATGAAGAGGTGCTTTCAAATACTATAGTCACATTGTTTAGTCATTAAAACAGCCCCAGACCACATAACACATTACTAATGATTTACTATCCCATTCAGTTTTGATTTTAGTCTTGGTCCAACTGTTTGCCACTCACTTTATGCTTTTTGTTTTCAGTCAGAATGTTGTTTAGTTCAACTTTTGGTGGATTCAAATACATGTACAATACTGTAGTCACATAGTTGTTTATTACCATGACCGGTAAAACAATATGAATTATTCATTACTTTGGTCATTATCAAAACTAGAGTATATAATACATAAACAATATTACTGAATAAAACTATATAGATCTATTATCCTCAAAAGGTGTGGATCAATTTTGACTATTCAATTTTTGGTGTGTCATACTTTATATCAGTTCCTAACCCTTTATCGTACATATCACCTCATGGTAATGATTGCTGAGCATTATTGCCAGTTTGCCAAAACCACTATTAAACTTTTAAACATTTAATATCATTTTGCTATCAATTTAATACCACATTTGATCACATCCACTTTGACGAACATGTAGTTTGCCGAAACCACCATAATTCACAGGCAATGCTATAGGAAATAAAGAAGAAATGTTGTTTAGTATATTAGAGTAGTGGCATTAATAGTATTAATTACTATCCCCGACCACAGCACCAATTAAGGCTCTGGTTATTCGCTCTCTGTGATATGTGATATAAAGCTACTTACTGAAGGCTATTGTTACGGCTCTATCACCTGGCGCTTTGGATCGAGTAGTAGGTTGAGATAGCTAACTTTATATTGTTTTAAAAATGCATGTATATTCAGTTAATGGTGTCACTAATGATGATGCACATACGTCAATTAATGCGTTGATCCAGGCTATAGATAAATACCTTTCTTTAAGTAATTACAGCCTCTGCACAAACAATAACTAAATTCTGTGTGCTTTATTTAAAGTGTATTCATATCAGTATAAATAAACAGTAAATTTTTATAGTAGGTAAAATGAAGAACTAACTTCAGATAGTTTTAAAAAAATACTTTGACATTGTACATTTTAATAGTGATTTCCTATAAAAGTAACTTGATTTTTTCCATAATTGCTTATTCTACTCCAAGTCATTTCCATTGCATGCTTATCTGCTAGTATAATTACAAGCAACCCTTCATAGATCTAGTTCCCTGTACTAACAGAATCTCGAAACATTGAAATTAAGTTGTTTTGTACATTATGTCAATATTTGAATGCCGCTGAATATCTTTTTAAAATATATTTCTTGTTTAATTATAGTTTTCGCTTGTAATTATAATGGAAACTTTCTTATGCGGACCTCCGTACTCCATAGATACTTCATAGACCCGGATTAGACGGCTCCTACATGAGCCGTTTGATCAGTGTCTGCCCTGTTTGTAAATGAAGTAATATAAATCTGATTCTGCAGTTTCCGCCATGCCTTCAAAATGCTGTGTTCATATGTTATAAATATTAAGCTAGTTAGAAATCATACATACACATGCATTATACCGTACCTCAACGGTATCCTGTCAATACGTAAATTTCAGGATCGGGTTAAATTGCTCCGAATTGCCCGTAAGCAGCTTAAGTACAAGTCAAAGAGGCTACGAATCCTCTATTATATTATTCGATAAACTTAGACATGCCACGATCTACAGATAAACCTTTTCGAACATACTAAAATCCAATTCTAGCATATTGATGTAAAATTTACGGATTTGAAAAACTAGCTCTACACGACATTGTTCTTAAATTATTCATAAACTAGAAAAAATTGTGTCTGTAAGACACAGTGCTGCCCCCGTGGCGGTGCTTTTCCTAGCTGCACGCAAAATTCCTACTGTCCATTTCAATTTACTTTGTCACTGAATTTGAATCGAGATTTTTTTCATTTCTTACCGGATCGAGATCAAATTTAAACCACTTGTTTCATCGTTTTTCAGGAACTCTGTGCCCGAGTTTCCCTTTAATCCATCTTTAAATAAAGATGTTATGCATAAAAACAATGTTTTCCCATTGTAAACACGTTCATTTAAAGATTGAATAATTACATTTTGGTTGTGTTCATCGATGTATAAATCAAGACCTGATCACACACAACTTGCATGAATTCCGAAGTAAATTCACCCCTGTTGAAAAATGATACGCTCCACGATCCATACATACGGCGGCCATTTGCAAAGAAACAGCTGATCGAATTAGCATATAGAAAATGCATTTTCGGCATCTTATTCCTTGTTACTGCATGATATTGAGGGATATTTAGCATGGGAGTTCCTGAAAAACGATGCGATCAAATGAAGTATATTTAAGGTCAGTCTGACTCGAAATGAAAAAAATATCGACTAAAATTCAGTGACAAAGTAAATTGAAATGGACAGTAAGTCATTTGACATGGTGGTTAGTGAGACATAAGACAATAAAAAAAACTGTGACAACCATCTGAACGAAAACGCGTGATACACAGACAGACAGACGGACAGACAGAAGGAAGGACGGACGGCCATGTGCAAAACATAATGCCCCCTGACTATCGTCAACGGGGACATGAACAAATTTACAAGGCATATCAAAGCAAATTAATCCGTAGAAGAAATAATGACATCGTGAATATTTATTAGCTGAATAATGGCATGTGGACACTAGACGTTTTGGCCCTAGCCGAAACTGTAGAATCATATATATATGAGTCCATAAACAAACAGAGCACTGCATATCGTCAAGTTGTTTTGTTGCTGCTGGCACTGTTTGAGGTTATTCATTTTCCTGTATTGATAACAGTTGTATGTATTTGGGAGAAATAAAAGAATTCGACTTGAGAAACTAGAAATGAGTCCATAGGATACTGATGCTCCCACTTCAGACTTATTGTCACAGAAAGTAAGGGTCCGGACAAGATTTATTTTGCAAATAAAGGGCCACACCTCCTATACGACAGAAGCAATTTACATGGCTATCGACCGTTACCAAGATATAATGGCCACAAACATCTGTGTAAAGTTTGTTGTGAATTTGGACAAATAATTTTGGTGTAGATTGGACAAATAATTTCCAAGAAAGAGTTTTGACAAGATACTTTTAAAGTCATGTTTGCAAAATAATGGACCGTAACTCCTAAACGACTGAAGCAATTTACATGGCTATAGAATTTGAACAGGATATAATGGCCCAAAACAGACGGACGGACGTAGGACAATGGCAACCCTATATGCCACCACTAAGTGCTTCTGTATATTAGGATTAGAGATATAAATACAAATATGTACAGTTATTTTAAATCAAAGGCCTGAATGGCCATAATGGCTTTCGGGTTTGATAAGGGGAGAAATTGGGGGAGTTAACAACAATAACGTCTTGGAATTGATAAAAGTATTAATAACAACACATTTTTGTGAAACACTATGCCCCTGATTGTGACCAATATAATATAAATTTGACCCGTAATGTGACATTTAACAGTTATATGACCTTGATTTTAATAAGCCCCCCACCCCACCCTCCCAAAAATAAATAAAAATGTTCGCCTCTGTAAGTTGCACAGGCATGCCAGGTTTGAAGTATGTATGTGCAATGGCTACAAAGTTATTGCCAACATTAAAGTTTGAGCCAAGCCAACAAACAGCGCAAAATCAGTCCCCCTCCCCCCAAATAGATTGGGGGCATAAAAATATGACAGACTCAAACAAAAGGAGCCATCTCATGATCTGCTGTTTATATATAGACATGCTTCTAGTTTCTACTATGGCCAAAAGAATATCTAATTATATTCATGATGTCATTATTTCTTACATGAATATTCATATTATTTCTTACAAGAATATTCATGAAGTAAAGGGTCAATTAATATGATTTCATGTCTAAAGCTGATGCAAAAACTGAAGCACAACATCAAAGTTATATATGTTCAACTAATTCTTACACATAACATTTATTTTTCCATGGTCAGCACTCGTTTATTTTGAATAAATGTAGTCTGCTTACAAATTGAAGCACGAAGTGATTGAAGGTATACTGTTTTTATTTTTAATTATTAAGTAGATCCATACATGTACATACAGTTACGGTAGTTGTTTGGAACCTGATGAAGCTCAAATTCAGAACTACAGTCTGAAGTAGAGTTGTAATCTGGGAAAGACATTTCAACAAATTGCTACCTACTTTCGCTTTTACACGACACAAAGGTCTTGAGAAACGACAGTGTCGGCGACTCGGCGGTTACACGATACATAGAATAGGCTCTATTTTCACAGTTGTTATTGACGCTGGAATATAATTTGATTGAATATGTGTTGAAAACATTCTATGGTTAATACTTACTTTGATAAGCCAATAGAACCCCGTGTTTTTACGGTTTTACTGCTTGTAAGACTTAGACTTGTGTTGAGATTGGGTGCCATAGTCAAAACACGCTGTTCGATGCGTGATACATGTGTATATGGGAATTCCGAATTTCATTGGTTGATTATTTTAGATTTCTTTGACCTTGTCCTTTATGAAACTTCCTATTTCCAATTTGAGTACGGGTCAAACGGAAATGACCGAATGCGACGCAAAAGGCAGTTTGATTGGCTGAAGATGTAGGTCTATATGCTAATCAGTTACGAATGTGTATAAAAATGCAATCGGAAACATCGGCTATATTCCTTCTGCTTTAGAACGCCAAGGTGTTGCGAAAACTACGGTAAAAATATTCGTTCGCGTCTTCTTTGGAGTTTATTAAACTTCTGTATCTGTATCTATACGTCGTAGAATGCTATATAGGCTTTTTCAAGACTTTTAAAAAGTTTATCTTTGTGTAGATTAGTAGTAATTATCTTACACAGCGAATTATTATTAAATACGTGGAGTAAACAAATGCATGAACATTTTACAACCAAACTAGTGCAGACTTGAAGAAAACTATTTTGTCTTGCGCATGTTCACTAGACAAGTGAACTCGTTGCCGTAA